>CM046861.1:3779733-4379733 GCA_025617745.1 Heliocidaris erythrogramma
CAAATTTTCATATCACTCATAAACGGATATGAAACTATACCATCAATGACAGCTCATTTTGGTTTGAAGGCTATACTCCTACGCATTGGACAAATGGGTACATCAGTGGGCCCCGTTTCACATCTGCTACAGATCTATGACAAATTTGCTCTAAGCCAATCAAATTCAATGATTTCAGTAGCTTATAACAATTATCATAACTTGTTATTGATAGTAAACTTTATGAAACAGGGCCCAGAGTTGGAATTAAGGGCCATGAATTAATTATACAGGTGAAGATTACAAAACCTCATAATTTCTGAACGATTAAGCACTTTCTCCATAGCTACTCTCTTTTGTAAAGAGTCAACAAATAAACTTAGTAATGTTTTTTGACGAATTTGGAACTGGCCGCAAAATGCAGGATCCGGAAAAGGGAGGTTGAATTTGTATTTTCCACAATATTCTCAAACCAAGAAATGGAACAATTACAGATAATTGCAGTTACATATTTTATAGAGGATATGACAATTTTACAGAATTTTGAAGGTCTATCAAAATCGCAAATTCACGCATTTTCTCAGATCATAGAATATAAACATGCAAACATGCAAACAGTACACATGATGATTGGTGCTAGCTTCCTTGCCTGACATTTCACCAATGTTAAGCTGTACTGATAAATAAATAGTAGTACAAGCATGAAGGGATGAGATTTTACATCATAAACAAGCAACATCGATCAAGGACTTTTGGGACAGTGACATCATCTCACAAAAACAATTAAAATCACATACGATCCCTCACAGTTTTGCATTTGATGTTGTATTGTGGTTTAACTGTATTTAAAACAAATAATCATATTGAAGATAAATTCTACATATGAGAACGTTATATCATAATGACTATATTTAAATACTGATACAATGATTTGATCATGATAAAGCAACTCTCATGTCAGTGAGCTGAAGCAGTATACATGCATTTTGAACTTAATAGATTCTTGAGAAGTATGCTTGAGCACTTCTTACTGTGCGTTCCATAAATGCAGCTCAAAATCCTTCAAACTTTGTACCCCTAAATCGTGTAGGGTTAAGACAGACAAATAACTGGAAAATAATATCCTCATTTTCTAAAAAGCAAAAATCTTTGTGTGTTCAAGATGTATTTAGAAAATTAAATATGGTAAAATTCTTCACTGGCCCCATTAACACAATACCCCTTTCGCAACCCAAATTCGACTCCAAACTGACTAAAAATCAACCAATAAATTAGCCATTGGTCTATTGTCAATCAAGGCCCCCATTTCATAAAACTTGTTATCATTAACAGGTTGCAATAACTGTTATAGGCTACTGAAATCCTTGCATCTGATTGGCTAAGAGCAAATTAGTCATAGAAATGTGGCAGTTGTTACTGATAACAAGTTTTATGAAACAGGACCCTGGTGTTGGTTTTGTCAGTATGAATGTGGTATTAGACAGCATAGGAAAACCTTACATGTTTGTCATAGATCATGTAAAACTGTGTCCATATCAGATGAGGAAAGTATTATTCTCATGGCAGATGCAGAGCCTTAGTATAATGATCCAGATCTAGTCTAGACCAGGCAAGGCTATTTGAACCACGTCATTAGATGCACCTACATGAACAACAACCAACTCGCACCTTCCCTGCCACTGTTTCAAGTCTCAACAATTTTTTTTCTTCCAGAACTGAATAAGGCCCATGATTTTACTGCTGAAGCACAATGTTCAAAAGGTGTATTAAAGAGAATATGCCATTATGATCGGTGAGCTACATGCATCTATGCATCGTCATCGTCATCATCGGCCTCCGCCCCATCCTCCTCAACGGGTGATGATGGTTCCTCCTCGACCGGTGATGATGCATTCTCCTCTTTATCAGATCCTCCATCGTCAGATTTCTGAGAGAAAGAAGAGATGAAAAAAAAAGAAAGAAAAGAATACGAGTCAATTTACAAATTCAATGTGCAAAAGATTAATTAATTCTTTCTTTTTTTTTCTTTCTTTTCATAATACACAAACATTAAATACAATTTTGGAACATGTATCGATAAACGATTTAAGCCTGAATATCCTCATATATATTCCAACAGCTTAGAATTAGATTACTAATCTGTTATGTTCTTTTAGGTTGACAAAGTACCCTTCATAACCTTATAAAACCAAACCTAACCCAGCCAATGATAATTTTTAAAAATATAAAACACTCCCAAAAATGTGAATATTGTCACTATGTCACTACACTTCCACATGCCATATGGATACATCATTTTAACTTGAGGCACGTCCAATTTTTGTTATTTAAATCACCATCTCCTCACCATTTATCATCATCACAATCAACATCTTCATCATCATCATCATCATCATCATCATCATCCTCCTCCTCACGATCATGAAGTATTGGTAACTCCAAAACTAGTACTGTAAACGTGGAATATTTTGTGGTGTGGAAATTTTCTCGCATTTCGCACGGCATGAAATTTGGGCGAAAATAAAAACATGCAAATAATATTGTTTATGTATTCTTTTGCCCATGAGCCTAGCACGCTGGCAATATCAAAAACAGGTGAAATTCACCTTACTCGGCTGAGTGCGAAAAATTAATTGTGTGCAAATTTCCACTTTTACAGTACCCTATGACTCTCCTTGCAAATTTATAAACTTCAAATAATATGACTTCAGTAAATCATGGAAAATTTGGGGGAAAATTGGGGGTAAAATTTGCACCAAGGTTGGATCTTAGACCAACCCTTCCCTGTCCCAACCCTTCCCTTTGTCAGAAAGACTATGATCAAACCGGATGAGAAATGTCAAATGGAAACTGGGGCAATAACCTACCACCAGCAAGCTCCAACAATTTCTATTTCCCTTATTGGTTTATATCTCAAACATCCTGGTGGTGTTTGAACTGCAGTCTCGACACCAAGACAGAAAAGGACCTGTGAAGATGATCTTGATTAGACACTGGGAGGAAATGGTGGTCACCTTGGGTTATATCTAACCTGTTATAGTTGTCATTTTGTGGTTGGCTTGGTAGCCACATGTCTTTACAAACAGGAACATTCTCACTTTATCGACGAATTCCACTTGAGTTGAAATGACTGTTCAACATTTTCAGGTTAAATAAATGTGGGTGAATGTGCTGCAGTCATTCTAAAATACATCACAAACAGCGCCACAAAGTTTAAAGACATACCGGTACAAGAACAAATAAGATTGTGTAAAAGAAATTTTCAATGAGTCCCTCTTTTCATTGTCAATTTTGACAAACAACAAACCTTCACAAGACATCATGATATCATCTGTTGAGAGTCAGAAAGCCATTAACTTATTGAACACAGACTTAATGACCTTCTGGTCCTCAACATACAATCTATTCATCCATTTTTAAAGAGGAAAGACAAGCTTTTTTTTGTCCAAGAAAACTGTAAAACCATAAACTTTCACGACATAAAAATCTCACGAATTGTTAATGACAGCCAGCCACTTTTGCAGCAAGAAATTTTTGTGAATTGCAATAATTTCATGTTGTGTCAATTATGATTTGATTATTAAAAGGCATTCTTTAAACTTTCACGAAAGATTTCTGGTTTCACAGTATACAAACTTCGGAGAGACTGGACGCCCGCGCAACATGCACGCTCCGTCTGAGCTCGAGCTCTCGTGCAAGATTCGGTCGGCTTCATGCAGTTGAAATGTAATACCACTTTAGTCCAACGGACGCGTTCGACGCACAAACTTTGTGTACGAGTGAATGGGGCTTATGCAATCCTGACTTTCCCCACGGCCGCCTGGTGGCGTATCGCTTTAATATGTGTATCCAGAGTATTGAGAGATAGCGGGATTACTCATTTTTCCAGAGGTTCATTATTTCCGAAGGTTCATTTATCCGAAGGTTCATAAGTCCAAAAATGAAATAGGGTTTACGTATTTCTGAAAATAAAAATTTTCGGAATTATGAACCTTTGGAAATACGAACCTTCGGAAAAACAACAGCTTGTGTTTAAGCCATCTCATTTTCATGCACTTATTCTTTACTTTCTGATCAAGGAATCCTATTCAGTATGAATGCACACAATACACCTCAAAGGAATGGAATTTTAATATGCACTGCTCCAGAAATCTAGGATTTGTCTGCTGAGATGCAAAAGGGCGTTAACTCATATCACTAGTTAATGCCCTTCTGGCTCTCAACATGTTTAAAAGAAGATCATCCTGACTTGTTTCTTTTTTAAAGCTTGAAATGTAACGACTGGTCATCCTTCTGTTACGCACCCTCTGTGAACAGGTACCCAACAGGCCCTGCTTCCCTAAAGAACATTCACCTTTGGAATGCTGCAAAGTACTTGGCACACTCGTGAGATCAGGTGTTCTAGCTTCAACCTTCGCTATCCCTGAAAGAGTCAAAGAGTCGATCATGCCATGCATGTCTGTTTTAGTTCAATACTGGTGTATGGTATGTCATTTATAGACACTCTCTGCAGGTCTGGTGCCAAGTAGATCACCAGTAGACCTACATGCACAGCCCTCAGCTGGTTGTACGACACAGTTACATGTCGTTGTTCCGAAGGTTCAGAATTCCGAAGGTTAATAATTCCGAAAATGAAATAGGGTTCGTAATTCAGAAAATGATAGGGTTCATAATTCAGAAAATGATAGGGTTCATAATTCAGAAAATGATAGGGTTCATAATTCAGAAAATGAGAGGGTTCATAATTGCGAAAATGAAAAAAGGTTCATAATTGCGAAAATGAAAAAAGGTTCATTTTATACAAATGTTGACTGCTTTGAGGGGCACAGTTAAAACTATGGCCCGAGGTGAGCTCGCAATGCCCCGAGACGATAGTCGAGGGGCATAGCACAGTTGCAAGATCACAGAGGGCCATGGTTTTAACCGTGACACGAAAAAGAAGCAGTGAACATTTGTTTTATATATAACGCCTCCTTCGTTAGCTTAGAAATTCATTTCAAAGACAGATGAAATACGGAACCTTAACGTAATTCTCATCTATCGCTCTTTCAAAATTTTGTTCGGTGTACATATATGGTGCTGGCCGCGCCCCTTTATCTAAATTACCATAGCTACGCGCACATACAAAGACATAATTATGCATTACGTCTTTTTACGCGTGTAGCTATGCAACCAGGCGCATATCCTTTGTCTTTGTAATTAAAAATTTGCATTGCAGGAGCGAGCAGAACTATGCCCGATCAATAGTTATCACCATACCGCCAGGCAGTCCGTAGTGAATTTCAGGCCCGCAAATTTGACCAATCAGAGGCCTAGAATCTAGACATGTGGTATATAAAGGACTCCACTGCATTTTCGGAATTACGAACCTTCGGAATTATGAACCCTATTTCATTTTCGGAATTACAAACCTTCGCAATAACGAACCTTCAGAGAAATTAATCAAATGTTCGGAATTATGAACCCCCTTCTATGGGGAATTTGTGTTTCGGAATACATATCTTAATTATGAACCTTCGGAACAACGAGTACCCCCCCCCCCCACACTCCAGTGACAAATGCCCCATGATCAATAACCTACAATTACCGATTTCCCAACTTTAACCCTGTACTAAACACTTTACCCAGCCCTTACCTCAAACCCAATCTCAAACCCAATCTCAAACCCAATCTCAAACCCAATCTCAAACCCAATCTCAAACCCAATCTCAAACCCAATCTCACACCCAATCTCACACCCAATCTCACACCCAATCTCACACCCAATCTCAAACCCAATCTCACACCTAATCTCAAACCTAATCTCAAACCTAATCTCAAACCTAATCTCAAACCTAATCTCAAACCTAATCTCAAACCTAATCTCAAACCTAATCTCAAACCTAATCTCAAACCTAATCTCAAACCTAATTGCAACCCTAATCCTAACCATATATCTTTGATGAAGAAATAAAGCTCAAAGCAAACATCACGAGCACTGGGTACAACAAATTGTAAGTCTTTGTCCTTACCCAGGCCACCTGGTCAGGTGAGAAGATGTCAATAAAATTACTACAGTCAAACCTGCTTTAGCGACCACCTGTATAGAAAGACCACAATTTTGGTTTCCCTTGAAAAATGTTTCTCATTGAAACGTGTATTAAAGGAACCTGTACATAGAGACCACCTGCTCATAAAGACTGCTTTTCTTGTCTCCCTTGAGTGGTCTTTATAGACAGATTTCACTGTAATTACTGTATTCTTTCTAGTTGCATATATCTAAGTACTTTGTACATTGTTTTTTTGTTCTTTTTAACATATATTTATTATTTATTTTTTTATTTATCTTATCTTTCTTTTCAAGTTCCAAGTAGCTCACCAGTAAGCTTACATGTACACAGCCCTCAGCCATTGGGAGGCTACTGTCCTGGCAACTGAACCAAAAGGCTTAGATTTAGAAAAAAATAATCGGCATTTCCCAAGAACTTAGCAAGCTATTTCATGAACTAAACTATGGACCAAGAAAACCAGGGATAAAGGGAAAGGTAAATGAACGATCCTGGGGAGCGTTTCATCAAGAGTTTTGTCAGTGATTTTTACCGACAACTGAATATAAGCTACTGAAATCCTTGCATTTGATTGGCTGAGAGCAAATTTTGTCAGTAAAAATCACTGACAAAACGCTTGATGAAATGCTCCCCAGAATTCCAAACTTCAACCCTAGACCAAACACTTTTCCATAAGAGTCTACCTTGATTACAAGTTGGAGAGAAAATTAAAGAAACAGATCAGTGAAGGTTTGAGCAAAATAAGCAAGTTATGAATTTTTAAAGTTGTAATCAATCAAACACAAATTGGCAACTCTATATTGCGAGCTCCTCTCCCATTGGCCCTGTACCCCAAAAATCATTAATTTCCATTTTCTCTGAAGAAAATATTATTATTATTATCATTGCTCATATGTTTTTATGCATCACCTGTATGAAACAAATCTATTCCTTCATCAAAAACTAAAAAAATGAGAATTGATGGGATTTTCTGTACTGAGAAAATGGGAGAGGAGCTCGCAAGATACGTCACGGAGTTGCCAATTTGTGTTTGATTGATTACAAATTTAAAAATTCATAACTTTCTTATTTCCTAACAGATTTTGCTCAAACCGTCACTGATCTGTTTCTGTAATTTTTCTGCTTCTTTGAAATACAACATGTAATCAAGGTGGACTTTCCCTTTAAATCTATGAAGAAATGGAGCACTTGTCATCGGAGCAAATATCGGGTCAATTAGCCACCTAATTGTTTCTTCAATGAGAATTGGCAGGCTACATACTGTGATCAGAATTAGCACACAATGTTGAATACTGGGCTAATGGAGAAGCAGCAACAAATATTCTTTCCCCTTGGTCAATGAACTGGTTAAGCAGCTGATTTGTAGAATGAGCAACAATTGATTATCAGGTGACCTTCAAGGTAATTAACACTTGTTCACCTCAGAATGATATCCTGTTTCAGGGTTACCCATGACACAAGATGTGTGCGCATCAATATGTAAATGAGGCCCAACAAAGAAGGTCCTTTCATTTTATAAGCCTACATGGTCACAACCCTTGGCAGGCTTTGCTTTGCATGCTTGATTTCTGTAAGGAAGGTCATGTTGTAAAATTTAATAGATCACACAGAAACATAGCGCCTATTCAGAAAGTTTCTGGCATTGAAAATAGCTCTGTCATCAACAATCCCTGAAAGTTTTAGGTAATACAATATTTTACCCCAATCAGAAATTACGAGAACATCTTATTGATTTAGATGGTGTTAATGCACCTATGTTTCTTCTGTTTGTTTACAGCTCTTTTAACATTTTCAACAGACAAAAAAATGTCTTAGGAAATGGAGGGGCTACAGAGAGTGCTACAGGGGCTAATTCAGTATCCCTAGGGCCAAATTTTTCCAAGCCTAGTGCCCCCCCCCCCTTGGATATGAGTTCTGCACTATAGCTTAGGTTTATCGCAACACCTACCTCTAAGGATATGAAAGGTTGATAAGTTTGAATTGTTCCCATCCTACACCTACCTCTTGAAAAAATATTTGGAAAAGGGTGGGGAGAAATGAAGTTATCACTTCAAGAGTTTTTATGATAACAAAGATCTATGACACAATTCCTATCATATCATAGGTAATCGCAACACCTCCATGTACCTTGAAGGAAATGAATAGTTTGACTAAAGAGCTTTGATTTCTGTTTACATTGTGGGAAGTGCACAAAAACACACCCATGAGGTCCAAACTGAGCAGGGGTCCTACAAACAATGCTGAGTACTGGTAGTGATAACTTGATAATAACCAGAAAGCAGGCGTGGTCATTTCCTTCAGTTAAGCAATCAGTTCATGATGTACATGTAGGCTCACGGTCGGGCCAACTACACATGTATTATGACACGATCTCTTAACCGATTTGAACTACGAGCGAAAATGTTGTGAAACATTGTACCTGGGAAGTGGGGGAAGGTGACCAAAAATTTCAACCTTATAGCATCGTTCAATTGTGCTGCGGGGAAACACTATTGTAAACTGCGAAGGCAAAATAAAGCATATTTCGCATTTCTCATCACAGAGATAAGTAAGTATGCATGGGACCTTTTTTCCACACAGCTCCGTTTTTCCAACCCCACTTGCCATTCATTAAAAAAACCACACCAAACTAAACAAAAACATAAATTAAAATGTCAATTTCACCCTGAATCCCCTATTCACTTTTCCAAAGACTGCGCCCTGAGCCCCTGATAACTGAACAGTAGGTAGTAATCATCGTAGAAAAGAAAGCCCTAAATCTGGAATCCATTTCCAGCCTCTGTCCTTTTCCCATGTAGCCTTCACAGTTGAGTAAAAACCATGTAGAAAGTTGGTAAACCCTAAAAACATTTCTTTGATATTGGTAGAATTTTTTTTTTAGCAAGCACATTTAGAGTATTTAATTGGCAAATTTATGAGAGGTGAAAAATAACTGATATCCCCAGCTGTCATAGTACCTTTTACCCCTTACCGTATTCCTGTCAAATTTGTATCGGGACTCCTTGATAGAACATCTATATCCAAAAGAATAAAGTTCAGGATAATATTCTATATCATAAAAAGAGACATCATGACAGAACATTGTCAACATCCCCCCCTCAAAAAAACCCCAATAGAAAGCAACAACAACAACAAACAAACAAAGAGCAATGAATATGGAAGCAAAAGTTGTGATTATTTGTTTGAAGAAAGAGAAAAAGTATACCAGTATTATAAATACCCCAACAATAATCATACAAGTCAATCTATCATCTGTGTTTGGTGCATTCATACCACTTCAAAGAGGAATAATGATACATCAATTCTGATAATAAAGAGTATGAAATAAAATGGTTTTCTGTTTATTTCTTTTGAACACAAATTGCATATATATATTGTTGACCAATGTGTAAGAAAGACCTCCAGGCTGTATACCCAGGTCAGTATTGACATGTAACTATTGTGTTGGTTGACACCCTTCAGAAAGTCTGCGTCAGAGCGTGCCATGAACGTTGGGTTCATGGTTTGGAGTACCAACATGACAAAATCAAATGTCAACAAAGTCTTCAGAAATCATTGAATCAATAAAGAAAACAACAATCTAACAAACAGTGGAGAAAAAGAGTAATGATCTGTTTTGGTTTAGAGGTTGCTGAGCCACTGTCCAGAATCCGAAAAAGTTTGAGAACAAACAGATCAAGGTCTGGCAGAAGCGACCATCAAGATTCAAGAAAATCAAGAACATCAAGAACTTTAGACCCGGGGCGATCCAAACAATAAGCGGGTGGATAAACACCCAGTCTTTACAAAAGTTTCATCCTTGAATCGGAGCTGGTCCACCTAAGGAGACCTCTGTCTCTGAAGGCATACTCTGACGTCATACAAGGCCTGTTCCATGCTGCGTCAGAGCCTCATGTTTTCAATAGTTTGACGTACATTCATTTCATAGATTTTTTTCAAAGTAAGATGCAATAACAGCTTACCCTGTACTACTTCTACCTCATCCTTTTCCAAAGGACACCTACATGGACATCATCTAAAAAATGAAGCCCTTAGGACAACCCCACCCCCTCCCACCCCTCCCTCAGAACAATTACATTATCAATGTCCTTGTGGTACATCTGTAGATGTACATGTAGTTACTGACGTGGTGATTCTCTGGACATCAAAATAATTCTGCTTGGAAGCTTCAGCTAAATGTAATTGCATCCCAAGAAGATGGAGAAAAATGAATTCAACAAAATTTTGAAATTATCATAAGAATGTCAGCCCCAATGAAATAACAGCAGGGAGAAACATTCTCCTCAAGAGGGTCACATGACCCAGACTAACTATCCAAAAGTCATGTGACGATTGAGATCAAGTTTTCCAACAGGTTCAAGCTACAGGTTCAAGCAACTTTGTGAATCAAGTCCCTTGGGGTCTTTCTAGGAAAGGAGTGACATGAAGCCTTGCCCTTCACGTGGGGATGAGTCAAGTGATAACCTTGAATGAAAATTGAGCTGGAATGCTCCCAAGTTCAAGGCGTTTTCATTCACAGTCTTCTTGCTGCGCACCTCATACTGTCAATAATTACACAATATATTTTTCAGAAATCAGCTTCACCTTGCTGCATGCCATGGTTTACAAGAGAATTAAAGAAAAGGATATAGAATAAATTTGACAATTATCCTTCTCATATTCCGGACACAACATTTTTCAACAAATTGTTCTTTCTTTTAAAATCTGTGACCTGCAGAGTCATGAATGTTTCAAAAAATAAGGCAAGCATGCAGTGTTATAGTGTGGTCCTGGCTTGTTAGGAGAGTGGTTGAAGGGGGTGCATCATCTTTCTCTCAAGTTCTCTCCTTTCTCCATTTTTCTCTCCCTCTCCTTTTGTCTTTCTTTGTATAACAATAATTTGAAGAAAAAAAAGTGCACAAGGACTAGATACAGGGAGTAAACTTAATATATCATTTATAATAAACTATGTCCCCCTCCCGCTAGACCAACTCCTGATTCCTGATGCTTTGGTCCTATTTTTATTGTCGAGAGGATATTCATTTTAAAACTATAGTCAGTGACAAATGTAGATGCTCAAATTAACCTTGTAAAAACGTCAGATTCGGACAGTGAATCAAACCACCCCAGAAGGTTACAATAAAAGATAAAAACAAATCTGCAGTTATAAGACACTAATTGAATCATTTGTACTGATTGGTGTTGGGGCCTAAACCTACTCCAAACTGAGACTGAATGGGCAAACTACTTGACCCATTTTTCAAAAGATTCTTCTATTTATCATGATGCTGGAATCATGTCAAAAGCCTTTTCCTCCACAAAGTGATCTCCCGGTCTTTTATGCTATGATGCCCCTCGGCCTTCTGGTATCAGATCACCCAAGTTTCTTTTATTCCCATCATCTCATAAGTGAATTCACTTGAGGATAAGTGAAGTTTTCCTGCTTCTTCCTTTCATAACATTGGCATACAGCCAGCCAGCATGGCCTCTCTGTTATTCACAGGGATGGGTCCAGCTGTATAACCATTCAGACAGTTCCAGGAAAACATTCTCACCGATCGCTCAGAGATGTTTACATCTACACTTTCTCACCCCTGAACTGTGCGAGTGGACAATTAACTAAATGACGTCTTTCAAAATCAAGTTGTTGTTAAAGAGGATTTCATATTCATCATCAAAATATTGCAATAATGACTACAAGGCCAAAGGAAATTGACATATTTTTTATCCACTGCCATTTCTTTTTTTCAGCCAGCCTCTTTTGTTGTTGTTGTAGTTATTTGATGTAAAAAAGAACTATGTAACAATCTAATATTACGAAAATATGTGTTGAAATCGACCCCATTATCTCCCAAATATAATAATAATAATAATACATGTATGTCCATCTATATAGCGCAGCTACTATACAAATATACTCTACTTCGCTTAATACAAAGTATCACATTATTACCCCGGCTTTAGCCGAGCTGCCATGATAAGCGCTAAGGCATTCAAGGAATTTCTTCCTACAGGGTACCCATTTACTACACCTGGGTGGAGAGTGGCATATAGATATTAAATAAAATGGAACCCCCTCCTTCTCATTGTGAAAAAAAAATGAACAAGAAACTATGAATCAAGTTAACTTGGTCTTTGCACATACACAATGCCGGGATAAACCTGACATGAGTAAATTAACCTTTTCAGGACAGGAATTATTTAACCTTGGGCTAAATTGATCACATTTTGTTCTTCAAATTGGCAACAAAATTTTTTTCTTTTAATGCTACATGGTTCTAATAAAATGTAATGCCTTTGAAAACAACATACATGATTAGGAACTTCGTCGAAAAGTTGAAAAAGTTGCCAATTTGGATTTTAAAAAATGAATTTGAACCTCTTGATGTGTTGCCAATTTAAGGATTTTAAAGCTCATTCTTGTTTTTGAAATTCCTGGCATCAAACGCAATATGGACATGCAACCAAAATGGACATAGTGTGTGGAGAATTTTTTTCTCTTTCTACTCTACAAAATGTGGTAAATTGTCTCCAAAGGGTTAACTGCATTTTATACGAACAGCCAGACCTCTTGCACATATTAAACTCAATGCCACTTTAGGTACATGTACCTAACTGGTACAAACCACTGTCATGAAATAAAACACACACCCTAAAACATGTTAAAAGTCAATATTGAGTAATCCAAACACAATGTAATTTCATTAGATTTTATGCAAACAAGAAATGATATCATATCATAGAACTAAATTTCTTTTTTTTTTTTGGTCTGAATACACACACAACCATATCTTTTTGAGTTTTGTACATGTGCTTGTATGGTACATTTTCAACAAGGTACTTGGCAAGGGCTGGAAGAAGGTGCTCCAATGTCTCTGTTTGAACTCAAGATGGCTCCCTACCTCTTGACAGCCAATGGTAAGGTCCACATTCATCTTTTCCACAGCTGGCCACCACCAACATTCAATTTGAAAAATATACTGTCATTACAAATAATTGGGAATTATATCCAATTTCATATCAAATGGTATGAAGGAAAGAGATATATATATCTTAAATACTCATCAAAAAATTGAATGAATTAGAATCATATCTGCTTACAGGATGATTCATAAGAAAGTTAGAAAAGTAAAAACGGCAGTAGGTCGATCATGCGATGATGTATGCAAATGAAATCCAATATGCAGGTACTGAGAAGTTTCCTAACATGGCAACATCCTCATGTATATATACATAGTTCACCTAGAATGATAGTTGAACATTTTAAATATAATATCTCAAATATACTGAATTTAAAATATTAGTAAAAACTAGAATGTGTTCATCATTACATGAGCGAAGTCTACATGTACATGTATGTATGTCTCTGTTGCCCAGCATGAAAACTGTACTTCAGTACATGGATTTATAGTTTTACATGTAGGTCTATATATGCAACAGGAATGCAGTCTTGTCCTAATTTTATTGTTCCCAAAACATCACGATACACGACCAATCATTCAGAATTAAATGTCTACAAAATAAATAATTGAATAAATATGAGATTATTTTTCTATTTACAAACCTGTTTGTAACAATGAAGCAGTGCACATGTGAAATGTCATGTGCATATAAATCACTAATGAAATTGGATATTGATTATTTTCATTGACATAATTATGACCTAGTTTATATTGTCAATGATACTTGATGTGAAAACTTATCGCATTTCAAGAAGTCTTATGATCCTAAACTTGAATTTTGAACCCAAGGTGTACAGGGAGAGATAATTACATCTAATCAAATATTTAGCTTTGGGAGCACTCCAAATATAATATTTACATGTACATGTACCTCTGGGTTTTAAAATTCCCTTTCAAATCATCATTTTTCAACAAAATAAAGCCCAATTAATTACTTAAAATCTGATCTGAATTCATTTAGGACATTAAATATCCTATGACACAATTAAATATGATTTTGTAATCAAAACAAAGCTATTTTCATTTTGGCAGTGGAGTGAAGCTTACATGTATGTGTTATTCACAAAATTGCATTTGTGACACGGGATTATAATTTGTAAACTTAGTACATGTAGCATCAAAGTGTCAAAATAATCAGCTCAGATTCATGAATGATATGAATGAATGAATGTCTTGTGTAAATCATCAGAGCTTATACACTGCAAACAAAATAAAAATATGAGATTTTGATAAAACTATTGTGCAGCGAACATAAACCTCTTGTTACAAATATATTAAACTGTTACGCCCGTTCTGCTTCATGTATTTCGGCCTTCGTCTTTGTGAGCTCACTGAGCTGTAAAACCGTTAACCTTTGTTCACATAAATTTGCGGTAAGCAAACCTTCAATCTTTGAAAGGAGGGCTGTCAATTTAAGGTTCCCAAACTAGCGCAAACAAGCTACATTGTATAAAATGATAAAATGAGCAAATAACACCTTCGGCCTATACCCTATTCAGACACGTGCACATCCATGCGTTCCAATACAGTTGTAGATAATGATCGGTTCAAGGAAAGATTTTTGATTGTTTCAATGGCATCCGATTCGACGCTTTTGATCAGTTCTTTTAAATTGTCAAAAAACATATACCTTTAACATTTCTTTTCTCAGATAAGTTTTTTATAAACCTTAATTAGTGTATAATAGTGAAACAAATGCACGTAAATTCACTGCAAATGTAGCAATAAATTTTTCCTTTTGAGTTTAAAAGTATCTGCCTCTGCATTATTTTACAGTAGGAAAAGACTCTTAAAAGTGTGAACCCTTTCTTCCAATGCATACACATGTACTGTATGTGTTAAAAGTCGAATTCATGTGAAGTTGATCATAGGTACTTGATCGATTGCATTGAAATATTTTACACCATGGAACTGCAGCTTTCCAATAACAAAAAATGTCAGTATCTAAAAGACAATTTAGTCTACTTACTCTGTGATTTTAAGAAATTAGAGGATTTGTTTGCCATGCAGAGCAGGATTGATTGAAATGTAGTGGTTAAAGGGATACGCCACCACGCGGCTGTGAGTAATGTCAGGATTGTGTAAGCCCCATTCACTTGTACACAAAGTTTGTGCGTCGAACGTGTTCGTTGAACTACTGCAATTACATTTCGGACTGCACAAAGCTGACCGAATCTCACACGAGAGCTCGAGCTCAGGCTGAGCGTGCATGTTGCGCGGCAAACAATCTGTCCGAAGTTTGCGCCCCGCTGGGCAACGCATGATCAGGTAGCGATCACGGTGCCCTCTCGCAACATAAAAATGTCCACAATCTGCGGTTGAGTATCCCTTTAATTTGAGGATGAGTGTGAAAGGGGTTTGACAGAAAAATAAAATAAATCTTAAGATGGAGAGAAAGATAAATAGTTTGGACTTTGGATTGAGGAGTGATGTTAGCTCAGGAATTTGTTTTATTTATCGTGCTGGATACAAACATAATCTAGGCTATCTCCTTAAATCAGATAATTATAAGGTTATTACAATGACTTAAGTAGGTAATGGATGGGGGTACTGCAGCCTTCTCAGTTTGCATCAACGTGTAATAAAACAGGTAGACAAACTATTTAATTTCTTCTATCATAATTTTTTCTATATAATTCTCCTGAATGATGTACGGAGTGAATTAAAAAGAAAAAAAAAACCCTTGGCATTAATTCAACTCTGTTCCATCCTATTTCTTCTACACTATTTCCCTCAATGTATTCAATTTTTCTGCTTAAAGATGAAATGGACATCATGATATTGAATTGAGAAAAAAATTGTCTGAAAGATAGTAAAGGTTGATTACATGCTACATAATCAATAATCCAGAATAATTGGGACGTGAGTATTATGAGGTTTTTAATCAATAATATAATAAATTTATTAAATATTGCTGAAAATCGCATGCATTGAAAAAGCACAGCACACAGACATAGGTATATGGGACTACAAAAAGAAACTGGTGTTAAACTATTTCAGGTCATATTTTGAACATGAATTCATTTCAAGAGTACATGTATTTATTTTCGTGTGAAATTGCAATTGCTACTGTGTATGATATTCTTTCTACATATACCATAATGTCACCAGTCATGGACTGGTTTGACAGTTTTTGATTCATAATTTTCAGAAAATACCATATTTTAGGAATCACCAACCATTCGATGCCGAAAATGCTTGTGATTAAATCCACCTGAAACAATGCACCTTGCTTCTGCGGCGCGAACGCCACTGTGGCGCTTCTGCGGGGCTTCTGCTGCTCCAGTGGCGCCGCACTGTGCACCAGTGGTGCCGCACCCTTTAATTTTAGTTAATGGTATTGCGAAGGAAGGATTAACCTAAGATAAATCACTCTGTTGTAAAAATATTCACTCAGTACACGGTGCGCTACTAAACCATACCCAAGAAGCTATCTGGCTATGGCATTGTCTTTGCACGATTGTGCATGCGCACTGTGTAATGCGCTTGTCGGGCTGCCTACATCATGATTTGTGTGTCGTAGGAATGGCGCGTCAAGACTGGTGCGTCAAGACTGGAGCATATAGCATCTCGACGAGACAGCCAACTTTGAACAAAGATAATTTCTTTCAAAACTGTATTTCATGCAAAAATATTGTCTGGCCAACATCTATAGAACTTATTAAAGCTCTGTTACATCGAAAACAGAAAATATGGTACTTATTTTGTTTCAGTCTGCTAAAGAGGAAGTTCTTTTTTTACAAAAAAATTAGCAGAAAATAAAAAAAGCCCCATGGATAATCTTCGTCATTCTTTGCGCGATCGGCAGCCAGCGAAACTCTGCAGTTGTTCCTTATTTATTTTGGTACAATGACTGCTAGCCAATCGCATCCATTCATTATGCTCCGGAGAGACTAGGACAGTTGACGTAGGGCGTTACAGCAATGAAGCTGTATTACAAGGGTGCGCCACAACTGGTGACATTACGGTATACAAAGAATGAGAGGCTCACCAATTGTTTTTCATCTTTACCAGGGCCCCCCTTGCATAGAACTTACCATTAATCGTAACTCTGCCATCAATGGTAACTACCATGGTAACATCACTCAACAGCCAATGAAAATCAAGGTTTCCATGGGAGTTACCATTGATGGCAAAGTTACTGTTAATGGTAGTTTTATGCAACGGGGGCCCAGAACTCACATTTTGTTTGGTAGAAGTTATCTGGCAACATATGATCAACCAAGTTTTTGAGAGGGTAAATATTTAAAATAAAATAAAAATAAACATTGTCCATTTAATCAACAGAATAAAATAGTCACTTACATTTCAAAGTCCAACTTCTTGTGAAAGAAAAATGATCTGTAAACAATCGTATCAGAATATTTATTGATATTTTTTAAAATCCACACATTAAGTCTTTACGTGGGGTTTCTTTGTCCTAGATTTGTGTCCACCTGGGGAGCGTTTCATCAAGCGTTTTGTCAGTGATTTTTACTGACAAGCTTGCTCTCAGCCAATCAGATGCAAGGATTTCAGTAGCTTTTAACAGTTGTCGGTAAAAATCACTGACAAAACGCTTGATGAAACGCTCCCCTGAAACTGATATGCTATCGGTGCTTATGGAAGGCATTATTTCTGTGCATATATCCATTCTAAATTCATCTAAGCAAAATTTTTATTGTCATTTTCATCAGACAATGTCACCTTCTTAATGTACATACACTCTTTTCTATGCCCATTTGGGAAACTTCATAAAAATACCACCCAAGCTATTTATATGACTTTAAGATTTCATTTGCATTATTGTTATGGTATAATTCTGATCCATGCTAAATTTCCTGTCTGAAAAACTTTGCAAAAGAGATACACTTCCTTTAAGTCTAAGAAAGTAGGCCGTTACAAGGACCGGAGGATTATTTTCGTCCATTGTTCTTTGTTAGATAAGATCAAAGCCCTATTACAGCAAAATTGGAAACTATATAAAACCTTTTAGAGTCTATTGTGTCTAAATTGATTCATGTTGTTTGTGGTTTCATGTTTGGATCATACGACTCTCAATCTACATATAAGGAAATCCAAGGAGATTCAAGAACCTGGATTTTAACATTCAAGATCCCTGTCATGATGTATGTGGTTTAGTGGTAATAGTATAATGGTGGTAATTTAACATGTTTTTTTTTCCTGTCTTGTACTACAATGAAAAACAAAACCTATTACACAATTATTATTTCAGTCATAAAAAACATGTCGTATCTCGAGATAAACAATGATGGTTTTTAAGTTCTAGGGGATACCGCGATCTCAAATTTTGCGAAATTAGAGCAAGATACACTCCCTTTAAAGGGGAAGTACACCCTGATTTACAAGTTCAGTTTTAAAGAAGCAGAAACATTAAAGAAACGGATCAGTGAAAGTTTGAGCAAAATCCGATAAGAAATAAGAAATATATGAATTTTAAAATTTGTAATCAATCAAACACCAACTGGCAACTTGACGTACATGTATCTTGCGAGCTCCTCTCCCATTTGATCTGCACTTAAAAAAAAAATCATAAATTTCCATTTTCTCTGAAGAATTTCTTTTTATCATACATGTACATGCACCCTAGATATATTCATTTCACTTATGCTTTTACCCAAAACCTGTATGATACAAATCTATTCCCTCATCAAAAAAAAAGAAAATGAAAAAAATTATGAATTTTTGTGTTTGAAGCAAATGGGAGAGGAGCTTGCACTATGAACATGGCGAACAAAGAGGCGAACAAAGAAGCGGACAAAATATACAGCTCCTCATTGTACCTTCCACACTTGCTCTGGTAGACAAGTGAACATCCCTTCATTGCTATTATGTAAAAATATGGAGAACAGGTGTACATTCACCTGTTCTACTTATTTTACATAATAGCAATGAAGGGATGTTCTTTTGTCTACCAGAACGATTGTGGAGGGTTCAATGAGGAGCTGTATATTTTGTCCGCTTTCTTTGTCATCATGTTCATAGTGTTGTAAGATACGTCATGGAGTTGCCAATTTGTGCTTGATTCATTACAACTTCAAAAATTCATAACTTTCTTATTTCTTATCGGATATTGCTCAAACTTTCATTGATCCGTTTCTTTAATTTCTCTGCTTCTTTAAAAACCAACTTAAAATCAGGGTGGACTTTCCCTTTAAGTCTTAGAAAGTAGGCCACAGAAGGTCTGGAGGATTATTTTCGTCCATTGTTCATTGTCAGATAAGATCAAAACACTATTTATAACCTAAGAGTGTTCCATTTCTAAATTGATCCTTGTTTCTCTGTGGTTTCAGATTGATGATTGTACAACTCCAAATCTACATATAAGGAAGTCCAAGAGGATTCAAGAAACTGGCTTCTAAATTTAAGATGTCTGTCAAGACTTCTGTGGTTAAGTGGTAAATAGCAAACGGTAGCAAGTCAACATGTTGTTCTCTTGCCCTCTTCTAAAATTTCGCAAACATGTCAAATGTCAAAATGAACAATGGTGGTTTTAAGTCCTAGGGAATACCACAATGTAACATTTTGTAACTTTAGAGTGACTTGACGTTTTGTAAATCCAAACCCATGTTACACATACCCCTGAAAGCGGACTTAGGCCGCCTCCAGAGGCGGCTCGATGTATGTGTAACATCAACTTTTTTTAAAAAGCCGGACTGAGGCTGCCTCCATCCCAGTCCACCTCTGGATGTGGTTTGAGGCCGGCCTCGGGCCGGGCTCGGTCTTGCAATATCAGTAGGTGTAACACCAAAATGTACTTGGCGCTGGCTTATAAGCGGAAGTGACGTAACCCGTAAAAGCTGTGCATGCGCGGACACTTCGCGATGTCGATGAGATAGTACAGCACCTGTAGTGCAAACCGCGTGTAATTTTTACATGGAATGCGCCCCAACGTCAGCTCGTGAAAAGGCGACGTGAAGCCGGCCTATGTGTAGACACAAAATTGCGGGCCCGAGGTATGTGTAACAGGGGTTTTAATGGTCTCGAGGCAGCTTCAAATTGCAGACGTGAAGCCCGCTCTGGGGCCGTCTTTGAAAGCCGACGCATGTGTAACAGGGGTCAAAGTCTCTCATATTTTGCACACAACTTGCATGAAAGTACCTTCATAGTGCAGAGGTAATTGTGGTTTTTTTTAAATACTAAATAATTGATTTAATACTGATGGTTTAGGAAACACGTTCACAAGGACTTTTGAAAAAATTAACTCAAGGGCAACTTCAACTGCCTATTGTATATCAAATAGAAATCATGTCCGGATTACATTATACAACATTGTGACATCTCCAATGAGTGATGGACAAGGCTACCGAAATTGGCTTTTGTTGATATTTTCGGAAAGTGTGTTTTAGGGGAGGAGAGGTCATTTAATGCATGATCTTTACTTTTTCCTAAAAACTATGCTCTAAACTTCATTTTTTCTCCAATGGGTGATGGACAAGGCTACCGAAATTGGCTTTTGTTGATTTTCGGAAAGTGTTTTTTGGGGGAGAAGAGGTCATTTAATGCATGATCTTTACTTTTTCTTAAAAACTATGCTCTAAACTTCATTTTATCTTCACTTAAATCTTCATTTATATTACATGACAATTTTTGAGTTATCATTCCAACAATATAGTAATTGAAAACCGAGACAGGTGTGAACATCAGTAGTATTTCAACATACAATGTACTTGAATATAAAATCTACCATTCACAGGTTGCCTTCTATAGAATAGGGTACTCAAAAAACCAACTTTATCTTATACATGTATGATTAATATTATCTTCGAAATAACAAGATATCTGCATGATAAGTATACTCATATAATCAATTTCTCCTCTTGATAATTGATATTTGACGAGCGTGACTTTTGTTTTAATGAGCTTGTTGTGTGCAAGAACATTACTTCCATTTTATCATAACTTACAAACATCTGGCCTTGCTTAATTTGGAAACAATGGGCAATTAAAAATCAAGAGCTCATGGTGTAGAGTTTCACACGTACCTGTGCAGAGGACAAAGGGATGTGTGTATTTCTTTTTTTTAGAGCTTGCATACATGTACATGTACTTATTCACACAGTACCTAAATGTTTGCATGAGCTTACATTGTCCAATTATGTTTGAAGAGAAAACCAAAGTTTAAATGCCTTGTATTCTCGTGTTTTGTAAAATTACAAGGTCTGAGTTGTTTTGGTTTGTTTTGTTTTGTTTTTTTATATCTCAGAGTTCTTGTTAAAATATGTTGTATTTGTAAAGGTAAATTTTCTTTCATCACACCATTTGTGCTCTAAAAAAGTCAATTTTCTCACGATTTGTGAAAAAAAAGTACACTGTACTGTCTTCAAATAAAATGTTGCAATAAAAAACAAAAACTATGTGGTAATAACAGACCTTCATTTTCTGTTAAATACATTGTAAAAAGTGACATTACTAACATACTCTGAAAATGAAATAACCATTTTCAGGTGTTAAATTTGTAATATGGGTGTAGCCAAAAGCCAACTTAAACAGAACTTTATCTACATGTAGAAAGGACAAGGACTTATATTCTTGGACAAGTGCTACTGCAAGGTGGCGCTATTTCATTTTCAGTAAACCTCTAATAACAAGATCCCTTTATCAGGAAGGTTAACACCGCTACACTGGTGACACAATTAGGTCATGCACCTGTAATTGCACTTAACAGCTCATCCATATATATTTCAAAGTATCCCATCAAATTGAAAAAAAAAAGTCAGACTCTGAACTATATGAAATGGCACAAAAGGAAATCAAAATTCATCGAGATCACAGTCATGGGATATTGCTAGGAGTCAGGGGGAAGAAAAACAGTCTACAGACAGAATATGAATTTGAGAATTGTTTTTCCCAAAAAAAACCCAAAACAGAGTTTTGTTAGAAACATAATAACCAGTAATATAAAAAGAAAGCAAAAAAAAAAAAAAAAAGAGGGAACAGGTAATGTTCAGTCAGTTTTGTGCTTTTATACTCATTTTAGACAGCTCTTTTATACTACAGTGTATTTTTTTCCTGGTGCTATAGAATATGTTCACAATTTACAAATTTAATATTTTTTTTTAAATCAATGTTTCTTTTAATTCCAACAGTAATTCATTATATGTTGTATCTTACCATTTTATTCTATTTCATTTTTGTAAAGTCCGATGGAATGAAAAAGAAGACCTTCAGAATATAGTTATATTTTGTTAATCTCTTTCTTTTCATGGCATCCATGTGACTCTCTTCTAAATCTACTGTTGCTTTGTATTAACACTGATTTCTTGACTTTGTCTTTGCCGAATAAATAATAATAATAATAATAATAACAATAATATATACACCATTTTCTCAGAGACCAATAACAGGCATACTTGTTTGACATGCCAAAAGGGGATCAAAAACTCGCATCTTGAATCTATTCTAGGTTCCATGACACATGCTCCAGTGACACTGGCCTGTATTCTGGAAAGCCAAAGAACTTAAAGCCAGGTTTAAAACTCGCTTGAATGCGCAGATTTAGGCAACTGAATCATGGAATGCCAAATGTCCCCCTTTTAATCCTAAACATATCACCATAGTTCTGAAACTAAATGCAAATACAAATAGTCATCTTGATAAAATTGATTTGAAATGTTCATTTGACACCAAAAAATGATTATAAAAATTTATTAAGTTACATAAATATAGTAATTCAAACCAAATTTGGGGGTTGACAAACATTTAAAAATGGCTTTCCATGAATCAGACAAGCCAGGCTTAACTTTTGCAAGAATACAGGCCAATGTCTTTGAATTCAATGTCCTAATTTCAACCCTGGATTAAAACACTGTACCTGGACTCAAGCTGTAAACCTATCCTTAAACATAATCATAACCCTAACAACAGATCTTTGATGACATAAATCCTGGAGCAATTGTTACCAGCGCAAAGGTTAGGGCACATTACTATATGGTCTGTTGAGAGCCAGAAGGGCATTAACTCATACATGTACACTTTAACACAGAGTTAACGTCTTTCTGGCTCCAAACAGACGATGTGTGCGTGCGTGCAATTCGGTTTTTACAGACGTGTATCAGTCAGATATGATTATTTACGTCTGGGACCAACCTTTAATGTCTCCATCTGAAAGACTTGAACCTGGGTCCGATCAGAGTCAGGTTTAGGTTCAGACAGAAAGCTGACCATACCGCGGATATTACCTCTAGACCAACTCGCATCTCCCTACTCCTAACTGCTGGCAGTCTTGTTTAAAGACCTCAGCCTGACCCAAAACAACCATATATTGACGTAAAGCTTAGTAAACAAAGAATATAATTACCCTGGGTATTCATAAATTTTCGTCTCCGTTTATCCATAAAAAATAAAAAAGATAATTTTTTTTGGTCCGCCCCCTCCCTATGGCGTAACAACAGAGGAAACTGCAGGGGGTCGCTAGACGTGTGACGACATGTCATGTATACAGCTCCGAGTGTGTCTACACGATATGTCGTCATCAAATTTTCACCCCCCGCAAAGTAGCGTTCCTCAGAGACGGGGCCCTCGTCAGAAAAACCACCGAATTCGGGACGCTGTTACTCATTCCACAGGAAACGGAATCTCATGAAGTTGGTTTCAATTTGTTCAGAAAATATATAGCTCCCCGTGGATGAATAAAGGGTATATTTCAAAATTCGGTCAGGCTGTATTTAAGGAAACATTTATATAGTACAAGGTACGACAAGCACTCGTACAAGGGACACGCTATGAGAGATCGATCACACAATGAACCTGGGCCGTTTCATAAAACTTGCATCAACGACAAGTTGCAATAACTGTTATAAAGCTACTGAAATCCTTGCATCTGATAGGCTGAGAGCAAATTTGTCAGTAAAAATCACCGGCACTTGATGAAACCCCCCCCCCCCCTGTACTGAGTGTGATACAGGAAACAAAATGATGTCGTCCAACCCACACGGACTTCCTGACATGACGCTGCCGACAGGTTACTGTACTTTATCAGTTTATATATGAAAGGTTTAATGTGACCTACGTAGCGCTGCTAGCAAATACACCTCCAAACAATCTAGCTGACACTGAATAATACATACTTCTTTAAAACAAAGCACTCTCAAAACAACATGAAGAGAGTGAAATTGTGCTCATTTGCTTAATGTACATGTACATGTATAAACATCAAACATAAAGAGCTTACAATACAGGGACTCGTTTAATTGAACCAGTCGTATTCGATATCATGTATCATTTTCAATGAACGACTAAAGTTGCATTCACGACATCTAGATAACATTATCATCATAATCTCCATCAACCAAATTATCTTGAACATCAACATCAGCATCAGCATTATCATTATCATCACCTATGGTATATCATCATCATCACCTAAATTATATCCTAATGAACATGGTCATTACTATGATCATCATCATCATACTCAACATCATCATCATCATCACTATCATCATTATCATCATCATCTTCATCATCACTAAGCCTAATAACCACTATCATCACCATCATCATCTCTCTCGTACCATACTCTCAAATCTTTGTCTTCTTCATCACCACTGGATGATGCTGATGAGATGTACTCCTTGCTCTCTCTCCCTCGCCTCCTTCTCTTTTTTCTTCTCCTCCTCCTCCTCCTCATAATCACCACCACCATCTAAATGACTAACACCTCGCTCGCACAATACTCTTACATGCCCTACCTCATCTTTGTCTTCTTCTTCATCATCACTGGATGATTCAGATGAGATGTATTCCTTGCTCTGTCTCTCTCTCCTCCTTATTCTACTCCTATTTTTTCTTCTCCTCCTCTTCCTCATAAATACCACCACCACCATCTCAATTACTAACACCTCGCTCGCACCATACTCTCACATACCTCATCTTTGTCTTCTTCCTCATCATCACTGGATGATTCAGATGAGATGTATTCCTTGCTCTTGTAGTTCCCTCCTGATCCAGCGCTTGATTTCTTGGGGCTGGGTGACGTCTTTTTGGCCTTGGGCTTGCTTGAGCTTGACTTGCTCTTCTTGATGTTGCTGTGGATATGAAAAACACGGATTAAGGGTAAATCATTAAAAGCAGTTTGTTATTCACAAAATATTACCAGGCACCAATTACAGAGGATGCTAGACTAACTGTTAACCCTCCCTGTACCACCTGATTTACAAACAAATGAAACAAGTCTTTCATAGTCAGGTTTTTGGGGTTGAATCTCCTCCTCTGTATATTTGAGGATAATATTGAGAATAATAGCACCGTGAGTTTTCATGACTGTCTTACGTAAGTAGTGTCTTACACATCTTTTGATACCAAATTTATAACATTTGAACTATCAGGTACCTTTCAATGTCAAAATGGTAATTTGCCTGTATGTATTGTACACAAACTTAAAATTTGTCACTACTTCATAGCCAAGATCAGGGGAGAGGGAGTGGAGGTTGACGGTGAGGAATCACCCCCTCACCAGCTGATAACCCTGCCTTCTGGTGTTAATAAACCCATTAAAACCTCCCAACTGACCTCGCAGGTTCATATCCTTCTTCAGCGGCTTTCTCCCTGTACTCTGCCATCGCCATCTCATACTCCTTCCTTTTCTCAGCTGCCATGTCATTCCACTTGGTCTTATCGTCCAGCTTCTGCCACATCTCGCCGGCCTTCTTGGTGAGGTCCGTCACACTGATACCCGGATACTTCTCTTTGATGGTTTCACGCGTCTCGTTCAGCCACAGCATGTAAGCGGTTGCCGCCCTCTTGGGTTTGTTGGCGTCCTTCTCTTTCTTCACCTTCTTCCTTGGCTTCTCAGACTGTAGTAGAAACAAAGAGGATTTCTTTACTTCTCTATCTTGGGGGGTACAGCTTTTGGATGCTAGAAACAACTGATCAACACACCAGCTATTCAGGATCTATTTTGTATCTTGTTTAATTCTTAGGGGCAAGAACTGGAAGCCGGATTGCTGAGAACAGCGTTCTTCCAGAATCTCTGGTAAAGGTAACAATAATTGTTGTAATAGAAACTTGGTTATCGATTTGATACGATTTATTTTGTGGTTTTACAGTAGTATATTTGGGTAAGACATTTATCAATAACTACCTCAATTTTCAAATGAGCCACCTGGCTCCTTATTTTTAAGCACAGTTGTTATTCTAATATAGGGTCCCCATTTGACCTCGCCCCCACCCCCACCCCCAAAACATAGTACAAAAATTAAGTTTGAAGAAATAATAAAAAAACGCACCAGAACAGATATTTAAAAGAGAGGCATGGTGGCTCAGTGGCAGAGCAGTGGTCTCATAGCAGTGAGGACCCGCTTTGAAACCATTACCAAGTCCCTTGGAGAGGACTTAAAGCCATCAGTCGCCTGCTCTGCTCTGCATACACATTCTTCTTAGCAGTCAGGTAACATAAACCATCAAACCAAAAGTGGTAGAAGTAGTAGTTTAAGGATAGTTTTCCAGGGGTAGCTGTCCAGGATTGGTTTGTCCGAGGCTTAGTTGTCCGGGGGCATTTGACCTAATCGTCGGTGGGGTGATAAAACCTTGTATCTCAAATTTTGGTGAAAATTAATTTTTTGTGTTAACCTTCAGATAATCTGTCAAGTGATATCCTGTCCAAATCCCAGCTCTCTTACTCCACAAATGAAGCGACTACGGCATGTCAAAGGGAAGACAATCCCATTTCTCATTTTTTTCACTCTCCTGAACATTTTTAACTTTTTTGAGATACGAGGTTTTGTCGCCCCACCACCGTAATATGGAAGACACCATAAGGCTTACCGATGCCTTTGTTCTCTTCTTTGGTTTGCTCTTCTCTTTCTTCTCCTGCTTCTTCCTCTCTCTCCTCTCCTCCCGGTCTCTTCTGTAGTTGTCATCATCGTCCTCCTCCTCTCCACTTCCTGCCGTGTAGTCGGAATCGGATCCTGATGAATCTGTCTCAATGTTGCTGTCATATCTGGAAATAAACATTTATATAATATTGACTGGCCTGAGGGGGATACGACATATATTCCCCAAACTAGATTCATATTACCATAGTCAAAGGCGAGGGTGATATGGATCTAGTGAGGGCAATATATGTTGTATCTCCCGAAAGTAGGAGCCAGTCAATATTGTTATTATTATCCACATAATACACCTAGAGCAAGCCTACTTATAATACGTCTTCTAATAGCCATTGTGACGTCACATATCCAGTCCCAAATAGTGCACGCTTATATAATTTGCATGTGCGCATCTGTACTGCTTTGGCCACGTATGACTGTACTGTATAGCTGATCTCCAAGTTCCCAGGGAAAATACAAGGCTATATTGCCCGGTTTTATAACACTTGAAGTCCATGGGCTTTTGTAACAGAGGGTGATACATGGAATATTACCCTCTTTGCCCGGTTTGCACCAAAGACGAGGGGAATGCAATTTTGTAAAACCACAGCTCAGATGTATGATACAGATAATAATATTGAATAAAACAGTTTCTACAGAATTATAAGGGAAGACTGAATTTGGTATAGGTGGAGAAAATTCTTCAGCTTTCTTATTCTTCAAAATCATAGTAGTCATGTCCCATAAGAAGAATTATGCTCTCACATTTCAAATATGACTACAAAGAGCTTACGACTTTGGACCACAGTCTGACGTTACATGTTTGTGTAGTCCCACGTGCCCATGTATATGTCTTGTGCTTTTCAATGTTGTGATTTTCAGTAAGATATCTTTTCTCTTTTCCTTTCCAGTACAGCTTAACACACAGCCTGCAATTTCAATAAAGTTAAAGTATACTTCTATTTTCACTTACTCTTCAGCTACATCACTTGCACTTTCCAAAGGATTGAAATCTTCATCTGAAAAAGCAAATTGACAAGGCAAAGCAGTGATAAAAATGACAAATATCAAGTTCAAAATTTGAACTATTACTATTCATGACATCAACCAGTGAGGGATTCGTGGGGGCACATCCCGTTAAGACACCTCAAAAATCTGAAGACCTTTTTTTTTTTTTAAATTGTCAGGAATTTTCTATTGTGCCCCCATCTTTTACAAAATCCGGGATCTGCCCCAGGTGAAAACTGCTTATAAGTGCTGTAGCTTACAGAATGTTTGTTGCTAGCAATTAAGTGAAGGGCAAAGAGTGGGAGAGAAACAATGCAAGTGAAAATATGAAGAGAGAAAGAGAGAGAGATATACAATGTGATAGTTAAAGAAAGAAATTTGAAAAAAATGTAAGGTTAGTAAAAAAAGAATAAAGATAGACAATCAGAGGAAGACAGATTGAAGAGAGAGAGAGACAGATAATTAAGTGGAGAGAGAGAAAGAGGGAGAGGGAGAGAAACATAAAGAAACACAAAGAGCGATGGAGGATGAAGATGCACAGAGAGGGAGAGACAACAGGAAGATAAAGAGATTCAAAAGTCACAAAGGGAGAGTGAGGTAGAAAGGTGAGGGAGGAGGGGAACAAAGAAAGACAGAATGCCTGGATCATCAAAAATTTAGACTACTCAAAAAGTCATTACCTGATGAAGAGTCGGAGTCATTTTCATCAATTTCGCCCTCTTCCCTCTCTCGACCTTCGGCCTTCATCTGTTCCAGATAGGCATCATGGGTATTATCGTCGTCACTGTCTCCGATATCATCGTAGTTCACAGTATCCTGATTGGTCAATTGAGGGTAGAGGTCATCAATATCTAAGAATGGAATACTTCCTAATACATACCACATTCTAAGATCCTAAGCCTCTGACTGGTCACAAATGATACATCAAAAAGAAAAAAATCCCACTCACAAACATAAACTTTTATACTGTTGTACATTGGTTATTGTTTATTGCACTGCAATAAAAATATAGCAGTCTTACATGTACCTGAAGCGAACTTACAATCAGTCTCAACAGAGTTTAACATGCTAAGTCTGTGTTATAAATATCAAACAATACTCGACTGCATTAAAATCACAGCCTATATTTTATCAGAAATGCAGAGCAATGATCAGGACAGCAGACCCAACGCAACACATAAGTATGTTATTTGTAACCAAAAGAAAGGGTAACAATGTGATGCAACTTTATCTAGGAGAAATCCAGCCACAAGCCCTTTTTCTCAACTATCCTTCGAATAACTCACTGTTGCTTTGTTCAGTACTGTTCCATGACATTTGCTCCTTTTGACAATTGCTCCAGTCCAACTTTGCCACGTTAATCCTAAACCTAAACCTAACCCTAATCCTAATCTTCAAAGTTTACTTCACAAAAAGCCAAATCATGACCTTGACCTTTTGACCTTTCGAGATATGGACAGAGGAGCAAATGTCGTGTCACCGTTCAGTACAGAAGCATTTCAAGTTTAACATAATCCCATTTCTCATGTTCAATATATAAACAATTTACATGGCTTGACATCTAAAGATCTGGTGGAAGAGATACCACAAGCAAAAGGCCCATGAAAGGCACTCTGAAAGATCTTGTGGAAGAGATACCACAAGCAAAAGGCCCATGAAAGGCACTCTGAAAGATCTTGTGGAAGAGATACCACAAGCAAAAGGCCCATGAAAGGCACTCTGAAAGATCTTGTGGAAGAGATACCACAAGCAGAGGGCCCTTGAAAGGCACTCTGAAAGATCTTGTGGAAGAGATACCACAAGCAAAAGGCCCATGAAAGGCACTCTGAAACAGACTTCTACTTACACCCTTCATTCCTCTGTTCTTCACTCTCAGCTTCTTACTAGACACATAGGAAAAGAGTGGTGTGTAGTCATCCCTGGTAATGAAACATAAAATCAATAATATTAATCAATCAGTAATAATGGAAAGTTAATAGACAAGAAAATTGAATTGTAATCATTTCATATAAATGCATCTTGTTAAAAGTGGTAATTTGATAAACTGTACCTTAAAACATTTTTAAAGGTGCACACTAACATAGAAAATCAAAGTTAAAATCTCAATATATTGAAGACATAACACTTTTTATTTCCATTTTTTCAATTTAATGACATTTCCAACTTTCCAATATAAGCATACAAAGTAATGAATAAAAAAATTAATGCACATGTAGTTTTAACAAAAGTACAAAGTACAAAAGGAATGGTGAAAAAAAAAAGAAGAAAAAATAACCAAACTCACTTCTCAATGCTGCTGAAGACGAATGTCGTCTTGTTCCGCGTCTCGATCTCAAAGTCAAAATACCTCAAGCTACCGGTGCCAGCGAAGTTAACACACTGGATCTCGTCAAAACGAATGTGCATGGGAGGTTTGTGAACGTACATGAAACCCCTCTCAAGTGGGTAGAGGAAACCACTGTTAGACTTATAGGAACAACTGATGGCATGGGCTCCTCGGTGGCTGAAAATGAATAAAATTTCAAATGTTTTTATTTTTTCACTTTTGAAATTGAAATTCTACATAATATAATGCAATTAATCATACTTCAAACTTCTAAACATAAAAATCAGAGATGTTGTTAGTCTGAAAGAGTAAATACACCTGTGGTACAATCTTTTAATGTTTGTCCGACTTATTAAACACCACCTAATGTATGCAATCATCTTTCTGATGTTTGAAGGACAATAACTAGCATTAAAGAATTGAATGTAACAAGCCCCCATAAGGCACTTCCGGAAAATTATTGTCCTGAAAATGGTCTATTGAGAAAAGAAAATAGATGATAATCATGGTCACTTATTCTGCACACTTACCCCTTAAAGTTGCCAGGGACTGTGATCTTTCGTGCCACCAGACATTTCATGATCCGACTGACAATCTCAAACATAGCACCACTCATCTCCTTGGTCAGCTTGCCCTCGTACTTCTGCTCTAGCTCCTCACTGAAAAATAAACAAGAAAGGTGATAATTATTGTTGCTACGGTAACAACATCTAAGCAAGAAGAAAACATCACTTCTCTCATTGCTTTCCAGTCATGACTATTTCACATACATTTGTAAACTTATTGCTGTTTCCTGAGTAGTATTCACTACTGTTGAAATGCTCATCACCAATATCATCATCACCACCACCACCACTACCATCATCATCACCATCACCATACCTGTTACGGGTCAGCATCACCATCATCATTATTACCATCATCATCATCACCATCACCATCATTATTACCATCATCACTATTACCATCATCACTATCACCATCATCATCACCATCATCATTATTACCATCATCATTATTACCATCATTATCATCATCATCACCATCACCATCATCATTACCATCATCATCACCATCATTATCATCATCATCACCATCATCATCATTATTACCATCATCATTATCACCATCATCACCATCATCATTATTACCATCATTATCATCATCATCACCATCACCACCATCATTATTACCATCATCATTATCACCATCATCACCATCACCACCATCATTATTACCATCATTATCATTATCATCACCATCATCATTATTACCATCATTATCATCATCATCACCATCACCATCATTATTACCATCATCACTATCACCATCATCATCACCATCATCATTATTACCATCATTATCATAATCATCACCATCATCATCACCATCACCATCATCACTACCATCATCATCATCACCATCATTATCATCATCATCACCATCACCATCATCATTATTACCATCATCATTATCACCATCATCACCATCACCATCATCATTATTACCATCATCATTATTACCATCATCATTATCACCATCATCATTATTATTACCATCATCATTATCATCATCATCATTATTATCATCATCACCATCACCATCATCATTATTACCATCATCATTATCATCATCATCACCATCACCATTATTACCATCATCATTATCACCATCATCATCACCATCATCATCATTATTACCATCATCATTATCACCATCATCATTATTATTACCATCATCATTATCATCATCACCATCATCATTATTACCATCATTATCATCATCATCACCATCATCATTACCATCATCACTATCACCATCATCATCACCATCATCATTATTACCATCATCATTATTACCATCATCATCATCACAATCTTCATCATCATCCTCTTCAGTAATCATTATCATGATGAGTGTTACAGAAACTGTTTGGAAAAACAGATATCTACTTACTCTGTAAGATTGAGCTCCAGGGCTAATGTATCTTCCTTGTTGAAACTCAAGATGAGGAAATGGTATCGAGTCTGACCTTGAACGATGGGTGGATCTAAACTCATCTGTTAAGGTGAAAAAGAGAGGAAAGAGAAAAAGACAGCACAGAAGAAAGTAGAATCCATGTTACACGTCATGTAATACAAATACTTTGGGTAAAGAATTATCAATGTTGCATTATATTCTGTAATATTTTACAACACTATAACATTGTACTTTGATTTAATTTATTACACACACTTAAGCAATGCTCTTGATAAAAGAACAGGTCATTTAGTCTATAATTTCATGTACAAATTGACATAATTTGGGTTATATCTTGTAATTTTAATTCACAAATGTTCATTCAATGTACCATTTGGATTTGTCTTAAAGAATGTAAGAGTGAAAGATAAAAATAAGGCCGAAAAAAAAAAATTTGTTGTATTGGCGTAACGGGTCACTGAAAAATAGGGTAGGTAGGTCGGGATTTTTTTTTTTACGACAGTATAGTACATAATACACGCAGCTAGTTCTGTCCGCAACACTTCCGGGTTTTTCGATCGCGATCGCGATCGCAAAGGCAGCACGATACGCGATATCGATAGCCAAAAAAAAAACAAAAAAAACCTAGGGTCGGCGACATTTTTAGGGTCGGCGACATTTTTAGGGTCGGGCGGGTTACGCCAATACAACAATTTTTTTGGGGGGGCCTAATGGGTGCCAATTCGGGGGAAGTAAAGCTGATTCATTTGGACATGTGGAAAATCCTGTACCTCTTTGGGTTAGAAAAAAAAGATCAAATGACAAAACTCACCACAAAGAACATCTGTCTGTTATCTTTATGAGGCAGTAGAAAGAGTCTGAGAACCGTTGTGAAGGGGATCTTGTAGTCGAATGTCTTACCGTGAAGCTGAAGGAATGTTGGGAAGATCTTGATGTCATATCGACCTCTGCAAATTGGCAAAGACAGACAACCAATTACATAAACTACTATAAATTATGGTATTGCACAGAGCTATGTACAAGTATACATAACAGGGTAGAAACATGAAAGAAGACAATATTTCAAAAAGTTTGACACAATTACTTTTCTTTTGAGGAAATTTTGGGGAAATTTCAAAATCACAAAATTTGAATTATTAGCTGGAAACTGATGTTATTTCAAATTTTTTTAGATCTTAACCTCTTGTACACTCATTATTCCACTTTTAAAAAAGGGAAAAAATCAGCTGCTAGATTTGTGGCTATCAACTGATAGATATCAAAGAAAATAATGAAAAGAAACTTGCTTAATTTACACACTGACTAGGCAGGTTGAATTTTGTGAGACATTTTAGAACAAGCACCATGAGCAACCACACAGGCAAATAATGCTACTAAATATAAGAAACCAGTAGCAGAGCTGAGAGTACCACATTGTCAAAAGCTCTAAACATTCTGGATTCAATATTTGTTTTTAAAAAAATCCTAGAAATTGTTTGGGAGAGTGTCAGACGCATGGCGATGTTGAATACCACCATTTTTAAGGGTCAAAGTTCATTACCTTGGTGTCAGACATGGGATCTCCTCTAATGAACAGATTGCATCCCCAGTGGCTTGGATGATGTCTGCCTTAGCCATGACATTCTCCAGAAATGCCTGCAGAGGGGAGACAATGTCACATACAGTGTATCATTAAGAAATGTGCTTCATTTCATACACATGAAAGTAATTCTAATCTAGATTTCGGTGACTATGATTGAAAAAATGAAAAGGACTGCATATAACTGGAAAGACTAGAATAAGGATCTAGAATAAGGATGTAGAATAAGGATGTAGCACCAATGGACGTAGTCGGATATATCAATACTGTAGGTCGTATGTACAGGATAAAAAAACATGACAGCAGGGCTTGACACAAACAGCGGTAGCATGCTCATGGGCCCCAAAATTTTAACCCCCCCCCCCAATTTTGTATTTTTTAAAAAGATTTTGACAGGGGGCCTGTGCTTACAGACCCTATAAATTGCAATTCAGAACCCCCTGTACAATTGTTAGAGTGGCATCTTGGGGTACATGTAAAAGTACCATTCATACACAATTTCCATTTGTTTGTGCAAATTCACAAGTCTGATATTATTTGTTCCAATATATATTGCACGTTAGAAACTAATATTTTGGAAACTTGGTAGTGTATATTCAAATCCACCAAGTTTTTTTTACCACTTACCATAAATAAACTTTAAAATAGTTACTTTGGCTTTTAATGCTGTTTCATTGCCAAATTAGGTAAGAAATATATATTCCCTTTGAATAAACTTCACAGTGAACTTCACAATAATGTTACATTCCTAGTCAAAAGGCATAGTTCAATGCTGACATTCTTGGGCGCAATTTGCCGCCCATGGCATAGAACAGGTCGTTTCCATAACAAAATGAGAAAGCTTCAAGTAGGGGGTAAACACTAATCATTTTGTCGGTACTTACTCCTGCTGCATCAGTGGTAGAGTCTGTAGAAGGTACGTAGAACCTCATCTCCATCAGAGAGACCTCTGCATCGTCGTTTTGATGGAATTCAAGGATGACCTCGTTCTTTGCGGTCGTGGCGTGAGAAACGTTGCCGAGCGGAATCTGGAAAGCGGACTTCTTTTCAACATGGAAATCCAGCTCAGAACCTTTCCAAGACAAACGATAAACAGAATTTTTAGTGTACATTCGTTTAACCCAAAGACTACGGGAACTGGATGGCTCCTGTATCAAGTCTATGAGAGTTAAAGAATTCAGTAGTCAACGGGTTAATAGAGGTATATCACTTTGCATCAGAGAAATGACGAAAATGGATGCTTCATAAAGATGATCTGACATATCCTCCAGCAACATTTTCTCTGACTTTTTCTCTTTTTTTTGGGGGGGGGGGTCAAAGATAGAAGTTAGGGCTTGGGTTGCCATTGGGATTTAGTTTAGGGTCTAGTGTTGGGTCCAGGGCCCTGTTTTATCAAACTTATCACTAATGACAAGTTGCAATAACTGTTATAAGCTACTGAAATCCTTGCATCTGATTGGCTGAGAACAAATCTGTCAATAAAAATCACAGACAAGACACTTGATGAAACTTGGGTTAGTATAGGAAATTCACTGCAAAGCAATGTTCACCGAAGGATGTTTTGTATTTGTTCTTCCCAAGACCAACTCATATATGGGGATGTCACAATATTGCTGCTATGCAGATGTTCTGAATGTATCTTGACCACTGCTCACATCAGGAAACAAATCCACAATACCGCCATATTCCTATGATGCATTCCACTCTGCTGACGGCAACATAAATAATCTTTTGTAATATTTCCTTTTGCTTACTGTTGCCTTAATCCTCTAATGCACACATTATCCTCAATGATATACATGTGAAGAGATAAAATAATCAGTCTAATTGTGCTCCAGAGTTACTTTTTGGCCATAAACTGCACCATATTCACATCTTATCTATATCTGATTTTTATGATATGGTTCACGTACCAACGTAAAAAAAACCCCTCAAATACAAGGATGTAGATGAAATCGTTCTTTATATGGAGTATAAAATGGAAATAAAGAATACCAAACAGGATACCTTCAAATCTTGCAGTGCCCCAGTTCCATCCCTTCAGTGATAGTTCTTTATCTTGCAGTTCAACGTTGTAATGCCTCTGAAGGAAATCAGCTACCTTCTCTCTATCCTGCGAAACAAATTTAAACAGTCATGAAAGATTCAGTGTCGACACTTCTTCAATAAAACACTACTCCTTATAATGACATTTACAATAAATATCATTCAGGAAGTTGCAGGCTCTTATACATCACAGGGTGGTCCACAAACAAAAATTCAAACATGTAAAATCGCAACTGGGAAAGAGAAATCTGACGTGTGCAAAGCGCAAAGTCGCTTGCGGCCGGAGTTCAGAGCCTGCTTGAGGGCCCTGAAAGCTCTGAGGTTCTCTGAGGCTTTCTGGTGCAATATCAGGCATATTTTGAAGTATTTTGAAACAAATTTTATGACTTATATTTCATGAATACTTTAGTTTAAAAATGATTATATAAGAAATCTTAACTGGTCACTGATTTTCAAACCTGTCGCTGTTACATATTAAAAAAAAACCTTTTGGACCACCCTGCTGCATCACCCATTTTCCTTTTGTATTTACTGACAGCAACAACATCCATATGGAAAGTGTTTGCTTCTCTCACGATAACAGATGAGTTTGATAACCCAAAGGTAGAAAAACTATTTACCCATCCTCATAGGAGAGACTGAAACAAAAACTACTTACTGATTCTTTAAATCCATCATATTTGAAGACTGATCCTGATTTGAGATAGAGCTTGAGTTCATGACCTCTAGCGACCCGGATCCAGCTGGTCCTTTCCAGGTCAGCTGACTGAATCTGATCTACCTTGCCTGTCTTGTTGTTCTTGAATGTCACGCTTTGTTCACTCAGCCTCAGTCGTCCACCATTCTATCAAAGAGCACAGGGACAGTTTACAATGAATGGTCAATAAATGCATTCATTTTCTGGAAGACTGCGGAATAAAATTGTGGCTCTACAATAGGACTATCAAAGAACATGGTAGATGCAAATTACAAATCTAATATTAACAATGGGTGGAGAACACACCTTGCCATTTGTAGGCAGTCCCAATAGTTTAGGCAGGTGGTGTGTGAGATTGTTTACTCTAGATGAGTTTTCTATATCCTCGCACATGTGTGAGTTGACACAACCTGTAGATTCTAGACCGCAATTCATGTCTAATTGTTATTATTTTTCTTTCTAGGCCTACTATATGAAGATAATTTGACGATAACCTCGTACATTACAACATAAAAGCATATCAGATCAGAGGACACAGGGCTAGCGGTTGGAGTTAGAATCATCTGGCATGACTGTATATCCATCAAAATGATGCAAGTATAAACACTCCTGCAGGATTTTTAAAAAAAATAAAGGTAAAATGCAAATTGCAGCAAGGTTTTCCCAAAGTTATTACCTAGGCTATGAAAACAGATATTTCTGTAAGACTTTTATTTTGTCATCATTTACTTTGCTCTAAATGTTGTCTACACTCCTTTTGTTGTCCGTCTAGACCTTGAATTAATTTACATTAATGATATTCAGTTGTCACCACCGCCATCACTCTAGATACCTTTCCTCTTGTTCTGTTTTGTCACCTTCATTCCTTCTCTATTCAGATTCCTTCTCTATTCAGGTGCATTCATTCATTCCATCCCACACCTGATTCCTAAATTGAGCTTTCCCTACTGCCATTGGTTTATTTATTGAATTGGATTTCCCCATTTTTATTAGACTCCTCCATATTTGTATTGATGATCTATTCATTTTAATATTTAAGTATACATTATGTAAATTATATTCTGTAGATTTTGGGCAAAGCAGCCCCAAGTGGAGTTTAATAAAATCAGAGCACTACCTGACATCTTCGTGATCAGTTCATCTTTCTTGTGTCCCCCGAGTTCTCTCTACATAAAGTTCTCTCCCATTTTCATATGATTCTAAGTTCGAGGACAGATTATTTTCTAAGTTAAACACCGTTTGTTTTATAGCGCTACATTCCTCTCACGTAATATACTGCCGTCTATGCGTACAATGGTGCGAGATATTAGCACAATTAAATTTAGCATGCTGCGTCGGAACCGCTCCGCATTGCACTGCCTTGTAGTCTGTTCATCTACAGTGCACATTCTGTGCCGATCTCGCCGTCTTTGTAATGCTAATCGCACAGCGAAAGCTACATGTGCACGTTAAAGTAAATCCACATCGATGTCGCCATAAATTGTATTTTTTTTCACATTTCTCATGATCCGATCACTGAAGTGGTTGGATGAGTTGAAAGAGGAAGACTTTAGAAGGTGGTTTGCAAAGAGTTCATCGTACGTGGAAATGGATGAATCTTGCTCACTGATTTCTTTTGTTTGCGTGTCTCTCCACAGGGAAGATTGCCTGATCCACACCAACAGTGGTCGTGTTTGCAAAGAGTTCACCGTACATGGAATATGGATGAATCTTGCCCACTGATTTTTTTTTGTTTACGTGTCTCTCCACAGGGAAGATGGCCCAATCCACACAACAGTGGTCGTGTTGACACGAGGCCTCATCCCGTATATGGTTTGATGTTCAAAATCAAAGTCATATTTCATATAACATCAAGCCTGTATGGCTACATGTAGAGCAAGCTAGAGCACAGTAAGAGAGCCAGACTCTACAAGGAAAGGAGAAGAAAAAATGATCCCGATCCAGCAACAGAGCAAGGAGAATAGTCAACAGTCAAGAAGAGCAAGATCAAGAACATGAATTTTTCCATTTTTTTTAAATAATGATTTTACAATATTCATCATATATAATTAATGAATTTTGTAGTTTCCATTATTTATAAATAATGATTTCACAAATTCATTATATATCAAATATTATGGAAATTGCAAAATTCATTATTTATAAAACATTGTATCCTTTATGTCATTTTATCGTATAATAATCGTAGAAAAGAGCTAAATAGTGAATTATATGTAAATAATAATGCAGAGGCGCCTAATAGTTTTCATGATTTCGATTACGGCGATCGTGCCGCCATTTTGATCTGCATGACCTCGGAGGCATGGATACGCAAACGCTGGTGAGTTTTCTGAAATTTTTATCATCTTTTTATGGATATATTTCCAAAATTATACTCAATCAAAAAAAAATTGTCATTCCAAACGTTTCCCTAGGAGGAAACGCTTTGGGGAAGGGCCTGTGGGTCGCGGAAATTATCAGAAAAGTGTGATTTCAGGGCATTTGTCATGTCGTACTACCCCGTGCGGAATCTGATTGCTGGGTAATAACGCCTGGCTTCGTGATGTAGAAGGCGTATAGCCATTTTTTTTTTTTTTTTACATTCACGAAGCTAATCCTGGCTAACCGAGGGGGGGGGGGCACATCAGCAAGCAATGGTCATATTGACCATTAGGATCATATACATGTGTGTATACTGGGTATTGGGGATACAGATGTAATTTTGTTTGAAATGGAGGTTTTTGTGGGCAAACTGATACTTAGGTATCACTCTCTACATATTACGTTATAAGTTCGTTAAGATACAAAATGTAGAAAGTTATAAAAACTTACATTTACAGCCTTGTTTTTCGTAGTTGTTAAACACAGACCTCCATACGTATGACATCTGCTCTCAATATGTTGCGCACTAGTGAGGCCGCTCTACGTGGTTACGCACCATAGAAACGTACACAGAATGTTACGCACACAAGCTATACAGACAAGGTCGCTATTACAACGACGGGTGGCCGTTCTCTCCCAAAGACTTTTTCAATTATTGCTCCTTGCCATTAAAGCTTAATATCCTTGCACCAGAAGGAATACAGCAGATTGTAGAGAATGCACGACGAGAAGCCTTATCGCTAGACTAAACTCATTAACAACCCCCAAGCTGTCTTAACAACAGGTAAACAACGAGGTGGAGATCGATGAACCGATCGCGCCGGTACCACTACGAGCGCTGAGGGCTCCCTTCATCATAATCGTGAAAAATACAAAACGGATGCTCTGACGGGACTCTCGATAGGAGTTATCGACAAAAAGTACCCAAAATTTCAGGAAACCCTCTTCAAAGGTCACAAAACAAACTGGTAAGTTTTAATCATCTATTATTCACCATAATGATTTATATTTAAGTAGATTTCAATATATGGGTTTCACTTACATGTTGTAAGTATAGCCAAAAATGCACAGTGATACATATTAGTACCGTACTGACTATTGACTGCGTTCCTACACAGTCGGCAATGGCGTGTGCCTATGAGTGGGGGGGGGGGTGGGAAAGGTGTGAAGGGGGGTGTCCCTCCTTCCATATGTCCACGGTAGGGAGCTTTAAAAATTTGGTGCAATCTGGTGCCTACTTTTTACGATAGGTGTACGATCAACGGCAAACTCTGCTGAGCCACGCGGCGCGGGCTGCCGCGCCACAACCATGTCAGTCTGGCAATAGTTACAACTTACACTCATCAAAGTCGTCGCACGTACATATGTATACACGCAGTATAAACCAATTGTAATCAAATATAGCTCGTCCTTGCGCGCGCACTACCAAAACGATTTTCATTTGCTTTGCAAACACAGGGGAAATCTCGAAAGGGCTTGGGCATATCAAATATTTGGAATATCAGAGATATTTGGAATTGGAGACATTTTTTTTTGTTACAAAACTTACATTACAATAGGCCTACAATACATTCTATTTTTTGGGGTTCAGCGTGAGAATTCATTTATCAAACTGAGACAGTCAGAATTGGGTGAATTGCGTGGCAGCCCTGTAAACATGGTAAAGGTAAAGAAAAATATTGAATAACAACTATACAAGACTATCGTCTTACAAGAAAAAGAAGCCCGACAAGACAGGTGAATACACATGATACAGCATTACAGGTGAATTTTGAAACATTCCTAAATTATTAAATTCACTCACCATAGCACCCTTTACTTCTTGAGAAACTTCAGGAAAATCTAGCGTTTCCATGCTGGTTTCTGAATGTTCTTTGGAAATAAGCCGAGAAATGTCGGTTATCACGTCTTCACTTCAATTCACCAAGAATTTATGCGTGGAATGTATTGTCAGTGTAGAGCAAGGTAGGCAGACTGTAACTTGTTTTTAATTTTATCCAGCAGGCAGCAACATACAAATTAGGCCAGCGCTGCTCTATACGTATTGATCACGTATCTTTATGCGAATTAATTGTGCACGTAAGTAAGTGCATGTCGCGGGAAAAAGTTAGAACATGCGCGCAAATAATTAGCGCCCTCTCCCGGCAGGAAGGTGATGAAGGGAAATTCCCCATTTTGGGCGCGCGCTTTCCAATCCTCTACATAAAAGCAATGCCAAAACTAGTTTCATGAAGGCCTATATATTCCCTCCAAATAATTATCAAAACTTTTTAAAGTTTAAAACAAGAAAATCACGATGTCTACGATGAAAAAAAATTCTGCACGCCCTCAATCCAATGAGGAAAGAAAATGTTTTGAGTCACAATTGACAAAAGGCTTGATAGGGGCCGGGGGGGGGGGGGGTAGTTTCAAGGTTGCCGGGAGGGGCGAGGACGATTTTTTTGTGACGGGCGGGGGGAGGGGCTAATGTTTTACTACAAAACATTGCATTCTAGCGACGTTTCTTCATTTTTACGAGACCGGGAGTGCATCCGAGAGAGGAAAACCAAGCATGCCATAGATTGAAAATTTACAAACGAGAAGTTCCATCTTTGAATTGACTGCATCTCACTTCAGAATAGTGTATATAGCTTAGCTCTTTTAAAAATATTATTATTACTTGAATATTATTTATCTAATTTAATTCTGGGGTCAGTTCCCCCTGTCTCTACAATGCCATGGTAAAACTTGGAGAACCGGGTGCCCCGTTCCCAGCTAGGCCAGGGCATGAAGTTTCTAGGGTAAGGAGCTCTTTGCCTTTTCACGGTCTTGAAGTAGCGCGATCCGAAGAACAGAGATTGCTAGGCTCCCCCAGTCGCAGTAACTGGAAGTTAGGGCTGATCAGAGTTTCATTGGTGGGCTGGTAGGCCGAGGAGATACTAGTAGAAGCCTCGGATGTGCTTGATCCCCCCCCCCCCCCCCCGCCCCCTCCCTTGGAATCTCGTCTGGCGTCTGTGCAAGAGAGGGAGTTTCTATATCATCTCACCCGAATTTTCTGTGGTAAAAATGATAAATTTTCTTCCTAGTCATGCACATTTCGAGAAAAAAATATTTTGTTCATAGCACCCGCCTAAAAAAATTCTTCTGTAAAATACGGGTCTAATTATTAGGCCTATTAACTTGAGTGTGAATCCCGACTTATCTTCGGAACAGTTTTGCTCCACTGTCACTCAAGAGCAGTGGCGGATCCAGGGGGGCACAGCCGGCCCGTGCCCCCCCCCCCCTTTTGGAAGAGAAGTATGAATTTTTATCATAGACGATCCGCCATTTTCTCGATTGTGCTCCCCGTTTTAGAGTGAAGACTTTTTTTTTTTTTTTTTTTGCTTGTCAGGGAATTATGGAAGGAAACTGGAACCCATAACCCCTTACTGAGCGATTTTTGAATGTTTTTGAAGGTTTGGCGAAATTATTTTTTTTTGTCCCTAATCCCCCCCCCCCCCCCCCCCCAGTCCAGTGGTACTTTTCTTTTTATTTTTTTGTTGTTGTTTTGCTTGTCAGAATCTTTCAGACTTAAATGCCCAGGTCATGGTCAGTTTGTCTGAGCTGCTCCAACCAATCACCGATATCTTGCTATTCATATAGGCAATTACTGAACCATATCTTGATTTTGATTAATTTACGATTTTTCATAGTAGAGAGAAAGGATCGAGATCCAAAAAATGCCAAAGAAATTATAGATGAATTAATTGAAAATAGAAATGAAGAGAAAAGGCTTGCAATGGAAACGGGGACACTCTCTCAATTCATTTAAAGAAATGGGAAGCCTTGGAAGGTTGTCAGTGATTTTTCCCCCTCAAATTTATGTTCACTGACTGTACATGATTTTGGTTTCTCACAATGATAAACCAGAGATAAGGAGGCATAACTTCTGGACCCTCTACCCTAGCTCACCCCTTTTAATTCCTTTCTCTTTGTTTCCCCTTTTGTTTGTTTGTTTTTATGTGTGTGTGCTGCTCGTGTAGCTGTTCCGTTTTTGTTTTTGTTTTTGTTTTGGTTCTTTCTTTTCTTTGTGTTGTTTTGTATGTTTGGTCGTTTTTTGTGTGCTGTTGTGGGGGGGGGGGGTGATGGTTCTCTTATATAATATTTATTTTTCTTCCTATCCTTTTTTTTTCTTCTCTTATCTTTCCTCTTTCTCTTTAATGTAATTCTTCTTTCTCTCTGAAGTAGTGTGTGTGTAATTGGGTTTTTACAGACGTGTATCAATCTCTGAAGGAAAGTGAAAAAAAGATGTCGTGAAAATTATTAAAATTCATTTGCCAGTTTGTTTTTGGACCTAATACTAATAATAGGCCCCTGATATTTTTAAAAAATAATATCAAGAATTTCATACGTAATGTAAAACATCATATTCGATTTGTTTATGTGAAAATAGGCCTACATTTCATTTTTAAAAGTTTTTTTCTGTAATGAAATGTGTAACTTAAAAATCAGAATATTATTTTTCTTGAAAAATGTGTATTTCTATTCGCAAATAATTATATTTTACATGAAAGTTAATTTGTATTATTGATTTAAAATGTGAAACTTCAGTTAGCAGTTACATTTATGTGAAGATTGTTTGTTATATTGTATGAAGTGTTTCAAAATATGTTCGATTTTCTTTATGAGAGAAAATAATAATACAAAAAAAACCACATGTGCACATACGTACGTACGTAAGATCACGTAATGGCGTGTATGCTTGGCAAAATGGCGACCTCCATGGACCTCTTTCGCCAGCTAGGAGCTGGCGCAAAATTTGATTTAAAAAGATTCAGAAGTGATGCTGAAAAATTCCAGGTAGCTTTCACAGGATGAAATTAACTAGAAAAATCTGATATGACATTTGATATGTTTTATTACTTAATTCACTGCATATTTAAGATATAAATAAATCATGTTGACTGTGTGAATTGATTCTTCAGTCCCATCTATTGATATACGTGTATGCTAATTACAATCATTGTGAGATTAATTGCTCGAAAACGTGTCGGACGAAGTGAGACCTAGAGGGCGTCATTCAGATTAGTTTTATAGATTCTTGGTCTAAGAAAGTTGTGAGGCTGTATCATTGAAAATGCCATTTTTTCTAGATGACAAATTGTAGATCTAACACTAGCATGACTAGTTACACTGCACCGCATTCAGAAAAGTGCATGAATGATGAAGTCAGATCCTACTGAGTCATACACTTTGAAAAACAACATTTTACTTAGGCCTAGTCATTTTGTATGTTAACTTGGAGCGAACGGGGGAGTTGTCCGCAACTACATCACAGTGACATTACGTATTCCGCCACTCATAGCTACATTCCTATACTTCGTGTGTATAATGTAGGCAGTCATACACCTCAACTTTTTAAAACATCACTGCACAAAAGTCACAAACATTCACTCAAAATTGGCATTTAATTTACAAAAACCGACCACTAAATATCCAAGAAATACAATAAATTCAACTCACCGATGTTGGAAAAGATATTTCCAAAAATCAAATCCGTAATTTACTGTTGATTCTCGCGAAACGAGCTATCGGAGTCATTGTGTACATTTCCTGGTCGCCGCGGGCGCTGAAATCTCCCCAAAAGAGTTTTGTCCTTAAAAATTCGGTCCCTATGTGGCATACACGGAAAGTCCCGATTTTCTGTGTGCGCGATCGTAAAGATCGATGTGCGCTTGCGATCCCGAGTTTCTTCGTTTTTTGTGGACAAAAATTTTATTGGCCGATTTTAGTGTAAGACATCGGCAGTATGTAAACAACACGCGATCGCGAAACAAATCGGCGGGGATTTCTCCGCTTTTGGACAAGATTTTGACTTTGGATTTTGCTGAAAATATCAAAAGTTCTTTCTAACGGCCATTTGAGGTAGGAGTGAGATTTTTAAGGGCTGAATTTGAAAGCAAGTATTTAAAATATTTATCTTATTTTCCCCTCATACCTTTACTACACACGACAGAAAATACAAACTATTTTTGCATTTTGTATTCGTAGTGGTCAATATGACCACTATTCGTGGTGTGTATTCGGCCAATTTGAAATTCCCAAAAATGTATAGTGATTACAACTTTTAGAAATTCATTACTTTCTTATTCATTGCTTGTCCGATTTCATTCAAACTTTCACCAATCTGCTTCTCTGATTTTTCCTCTTTGTTTCAGAGCAACTTGCCATTAACGTTGGATTTCCCTTAAAGAGGTCTAGTCTACATCACTCACACTTACAATTGTATGCGAGGTTATAATATTTTAACCTCGCACAACGGATGTGCTGTAACTGGGGATTTTTACAGTGTCCCCATTTCACAGCCCGGTTTGGCCTTCTTTTTCTTCATTTGACAAAAAAAATTGTGCTCAATAGGTATGCTTGTATACTGGCAAGCAACAGAAAAAAAAGATGGTGGCAAATTGCATTGCGTAATGGGCGAGGTTATTTGTCACGAGGATCAGATACTCATTATTGCCTTACAGTCACATGAGAGCTACTATGCCATGGTGGTCAGCATTTTGTGTGCAGGAGTATAAACAATACATGATTAATGTTTAATTCTGTAATGGAAATGTTTAACATTGATCACTGAGAGAGTTTTTGAAGCATTTTAAGGAGAGTAACTAAAGTTTATGCTTTCAAATGATTTAGGTTATAAGACCCAGTGGAAAGCAACTTCCACAAGAAGACATCATCAAGGCTCTGGACATCTTTGGGAACAGTAAGAGAAGTTCAGATGAGACCAAAGGAAATCCCAAGAAGAAACAAAAAGGTATGAAACTTTCCAATATCTAATTTAAAGCTATGTATGGGTATTCTTTATAAAAATAGCAGCCAAAAAATGGCCAGCCCAAGCAATTAAATCGTGATAATAATAATAATATCGTCCCATTCACTCAGGGTAGCCTCATCATTACTGATACTGTTTTATCTGAAGGCCCTGCAATCATATCATTACCATGGCTTTAGCTATGCTACCATGATCAGTTGCTTAAGGACTAAAGGATGGTCTTCCGACTCGATACCAATTTACCACACCTGGATGGAAACTGGCAAAAGTAGACTACTCTCTTGTTTGTGCTAGAAATTGAGATTTTTCTTTAGGAATTAGATAAAACAATAGAAAAATTGTGGCAGCGATCATTTTCCCTTACCTGCAATAACAAAATATGAATGCTTAAATGTTCTTATTGATATATTTAAAAGCATTTTGTCTCCAAAGTATATTTCTTGCATTTTTTTGGTGTAAGTAGATATTTCTTTTGTTGGTCATATTGATTTTATTTTTATTACAGTTTCTGTCAGTGAGAGGATTGGAACAAATAAACAGGATAACTTGAAAGGACAGAGAAGAGCCGAAAAGGTGAATATATCTTGAAAGTAACAATGATGTACAGGTTACTGTGTACAGCTGCATTTAACCAGTTGATGACAATGCACAAGATATATCACGATGGTGCCAATGGAAAATGCATTTGTTGTTGTTTTACAAAACTAAAACTATATTCAATGGGTCAAAGGGAAGCTTGAGTTTGAGCTTTCTCATTTTTATTATGTTAGTTTTCGAAGATTATCATGGTAGATATGTCCCCTGAAAAGGATTGCCCTTCAAATGCCCTCACTTTCAAAATATGACAAGAAACAGCTGAAATGTTCAGGCTGAATATTTGTGTGTAGTCCCATATACACATTTCTGTGTGTAGTGCATGTGACTCTCAGCAGGATTGAGTCAATTTCTTATCATTTTGGTGATTCCAAAACCTTACAGCATACACCAATTATTATGTGCTATACAATCAACCTTTCCCATTTGCTTTGAAACAATTTCTTTCACAATTCAATCTCATGACCAGAATTCAACTTTGTCTTTAAAAGCTATTCAAGGGAAATATTAGAATATCTCTTGTAGTTAGGTAGCATTTAAATGATTAAGGTGTTTATCTTCATCAGAATTTTTTTGCATATCTTCCATCTCCGAGTATTAATAAGTATTTGAAGAAGAGTCAAAATTAGAATTCATTTCACTGTATCGAGAAATATCTACACATCACTTATTTTGTAGAAGTAAAGTATCACGACTAGTTTAGATATGCAGTATAAAGATCAGGGCCCCGTTTCATAAAACTTGTTATCAATGACAAGTTACGATAATTGTTATAAGTTACTGAAATCCTCAAATCTGATTGGCTGAGAGCAAATTTGTCATAGAAATGTGGCAGTTGTTAATGATAACAAGTTTTATAAAACAGGGCCCTGGTTATAATACATGTACACCTATGGATTATACTTCAAGAACATTTTAATTACACATTAAGACTATCTGGAGGACTGAACTGGGGAGCGTTTCATCAAGCGTTTTGTCAGTGATTTTTACCGACAACTGTTATAAGCTACTGAAATCCTTGCATCTGATTGGCTGAGAGCAAATTTGTCAGTAAAAATCACTAGATTAATGCATTTATCAACCTTACAATACATGTATAATATGAGGGGTGCTTCAAAGGATATTGTTCACATATGTAATTCTCTATTTCTACCATTAGATAAAAGCAATTCGTAAAAGACACAGGATCCACGTGCAGGGAGAGGATATCCCAGACCCGGTGGAGACGTTTGAGGACCTTCAAGAGGAATATGATCTCCATGACGACATCATCCAGAACATCATGAGGGTGGGTTACCAGGCACCGACACCTATCCAGATGCAAGCCATTCCAGCTCTCATGCATGTGAGTCAGTTTACTTACACATCATATACTATGTTTGCTGACTCAATAAATTTACTATTGAAAGGTACCTGGCAAAACATTTTTTTTTCAATCCAGATAAATTGATAATACAAGTAGAAAATAAAAGTGAATTCTTGTATCATTTTTTCCTGATATCATACATGATTTCAGGAAGGGTTGTCAGTTTGAAAAATTAATGTTGAATTAAATCACTAATTTTCATGAAAAAGGAATGACTGATTAAAGAATGCTTTCTGATTAATATGTTACACTGATTTAAATCTTGATTTTAAAATAAATCCTTGACCATGATTTTAGGTCTACTATTTTTAAAGCGATGTTTATTCCACAATAAAAGTGATGTTTTTCTCATTACTTATCCAAAAGTTATCTAAAGTGAATGTTTTACTGATGCTACTTTCCTGTTTAAAAATCCTTCATCTGTTTCGTTATTTCTGAAATGCACACAGCGTCGTGAGCTTCTAGCATGTGCCCCGACTGGTTCAGGAAAGACGGCTTCTTTTCTTCTTCCCGTTCTACATCAGCTAAAGGTAAATCATCTCTGCATTCTAATCAGGAAGTGATTGCAGCAATTTTGATCCTTTCTTACCACATAGTTTACCATGAATGAACCTCAAGAGTTATAATTTGACTTTAAATTGTTTGGTTGCTAATTTGGCATACAAAATCTTCAATGGCAATAAACTTTACAACGGGCTGAATAGTTTGAAATGCACCTGTGAAATGCACCTATGAAATGTAAATGTATGCTGTGAAACAGAAATATATGAGTTTGAAAAGATGGATTTCAAATTTTGTCGTACTAGAATGCAGACGCAAATCTTAATTAGTTATAACATTGAAATTATAATACAGGGTCTGAAATATCCAAGTTTTACATAGACTTCTTACATAGACCCTGTAATTTAGCCACTCCTATTTGAACATTTGTGCAGCAGGATTAGGCTCGGTTTGATACATGATGGCCCCTATTCTTGATGGCAGCCACAGTCAAAACTAGCCTAAAACTTACCTCCACTGATTTATGGAAGGCCAAGTGTCTACCCCAAGTTCCGTATAAATTGCTGTCATTACTTTTACAAATGAATAGACAAAGTGATTTGGCCATGAAGTCAAATTGGGAGAGTAATTTTAGAGTACAAGCTTTTATATTTCCAAAAGAATTGTAGCGATTTATTGAGAATGAAGAGGTTGACATTTGGCACTCCATAAATTAGTGGACTAAATTTACGCACGTGGGTGAAATTTTGACCCGGCCTAAACTTCAATGACTTTCGAGAATACTGGCCAATATAGTTAAGTGAATTTTCAAAGTACGGGCTGTTCTTGCAGACTACTTGAATTCAATGAAGAAATCGCCATACTTTGCTAATGAACAAATTCCTCATGCATACAGGGTCCACAGAAGAAGGGTTTCCGAGCTGTGGTGGTGTCGCCCACGAGGGAGCTCTCCCAGCAGACGTACAGAGAGTTGATGAGATTATCGGAGGGCAGCGGACTACGCATTCACACCATAGAACATGGAGCTAAGGCTGCTCAGAAGTTTGGACCAAAGACGGCTCAGAAATTTGGTTAGTTTCTCTTGACAATAATGATGACGGTCAATTAAAAATAATAATGCTTGATGTGTATAGAATACGATAAACAAGTATTTCTCTTTGGAGGACAAAACTGAGCTTACAAGTTGTATTATATTCAAATTTAATTGCCAATAATCAGCGTAGAAGTGTAGTCACAGCGATGTTTCATAAAAACATACCAGCATTCCTGGGGAGCATTTGATCAAGTGTTTTGTCAGTGATTTTTACTGACAATTTTGCTCTCAACCAATCAGATGCAAGGATTTCACTAGCTTGTTACAGTTGTCTGTAAAAATCACTGACAAAACGCTTGATGAAACGCTCCCCTGAATGCTTGTTCTCTTGCTTTCATCAGCCTTGAATGGTCATCAAGAATTGCTTTGTTTCATTGCATGTACATCAACATTGCTTGATAAGATGAATATGCTGATGTTTTCCAAAATGACTTCCATAAATTTTCATATTTTTGACTTATAGAAAGATCAGTCATTGTTGCTTTTGTTGGTATTATATTCCTCTAGCTCTGTAAAACCTTGGAGCTATTCAAGTGTATGGTCCTATGTAGTAATTTTGTTCTTGATGATTGTTGTCTTTCAGATATTCTTGTCACAACTCCTAACCGACTGGTATATCTTCTCCAGCAAGACCCTCCTGCCATCAAATTGAACAAGTATGTGGAGATCGCATGCCATTCTTTTCCACCTCCTGTTTATTTCTATATCCTTCTGTTTTACTTCCTTTTCCTGTACATGTCCACTTATCATTCTATTTCTAAATAGCATTTCATTAAACTAGTTATGCCTCCGCCCACCGAAGGTGGGTGCCGGAGGCATTATGTTTTTGGGTTGTCCGTCCGTCCGTTCGTTCGTGCGTGCGTGCGTGCGTCCGTCCGTCCCACTTCTCGTTACCGCGATATCTCAAGAACTGTTTGAGGTAAGAACTTCAAACTTGGTACTAGTATGTTTCCCTATACGAAGATGAACTGATTAGATTTTGGGGTAAGGAGGTCAAAGGTCAGAGGTCACAGAGGTCAATTTACATGAAATTACATGAAATTCTTGGTTTTTAGCACCGTTACCGCGATATCTCAAGAACTGTTTGAGGTGAGAACTTCAGACTTGGTACCAGTATGTATCCCCATAGAAAGAGGAACTGATTAGATTTTGGGGTAGGTAGGTCAAAGTTCAGAGGTCACAGAGGTCAATTTACATGAAATTACATGGAATTACTGGTTTTTAGCACCGTTACCGCGATATCTCAAGAACTATCTGAGGTGAGAACTTCAAACTTGGTACCAGTATGCATCCCCATAGAAAGATGAACTGATTAGATTTTGGGGTAAGTAGGTCAAAGGTCAGAGGTCACAGAGGTCAATTTACATAAAATTACATGAAATTACTGGTTTTTAGCCTCGTTATCAAATATTTCTAGAACAGTTTGAGCCATCAACTGAATTTAGGCGGAGGCATATAGGAGACGCAGTCGCATTCATCTTGTTTTATTTTAAATTCACTTGGCTTGTAATTTACTTCTATTTTCATTCTTCATATTTTATGGCTTCAAAGTGAGATTTTATCATTTTACTAGAAATAGGAAGTGCTGTTTGATAAGGTGTTAATTGTAATGTCATAATGGCTGAAACATTTCCCACGAGTTTGTAGAATTCTGTTCAAATGTTATGAATTTATGTGATCTTTTCTTTATCCTAGTGTTGAGTGGTTGATCGTCGACGAATCAGATAAGCTGTTTGAGGAAGGCAAGACAGGATTCCGAGACCAGCTTGGAATCATCTACCAGGCCTGTGACTCTTCTCAGGTCCGTCGTGCCATGTTCAGTGCGACCTTCGCCTTTGATGTGGAGCAGTGGTGCAGATTAAATCTGGATAATGTAGTGACGGTCAGCGTTGGCGCAAGGTTAGTGTCCTCACTTAAGTGATTTGGTAACTTTGTAAAGGCTTGATAAAATCTGAGCTGCCTGGCCTTACATGCTATCAGTCTATGTAATATGGTGTAAAAATGAAGCCCAGGGGGGAAAAAAGTACTTCAAAATCATCATATCCTTCACAAAATTAAACATATGCAAGTGACCGGATATGCCAGACTCATTTTCACCCATAGACTCAGTGTTAGACTAAAGCCTATGGCCATACACTTTCGTAAATGGGAGTATTCAGTCATAGATATCTTAATAATAGCAATATATTTGAAAACCTTTCTATGCCTGGCTATTTATTTATCCTTCTGAACATCATTATACAAGACAGATGTCCTGTAATGTTGGTATGTTCAATTAAAAATGTTTACCAAATATATCATGTGCAGTTATGAGTGTGACCCCCATTCATTAATATAAAGCATTATTCTAATATGCGTCTCTCTTTAGAAACACAGCAAACGAAAGGATAGAACAAAAACTAACTTTTGTTGGGAGTGAATCTGGAAAGCTTCTGGCTGTGAGAGATATATTTAGTAAGGTAAGTCTATTTGATTGTAGTTCTTGTTACTGCAGGAAGTCTAAACTGAAGATATTGATAAAAATATCTCTGCGAAAAATGATGAAAAAACAGTCAAATCGGCTGCAAGTTAGAGAGCAGTCATGTGACTGGTCAGATGTCATTGTTATTTCTTTCAAAATCTTAGCATAGGCTGGTTGTGTCGTGGTCTAGTGGATACGTCACCGGACTAATGTCCTTTGGCAAGACATTAATCTACATTTGCCACTCTCCACCCAGGTGTAGTAAATGGGTACCCGGTAGGAATTTGTTCCTTGAATGCTGTGAGCACCAAATTCGGTAGCCTAGCTAGAGCCGGGGTAATAATACTTCGGCGCTTAGAAACATTTGTATTAAGCGCAATATAAATGTTATGTATGTGTTCCAGCAACTTACCTATAATAACTATTATGCACATGTATTTGTATTTTATCATCTGACAGGGCTTTACTCCTCCGGTCCTGGTCTTTGTACAGTCCAAAGAGAGGGCTAAGGAACTGTTCCAGGAACTCATCTATGACGGCTATAATGTAGATGTCATTCATGCTGACAAAACCCAAACACAGGTAAACGCTACAGATGTACCGGTACCCTTAACATCTTCCATGCCACCACAGTTTTGAGCAATTGTCAACAATGAACTTTCAATGAGGTTTTTTTTTAGCAAACTGGGCAAATATATTTTGCTCAGGAATAAACATTATATTGAAGGAATGGGTTTCTGTCTGACAAAGAGTTTCAAGCCATTCTGAGCCTAAATCAAAGGTTCAAAACTCAGACTTTGGGGCATGATTTGCCGCCCACGGCATGGTAGGGGTTAAGATTTGTGAAAGTCATCCCCTGTAATTGAATCTTTCATATTTCCTTATATTATTTTTGGGGAAGAGGAAATGGTACTTGAAAATATTAGCAAAATGATTCATGTTAACAGAGGATTTGCCTATCTTGATTCTAAATCTCTTTCACAAATGCACATAGAGATCTTACCATGATTATCTACCAAATTAACCGCAAACTGTATTTTGTTTTCTTCATTACAATAAATTGCGCTGCCCATACCATATTACTCTGGTTTCCATCAAACCATTTTATGTGTTCGAATGAAACCTGTCAGTACTCGGCCTTTAATGTTTCATTTTAATTTGCTCAGAGGGACAACATTGTGAAGGGTTTCCGAGCAGGCAAGATATGGGTGCTCATAGCCACCGAGCTGATGGGGCGTGGCATTGACTTCAAGGGCGTCAACCTTGTCATCAACTACGACTTCCCAACGTCGGCAGTCAGCTACATCCACAGGATAGGACGAACCGGGAGGGCGGGGCGTAATGGAAGGGCGGTCACTTTCTTCACTGAAGACGACACTGTCCACCTCCGAAGGTAAGTTTCATATTAAATAACAATAAAGTGAACATTTTAGTCATTTAAAAATAAATTAGATATCAAAAGTTTTCACATTTCTCTCACTTTTCCTTACAAAAAGAGAACCATTCAGACATAAGGCAGTAATAATTATATTCTGTTCACTTTTGTTGATTGTAACAATGTTAACCCTTTCATGACAGGTGTTATTTAAGGGCTAAATTAGTCACATTTTGTTCTTCAAATTGGCAACAAAAATAATTTTCTTTTAATGCTACATGGTTCTAATAAAATGAAACATCTTGGAAAACAACATACATTGTTACGAACTTTGTATAAAGATGAACAAAATTGCCAATTCTGACAAAAAACAATGATTTTGAATCTCTCAATGTGTTGCCAATTCAAGGATTTAAATCTTATTCCCCTTTTTAAAATTCCTGGCATCAAACACGATATGGTCATGCAACAAAAATGGACAAAATGTGTGCAGAAATTTTTACTCTTTCTACTAAAACATCTGGTATTATTTTAGGGCTCTGAATTAAAAGTTATTGAGCCAAACTAAAAAATGTGGTCAATTCTCTTGAAAGATTTAAGACTTGCCTTTAATTATGTATCTACTCTAAATTCTTTCTTAGTATTGCCAACGTGATGCGTAATGCAGGCTGCCCAGTACCGGACTATATGTTACAGATTAGGAAACTCTCCAAGTAAGTGCCTGCTTTTTCAATGTGTGTTATTTGTTTATCTCTTTATTATTTAAACAACCCAGTCTCACACTTAAATAGATGAATAGAGTCATAGTACCATCACCGTTAATATGACAGGCAGGTATGTAGTGACTTCATTCAACCTCTACTCTGCCGAAACCAATATCACGATTGCAAACGTAGATGCCGCCATTATACATGTCCCTTAAATTGACCAAGAGTGTCATATTAACGGTGATGGTACTATGACTCTATTCGTCTATTTAAGTGTGAGACTGGGTTGTTATTAAATGTAGTCCAAAGAAATTTGTGACCGCCGGTTCATAAATATGACATTGCAACCATGTATTATTCCGAATTTATTTCAAATTTCAACTTAAATTAGAAATCAAATTCATCACTTGAAATGATTTCCTTCAAGAGATACATCCATGTAAAGTCATTTACACACCTGAACAGAAAGTCCAAATCAGCCAAGAAGAAAACGTATGCCATTTAGATTTACATCCCTTTCCAGAACGTTAATGTCCTTATGTGACAAACACATGTAAAACAAACAGATGGATTGATACTAACCTTCTAGAACTAAAGATTATCTTACATAACTCATATTTTGATTTGTAAGGCCTACAAATTTCATAATCAAATGCCCTATATCCTAATATTCTTGTTTATTATAGGAAAAAGAAGAAATTGTTGGAGAAGAACCCAGTCAGACGAGATACCATCAGAACGCTTCCTAAAGACGAACTACGCAAAGCCAAGAGAAAAACGTAAGTTACCTACAGTTTAATCCATTCTGAGCAACCGAGCCTCTGACCAGGGGCCCCTTTTCATAAAACTTGTTATCAGTAACTACTTCCACTAATCTATGACAAACTTGCTCTCAGCCAATCAGACGCAAGTATTTCAGTAGCTTAAAACTGTCATTGTACATGTAAACAAGTTTTATGAAATGGGGCCCAGATGTCATAAATGAACTTTCATTAGGATAATTACGTCATGTATTGCTTTGTTTCATTGGTATATTGCGCTGCTTTATGCATTTCACCATGTCTGTTTATTTTTTTCTTAGCATTTTTTCTCCATATGTCTCTGTCTTTCTCCCTCATTTCCACTCCCTCCCCGCCCTCTCTCTCTCTCTCCCTCCCCCCTCTCTCTCCCTCTCTCTCTCTCCCTCTCTCTCTCTCTCTCTCTCTCTCTCTCTCTCTATTTCTCTTTCTCTGCATCTTCTATTTCTGTCTCTATCTTTTTCTCATTCTCTCCTATTTATCTATTTCTTGTCTTTTTTACTTACAGCTTGCTCTGCACATCCACTTTAAAAATTTCGTACTCGTATATGTCATTTTATGCTTTTTTACCTCACTGTTAAAGGTTGACTAAATTAGAGAAAAAATGGGTGCTCTTTCCATGTAGTTTTGCCTTCTAATCACGAATCTGCCAATCGATTGTCCAAATTATGTCTCGTTTTGGCGAAAAAGGGGAAAAAGTAGAGGTTTTGGGACCGTTCCTTAAAACTCGTGAGCTGATTGGCTAACCCCAGGTGACGTATGAAAAGTAAGAGGCACAAGATCTGCAGGCTGCAGCATATAATATTGTACACAGAATGCGGTATTTGACCACTCTGTTCAACGGACAATTTATGAAAATAGGAAATTAATCCGTATAATCTTAGGAGTGAATAATCATTAGCAATATATTTTCTACAAGATCAGAAAACGCTTTTGCCCAAATATACAGCTCTTGTCTTGTTTTTTAGCTTTTCTTTTGAACAATGTTCTCATCCATCTGAGCTTGCCGAACGAAAGTTTTGCATTGGTCATAAACGCGTGCACAGCCGTTTTATGCGTCTGTATGATTGTACAATGTCCTACACATCTTTAGTACGGCAGTGACTATGTTCCCCTCGTACATAGCGACTGGTGAACGCTTTTGTTTTGTTTATTTCACTTACGGTTTTTTTTTTTACTTCGCTTTACATAGTACATTAGTACTGACTTAGATTTTGGCTGAATTCGAGTAACTTATATATAGAGAGAGGAAAAGTGCCCGCGATTCCGAGTTGGAGGACTTTTCTGAGCCATGCAGATACGAACTCTGATTTACTGGCAGATGATTTATCAGACCCCGAAGGCAAAGAAGCTCGAGTGGCAAGGGGAAATTCGACCATATTATATGTTTGAACCCCTCGCAGAATACGGTGAAGGGCCGTGGGTGAAGTAACTGCAGGGAGCTCCAACGCGTTGGAGCTCCCTGGAGTTACGGGTGAAGTAGACCGAAAATGCTGTCTCTCGTTCGTTAGGTCGTCTATAGCTAACGAGCGAGAGACAGAATTTTCGGTCTACGGGTGAAGCTGCTGCAGCTGTTGTCGTTGAAAAACAGATTAGAAGACTTGACTCCAAGTCTGATCGTTGGAATAGCTGAATCTTTTAGCTAGCTTATCCTTCTCTTCATGCCAAATTCGGAATACAGGCCAGGATGCTCAAAATCATCTTCGGCAAAGTGATCGCTGCAGATTGTACTCCACTCACTTGGCCGGCCCTTGCCACTCTGCCCGCGTGAGCTTTACATTTGCGACCCACAATTTCCGTAGATTTTCATCTTTAGGAAAATGATGTAGGCTTACACCATCTTTAGGGGTCTTGCTACGTACAGCCCGCAACTATACACCGATTAGGCATTATTGATGAAACTGTGTCCCAAAATCAAAGTTATTGTGAGGAATTAAACCGCGAAAATACGCAATGCAAATGGTCGATGCGGTGAATATCATGCTCGGCACCGGGCTGGGCCTGCCGGGGGCCTCCGGGCGCGCACGGTATAGGTTAGTGGAATATTTTCCCTTACTTTTCATGCGTCACAGATCACGTGATCACGATGTCGCTTCGATGGGTTTTTTTAGGGGCGGGGCTTATGACTGTGTAAATCAGCAAAAATATGCTTTTCAAATGATTATAAAATATGACTGAATGCATAAAAAATTGTGTGATGGATATTTTTTGGCTCCTGATGACACCTTCCTACGAAAAATGGGCAATTATTTTTTTATTTTAGTGACCCTTTAATGTTCATGAAGAAGGCAAACAATTTATTTAGCATTATTATTATTTATTGCATATGTTAATTTTTTGTTGTTGTTCATATTTTCCTGCAGGGATATGATGAAGAAGAAACAAGGCAAGAAGAAAGCTGTCATCTCAGAAGATAGCAAAGCAGACAAGAATCAGGGAAAGGGTGCTGCACCAGGAAAGTCAAAAAAGAAGAAAGGAAGAAAGAACGAAGGATTCAAGAATGAAGGAATGGAAGAGAGGAGTAGAGTGTCATCAGAGAGAAAAGTGAAAAGGAAAAAGAAGAAAAAGAAGCAAATGTCAGAATCATGATAATTTGAAGAACTTATTTGAATGATGGCATCAATGTGATAATAATGATCAATAGTGGTGGTTTCTTGTATAGATTCCGTCACGTTGTGGCGCTCCTAGCCCTCCAACATTATTACCCCCGTCATAGCTTGGCAGCCAAATATGTAGCGCTCTAGCATATCGGGTACCCATTTACACCTGGGTGGAGAGTGGCAAATGTGGATTAATGTCTAGCCAAATGATATTAGTGTCAAGCAGGGATTCAAATTTATTGACAAGTGAATGGACCACTGTATCATGACACCCTGCAATTATAGATGTATTAAGAAAAGCACATTTTTTATCAAATCCATGACCTTGACCAACGTAGCGGCATACCTTTAAAATACCGCCTTCATCCATTCTGTTACAACATTATTGTATTACCGTGTACACCTTACACAAAGTAAAACCATTGCCTTAATTATTCACATATTTACGCATGCCAATTCTACCTTGTGTACGAAACATATGGGAACATTTCTGTTTTGGCCAAATAGTGTGACAATTTTTGATGCTGGGCACTATCCAACAATTCAAATTCGGTACATTTGGTATCAAATGATGTGCAAGACTTGAGGTATCAAGTCGTTAAAGCTCGTGGCGTGAGAATATTTCCTCAAAACATGTACAGGCCAGTCCTTGTTAGTGGGAAACTGGGATATCATTGATTTTTATGCAAATAATAAAATGTCATAGGGAATATAAGTTTTACAGATGTCTTCTACAATAATGGTTATCCACAGGTTCAAGTTCACAGTGGATTATGAAAAAAAGTAATGACTTTGATGATAAAAATTAGAACAATTCCTCACATTCAAAGAGGAAATGAAATCTGATTGCTCCAATTTGGTAAATGAGATTTATTGTGATATTTTGAGAATAAACTGTTACTCCATTTCTCTGAGTGTTTGATAATTCTGTGGTATATATATTACATCATCCAAATACAGTGTAGCATATTTCTTCCTCAGCAAATTGTGCAACAATGTATTTTAAAAATTTCATCTGTAAAACAACACCTGCAAGAAAAATACTCAAACCATTTTCTTCATTTTCCCCTTCAGTTTATTAAATATAAGCAACAAACTTCATGCGGTGGTTGTAGACACATTTAAACACATCACTGCTACAAAAAAAAAATTAAACCAAATTATCATAGATTCTTATTAATTACTACAATCTTGGACGAATTCAGGGCTTGTTGAGGCAGCATCATCCCCATATATAAATGGCAATAATAATACACATTCTAAATAATCCATAAAAATAGAAACTGATATTAGATATATTAACAGTTCAGATATTCAGTACATGGGATTGTTTTTCTTTTCTGTAATACTTCTACTTTGAAACCGAAATTACAATTTGTATATGTGCAAGGGTATCATAATGGCATCATTTGGCATATAAGTTTTCACTAACTTTGATTTGCAATTTGGCTGAAATTATTAATTCTAAGTAGTAGTGTGCATACCAAATCCAATTGCACCGTGAGATCAAATTATATTATTTCTATTTCACATCAACTTGATAAATAGTAAGAAAGATTACTATAAGTTTACCATTAACTGCAGAACTTGTTCTTATTTTGTCATCATACATTATTTTTTGCTATGCTAGTAAAGCCTTTGGCAAATACATGGATATACAAAAGTATTGTTGAAGAGGTATATGCATAAGATATCAATTCATTTTTTTTTTACTGTAACACCAGCACTCGTACATGAAATATTATCAGTCTTGAATACATGAAGTTAAATATGTCATAAATATGAATTTTAAGATATATTAAATTTCCTTCTCCTTTATAAATTTTGTTCTGTACTGTACTCAAGTGTCAACCGATCATGTCATCTGCATTTGACCTCTATCTCAAAGTTGGGGTCATAGGTCAAATGTCACTACATGTAATTTGCCCAATATAGACTACAGTAATGGGGTTTTTACTTCATACATACTGGACACGGTATGGTGCATAAACCAGGCAAGCAATGTAAATAACATTCTGAAATAGAATTGACAAAAATATGCATTTTGGTTATGGCAATATTTGCTTTGTAAAGCAGTATCCATCTTCCAGGTGTTCTCTGTACAGCCCCATACATTAGAATTGGTGTGGTAGAGATGATCTTTTTAGGTAGACTCACCACTTCCTGAAGCTGAGCCTGAGCCTGAGTCAGAGCCAGAAGTGGAGTTTGAAGACTCACGTCTGAAACGGGCTGCAAAATGGGAATAAAAAATGGACTTATGAGAACAAGCAATGACTAAAATGATGAAGTCGAGTTATAGACATGCGATTACATTCCGCAAGAAACTGTCTTAAAATAATTTGGAAAGGTTGATTATACAGTCACCCAAATGAGAAGGAATTGACTCAGTCCTGCTGAGAGTCACATGCACTGCACACAGAAATGTTTATATGGGACTACACATGCATGTTTGGTCCAAACATTTCAGCTGTTTCTTGTTATATTTTGAATGTGAGGGCATTTGAAGAGCAATCCTTTTCAGGGGACATTTCTACTATGATAATATTCAAAACTGACATGAGAAAGTTCACAAATTATTTTTGACCATTCCCAGAATGCAACCTTCGTGTGTACATGAGATGGGGAAGGGCCCAGCTTCATCAAAACAGATTTGTAGTTATTAAGATATAACATAATGTTGTAATGAATTTGAAAGATAGGATGTCTTTAGCTTCATTATTAGACAATGTTTAGTTATTAAAGGTTCCCAGAATATGAAAATATTTTTGTCTCTTAGACTTTTCTCAAAATATTTTTTCCTAATACATGTAACTCAATACGTTTTTTTTTTATGGTGTTGGGTCCTTATATTATTTTTTGTATTTTGACAAACTGATCTGCCCTTAACACAATAAGAACTACTTTCGAAAAAATAAACTCAAGGGCAGTTTCAAAGGCCTATTGTACTGCCCATAGAAATCCGGTTCGGATTATGTAATACACCAATGTAATGTTCGCACATTTCTAAAGGTGATTGACAGGGCTATTGAAATTGTCTTGAGTTTATTTTTCGAAAGTAGTTTTTATCGTGTTCCTTATATTTTTCTCCTCCATATGAGTAGAAAGAGGAAACAATAGATAGGTTTATTGCAATGTATCCACTTGAAATGTCCTCACTGCATGGACAGCGCAGGATTATGATTCAGTTCAAAGGCCAAGTGCCCGTCCCAAAATAGTCACCCCATCAGGCCCGAAAGATTTGACCCCTTGAATGTACTTAGACCATTCAAGCCATTGAAAATTGGGTTGTCAGCCCTTTTTTTTCTGTCAACAAATTTGATCTGACAACCCCCTCTCAGCCCCTCTTTCAAAAGGGACTAGAGCCACCCCTGATCTCTCTGGTATCGATGTTGCTTACCATTATCTGGTAGTTGGATCAAAGGGGTGCAGAAATGTTCTAAAATCTCACACGCCGATTCGAACTCAACGGGATCAGCTGTCTGTAATCCGAGCTTGCCTTCCTCGGCCAGGGAAAGATAGACGATTATGTCAGTGGCTGAGGCTTGATCCTTGAGTTCGGTCTTGATGTCTGCGATGAATTCCTCGGTACATATGGCCCGTTCAGAGGTCTCAAGGTGATCAAGGTATCGCGGACAGAGACCCAGGAAGATGGAGTTGACGTCAAGACTGCGGGCTGGATTAGCTATTGGTTTATTTTGTGAAAGGAACACAAACACTATGATATGTCTTTAATAAATAAATATACATTTATACACAAAGTAGCATATCTGCGGGGAAGGGGGGACGCCCCCCCCCAAAAAAAAAAAAAAAAAAAAAAAAAAATGAGAGAGAGGGAGAAAGAAAGGAGAAGGGAATGCAATGTAAAGAGAAAATTCTACAATCCTTTTGAACACAGTTCAATCAAAAGCCTTGTTGTCTTGCATTACATTCACTAGAAAGACCAATGCAACCCCCGACACCAGTGGCAGTGTCCCCTCAAAATGACTGGAACCATGATACAAACTCTGTATACACATATACTTTATACATTGCTGAAGTAGTCCCTTTCTATGTTGCTTCCGTTTTGAAATGTATAAACAGAGAGAGGGAGAGAGGGTGGGGTGGAATTTAGTGTTGAAAATAATTCTTTAACATTAACAATATGTCATGAAATACTACATGATATAATGAGTCAAAAAGAGACACAAATTTCATTAATGAATATACAAAATCTGGAAAATTATATCCTTTGCAAGTACAAACTCTGTATTGACACTTCCTACATTTATTGTGTCCTGCATGATCTAAGCTAAACCCAATTTAATTCGACAATGCTAAAATTGCTAGTGACCAGCCTACAGTACGCGGTCAATGTCGGTCAGTTTCTCGTCACTCGGACCTTGCATTGTGTATAACTGCATGATAATAGTTTGTGCCAGCAAACAGCTTACTTTGACCACGCCCCTAATTAAGTCAACTATACAATCAGCCAATAGGAAGAAGGAAACGAGTGAGATACAGTATTATGTCAAAATCAATGAGCTATTATTTTCCTAAAGATTGTGCAATAATTCGGAAAGCACGGTTTCTTCTCTACACTGTTATCAACTTGCGTGAAAATGCGTTTGTGTTCTTAAACCAGAAAATGAAAAATTAAAGCTGTTTATTGTTGTAGGTTCACCATTATATTCTTACCTTCTGTGTAATGCACCGTGGCGTAGATGGCCAAGCTAAGGCTAAGGATGGCAGCGATTCGTGTCTGTGTGCATGAATAAGCAAACAAATAAGAAATTAACCATTTGGAAAAAAATAAAAGGAGAGTCAGAGAGAGAGAGAGAGAGAGGGGGGGGGGGGGCAATAAAAAGAAAGTTACAAACACCTATAGGAAAAAAATATCAACAGACACACAACGATAAAATTCTGTTGGAACATACTTGCTCTTGTAAAACTATATCGAACGATGGAAATTTTACATCACTTCGCTTTATAGTAAACTTATCAGGGTGGGATTTTTACAAAATTAAAAAAAAAAAGTTCTCCTTCAGACATCAATGACAAAACTTAATTAAACTTAGTCTTAATTTAAAAAGAAATTGAAGTTTAAAATTTGATGTAGAATGATCATCGAACATAATTCTCGCAACGGGAAAAAAAACAACCCTGCAAAGTCAATAATATCCGCACGTGCTGAACGAAGAAGAATAGTAATATATTTGTAAAGCACTCAAAGACACGTACCGTAGGTGTATGATAGGCGCTATATATATGTGATATAAATCAAGAAAATTAAAGTTGTTATTGTTGAGAAATATATCTGTGAGAAGAAGAAAATGAAGATTCCCTAAAACCTACTCACCATTCCCATAATAATAAAGTTGCAGCTAAACACGCCGATAAGATGCTAATGATGTTATAAGCGATTACCAGTTCAATTCCAGCGGATTTGTGATGAAGACCCCAAGCATATCTGCTCCTTTTATAGAATATTCCCTGCCGTCAGAAAAAAATATGGATTTAGCATTACATCTGTTATCATACAAGTAAAAAAAGCATGGGAATTAAGCTTTACGAAACAATGACATTGAAGATAATTATTAATCCACCCGGGCTTTTGATTGTCTAATTATGCAATAGCTTAACCTTTTCCTTGTATCGCTCACGTTTTCAATTTGGATGAGAACCGACGTTAGTAGAAGCAAGGTTACGTGATGAACAATCGCAGAGATTTATCCAGCTATATTGCCTTTATTCAAAGAAAACTGAAGGTGATAAGCTATATAGGCCTATTTAATATACTTTGTAGAGCAAGGTATAATCTTTGACGGATCGGGCGCAGACCCCCCCCCCCCCCCATGTTTTTGGCCAATTCCCACAATATGCAAAATGGCCGTAGTGTGTGTCCACTCATCCGATCCCTCCTGACAACTGTCATGTGATATAATTATTCCATGTTTCGCAGATCTTTTTCATTTTTTCATTTTTTAAAATATGAACCGCCAAAATTCACAGTTATGCGATAATCTTATAAACATGGATTAATTTATGCTTATGAGTTCATTAATATTCATAACTCGATCTGTCATTGTCATTCTGATTTACATAATTTCGAGATATTATCTAAAAAATGGTTATATCTCTTATTGACCGATGATTAATCTCTCTCCCTCTCTCTCTCTCTATCTGTTTCTCTCTCTCTCTATCTGTTTCTCTCTCTCCCCTCTCTACCTCTCTTAATAATGTCGAAATTACTTGTCCATGCTCTGGAACGTATTATTGTCCTCCATTTTAAAGAAGATTGATACCTCCATAGAGCAACATCAAAAATATGAATAAATGAATAAATGAGTTCCGGGCCTGTTTCATAGGTTACATGTCGTTTTTCTGAAGGTTCATTAATGCCGAAAGTTCGTTTTTCCGAAGGTTCGTTAATCAGACGATTCGTAATTCCGAAAATGAAAAAGGTTCATATCTTCGAAGGTTCGTCATTCCAAAATGTTATGTAGGGCTCTATTGCATTTTCGGAATTACGAACCTACGGAGTAATGCACCATAATTATGGACCCTATTTTATTTTTCGGAATAATGAACCCCCTGCTATGGGAAATTTGTGTTTCGGAATTACGAACCTTCGGAATTATGAACCTTCGGAAAAACAAACCTTCGGAAAAACGAGTAGCCCCGTTTCATAAAAGGCATTACACAATTGATAGAAGCTACTGAAATCTTTACATTTCATCGACTGTGAGCAATTTGTCCTAGTAATATTTCAGGGTTTTTTTTATATCAAGCTTTATGAAAAAGTCCCATGGAAGACCTGAAATATCTCGTATCTTTAGTTTATTTATTAAAAAAATAAATAACTCCAAATTCTTTCCTTCAAAGAGCTCATTGTTTTGGGAGTCTAAACATAATTATATGATTTGAGATAATGATTATTTACGATTTAAAGAATTCCTTTGATTTAAAACAAGAAATGGTTGCGTCCATTTTCATATTTTGAAAGGCTGAAAGCAAATAAACCAGTAGCCACACTAACTATCATTTCACTGAATTATTGATATTTTTTGGCTCAAATCCCGAATACAATTTCAATGTAGGCTGTAATTCGTCGAGGAAACAGCATCCACCCCGTTTGGCTTTCTGTTAAATAATTCGAGTACTGGAACATAATTCATTTTAATTGCAATATCCTTCCTTCGTCTGATGCCGATGTGCAAGAATATCTCAACAATACAATACCGAACAGATGTTGCTTAGAGATTATTACAAGGTTCGCGGACAAAATGTAAAATTTCAATGTTTAATGAAGTTAATGAATGTTACCTTATGTCATGAACACGTTATTAAGGAGAGGTCACTGTTCGTGCATCTTCTCCCAATACATGATTATTTGAATCTTGATTGTTTAATCCTAGAAGATTAGGCTGTATATTGTTATCATGAAATAAAGTATAAGCCTTTGATTTGATGCAATATTAATCCTGGGCACTGACCAAAAAAAATTAGCCATGGTTCAAAATGAAAAGAAAGGATGACTAAATTTTGTCCATTTCTTTCTCTCATTCTCCGTCCCAATCGCCTCATTTCTCTCTCTCTCTCTCTCTCTCTCTCTCTCTCTCTCTCTCTCCTCTCTCTCCCTTTCTCTACTCTATACCATTCCCTTCCTTCTCTCGTTCTCTCATTTTTTGTAATTGTAAAACCTCAAATCTCTATTCCTTTAAAGATCACATTACAAGAAAATTCCATCAAAGTAAATATTGGCTTAATACTTTTTATTGCATATATGGCATAAATTAAACAAGGTTATCCAAATTCAACGCTTGGAAACATTTGAAGTAATGATTATTATCAATTATAAAACGGTAAAATACAGCCCCCGATATAGCAGCTGAAGAGCTCCTCGAACGCTGCTGAGATGTTTGACGACACACCAGGGGCAAGTCCTGTCTAAGCAGACGATGTCCCATAACATCTTTATAATTTGATAAATAATTGCATTGCAATTACGTTCATTCATTATAGGACGTCGTCTGCTTAAGCAGGATCGATCCCTAGTGTGACGACATCAAAACATCGCTATATTTCTGGCGAATCCTTGGATATTCCAGATGCTTAGAAGAGCTTTTATTTATGTTGTTTTTATAATCATCAGATACGCAGTTGACATAAAACTTATACGATTGCCATCTGTAAGCTTCCCAGTTTCTAGTGATACATTAATTGCCATATTTGTGATTTTCTTGTAATGTGATCTTTAAGGCTCAGTTTTGTTTAAAATGTATTATATTATCTTTCTAAACTTCCAACTATCTATTTTCCCCTCTGTCACTTCCTGCCTCTCTGTCTGTATGTATGTCTGTCTCTCTCTCTCTCTCTCTCTCTCTCCCCCTCACCAATTACCCACCCACCCCCATTTAAAATAATGTATATTTCATGCCTGCTGTCTGAACTCGTCTCTCTATATACATGTCGGAGTAACAGCTGCATATGATGGTAGCTGTTATATAGTTGGCTATTCTCCAACCATTATTTGACAGATTACGACAATTTTTTTTTTATAAAGATATAACTCAGGCCTGGTTATTATGGTATAATTTGTCAGATTATCCACTAATGGAGTAAATGGCTCCATTCCATAACCGCTATAGTCTGTGCTTTAGTGTGTGGACTTGATCAAAATCACATATTCATATCGTCAAAATAAATTGATTTAGAAGTATCAATATCAACACCTGTATTGAGATGTAGAGGAGGGAAAGGTAATGTGGTGGGATTGTTCCTCAATTCTTTAACTTGGATGAAACATACCAACTCTTTATTTCACAGCATCTTCAATGTCCAGGGGGGAAAATAGAATAAATATACCCTTCACCATTTTGTTGCGCATCATTTTCATGTCAATGCGAAAGGAATTTATATGATTGCATGCAATTTGAGGATGAATATTGGGAAAATGAGTTGACTCTGGTTGTTATTTATACTGTAGAATTCTTGAAGCGAAAAAGAGGGAAAAGAAGTGCGATTAACAAGAAAAAGGAATTGTGACATTCACATAATAATTTGAGGCAAAATATGAATTTCAAACGCTTTTGAATTTAAAAGGGTATCAAACTCAATTTCAATCAACATGAACAAAGAGAATCATTGATAAGTTGTTTATGTGAAGAGAGAAACGTTTGTGATAATAAGGGAAAACATTTCTCTCTTTTTGCCAACTAAAGATAAATTAATTCGTCATTGCATTATTTCAATTGATACACCCAGGGGCGGATCCAGGATTTTGTAAAGGTCGTGGTTACACAAATTCGACATATCTTTGACAACAAACCAAAACAACAACACAAAACTATTTTTTAAGTGTCTAACATTTTAAAGGGGGCACAGAACACAACTAGCATGACTACATGCACGATTGCAAATTAAAAGGGGGAACGGCCCGTGGTGTCGCCCCCGCATGCAGTGGATATTGCCGGGCGGATATACCGCTGTAACTATGTTAATATCTATAGTTTTACCCTTGAAGATAATTGAACATGGTGCTGATCTTCGCTTCTAATGAATCTACGTCTAATTGCATAATTTCTCATCGGAAAACCACAAGAATATTAACAAGTTATAAACCAATTATATTAAATTACTGATTTGATGGGCAAAAATGTGAGACATTTTGCTTCATATTTTCGTGAGAGCTTATTCTTTAATTTAAACTAATGTAATAACAACTAACAATTGTTTAAGAAGATTATAGAAGATTGTAACATTATTAACATTATAAGCCTGTAAATTCAACTTAATGCGTGTAACACGAATTTATTTTTTGTAAATATACTTTGTTATTATGTTATCATTAAATTAATGATAAAATATTAACAAGCTTTTTAAAATAAAAATGAAAATTAAGTCAAATTTAATTTCCATTTTCATTTTAAAAAGCGGAACCTTTATGTTTATTTAATTGATATATTTTAATGCGACGAATGAGGCAATTAATTAAAGATGAATCTGTCTTCGGATACAACATTTAGGATGCATCATTTGATGAAGTGGGAAATCTATATAACACATAGTTACATCAGGTTTATAAGGAACCTTCAAATAGGCCCAACTATCTTCATCTCATCATCACTTTCCATTGGCCTCAGAACGTAAAGCTATTCGCCCAAACTCTTTGCTAGACGGCATACAGAAGGTTCTTCATTCAGGATCCGTGCAGAAGAAGAAGGCATTACCAAACAATGGCTATTTCGGTAAGTTAATGGTTTGGTCGATGGTTCATTTTACCTAGAGTACCTACATAAAGAGAGTAGCGACAACTCATGATTTGAACGCAATTTTGTTTCCTCTGCTATGCGACATTTCTATTCAATTCCGATGAGCACCTGGGTGTTCTCAACAGAAAGAATTCAAACGCCATTTTGTTTCCCAAAAAGTCAGACGTCTATGTCGCTACTCTCTATATAAAGGTACTCTATTTTTACCTAACTGGTAAGAAAGCATTGTGATTGCTTGTATATGTACGCAACCAGGGGACCGACGCGTCGTCGCGACGGTTTTAAGTCATCTCCGAGGGACTCCTAGATGATTACTAAAGGGTACTAGCGCATCCACTTGGTTTCGAACCCGGGTCCTCCGGGTTACGAGATCACTGCTCTACCACTGATTCATCTCGCCTCTTAATTTCATTGTTATTTGAGTTTGGGCACTCAATCATTCTTTCGAATGTTTGAACAATATTCAAACGCGCCTTCGGCTAATTTTGTAAGGCCTAGAATAAGGATATTATTTTATGCATCGGATCTATATACTTTGGGCATTTCTACGTAGAGACATCACTGCTTGGGAAGTATTGTTGCCAAACTATTACTTATACTTGGGCATGAAATTGCCCAGTTTTAATTTTCCAACAACAAGAGTATTAATCAAATTTTAACCAAGAACCTGCTTGCTTTGGGGTTAGATTATTTTGTTTGTGAAAATGTCATGAAACCTTGTCCACTGATTTGCAGTTAAACTTTTGTCTTATGATCGTACTTTCTTTCAAAATGCATGTATTTTCACCCACTCTGCCTTAATTAAACAAAGTACAGGGTAATTCTACAATATATATATTAACAAAATTGAAGCAATAGCATTGATGGAAATGGGGGGGGGGGGGGGGGGGTCAACACAGGGGGCACCCGGAAAAGTCAATCTAGCATACCTTAATTACTTTCTTTCAAAATCCATGTATTTTCACCCACTCTGCTACACATTAATTAAAAAAAGTACACGGTAATTATACAATATATATATATATATATATATATAAAGAGCAACAATTGGCTCACACTCTTTAACATGGTGGGGTAGTGTATACTCGGGTGCTAATTATATAGAACCAACAAAATGAGTACATCTGCAGACGTAGCTGTTGGTACCACGCTTTTAATTATAGCTTTCGGGCAATTAGCCCTTCTTCAGATTATGAGTGCATCTGAAGATATATACATGTATATATATATTTGTACCTGGGTCCTGTCCGCTACAGTCGTTTCACGCTCGACGCGATATTCAGGCAGACTGGTGACTCGACTCGGCTTGTGCATCTGCTTGATGCAATGGATCGGTGTCACGCTTGGGTGGCTTTCTTGGCGGCCCTTTTCGGTGCCTGCACTTGCTCTGCCCTTCAGCATTGACCAATTTTTAATGCCTCAACTACAAATTTAACTACACCTATGTGAATATATATATATATATATATATATATATATATATATATATATATATATATATATATATATATATATATATATATATATATATATATATAAATTTAAGCAATATCATTGATGGAATGGGGGGGGGGGGGGTCAACACAGGGGGCACCCAGCAAAAGTCAATCTAGCATACCTTAATTACAAATTATCATTAAACACACAAAATGTGCCCCTCCCCATCATCAAATTTAGACCCCTAAGGCACCCGAAAGATGGAATAAACTTGTTTTTCTATTATCATTTTGTGTTTGCCTGTGAGAGATCTTGCGGAATTTTGCCCTTCAAGGGAATCCTGGATGTACCACTGAATGGACATGATAAACAAATCTATTGATTGCCTACATATATGTATCTTAATTTAAAGATGAAATAGATTTAAACAACTCACTGTGCATTGTTTTCCTTTTAATTTGCTATCGATACAATATTAATATTTTTTAATGAGAATATGTTGATGTTTTGACTCTTCCGTATATCATCTCTCCATCTATAGATTAAAACTTCATTCCGTGTGATTGTTCTTGCTTCCACCTTCGTTGTACTTACCCAAGCAAAAGGTAAGTATTGTAACATGCAGTTCCAATTTCGTATGTTTTTACAGTTGTAAAGGGAAAAAAAGAAGTAGCGGACACTGTTGATTCGTAGGCTTGTGAAAATGTAAACTTTGGGGAGGGGTGAATAATTTCTTGGAACATTTTGTTCGAGCGCAAAACAAAAACACACTTATAGGTATTGATTAATGAATTATGGGGGTCTGTAATAAAATATTGCGATTAAACGATTAATCTTTTAGACGTTCTATTTCAGGACTCGACTGTTTTTTTTTTTTTTTTTAGCTACATATTATTATTTTTTTATGAAGCAATTCCGACGATGTACGTGTCTTGTTATCGCGACACCGACACAAAGTCTCATGCTCCTATAGGGAATTTCAAATGATTCTGTATATTAAAATGTAGACATTGATTTTCTTCCTTCATTAACTGCATTCTGATGCAATATGAAGAGGAAAATGTTCCCTTTTTAAATCTTGAATATTGAATAATACACGAATTAGATTACATTGATTCTTTAGTTATTTTCCTTCAGTATGTAGGTAGTGATTATTTGATTCTTTCGTTATTTTACCCTAAACGAAAAGTCTACACTTCTCGGATCTCCCTGCATCTAAACGAAGCATGCGGGTTGTTTGGCGGGAAAGTAGAAGAGGAGGACGGGCAGTGTAACCAGTTTGTTCTCTACGATACCATCGACGAAAAGGACGATCTCGCATCCAAACCCGGCATCGATGTAAAGATGATAGAAGTTTATCTTAAGGAAGCCGAAGAAGGCAAGATGTGTTACTCGCCTGATGACGTCATCGTTGCCAATTTGAAGGATGGATGTGCAACGATGGACATCGTCTGTACCGGGGAGAAAAACGTCATGTACTGCACACGTAAGCCAGGAAAATGTATATTTGATTAGTTCAGTGGCGGCAGAAAAGAGTTGGGCCAGTGGGCCACATCATCCCTCAGTCAAAGCCTCATCAGCCCTCTCCCCCCAGTCAATAAATGTACAAAAGTATACCGAGGCTGGAGAAAATATACCTTAGCTGCTCCAAGATATGTTTCTACATAAAAAATTTTCGCTTGATCGCTACAGTCTCGCACATACATGTAATACAAACAGGGGCGGCGGAGCGTCTTTCAAAGTAGGGGGGGGGGAGGGGCACCTGCAAGGGGTGAACATAAAACGAAAATGGACATTAATTGTGACATTGGTATTACCCTATACAGTTATTATCAAGCATCAAATTCTTCCTTTTTATTGTGGTTCTGGTCATGGGCGTTAATCGTTACGTAACTCTATTCATCATGGGGGGACGACACAATAGCCGTCCCCCCCCCATGATGAATAGAGTTACGTAACGATTAACGCCCATGGTTCTGGTCATTACTGCAGCTTCCCTAATTCAGCAGTTGTGTGTAGGCCCTAATAGTCTAATGATTCACGTGCGAGCGAGCAAAAATTTTCAGACTTTTTTTTTCAAATGCTGAAGTCCTTATTTACAGGATATAATGAAAAATGAAACTGACAACAGCAAATTCATTTTGGGGAATGACTTATGATCTTTTAATTTGTACATTAACCCTGTCGTTTTCTTTATGCAATCTAAGAGCGAGCGAGTCATGGGGCCTTTTATTTATAAAATATTCCCTTACTTGGTGTAAATTATTGGCACATTCGAGTGAGCGGAATGAGAAATCCTTTGCTGGGGGGGGGGGGGGGGGGGAGGGGGTAGGCATTGTACCCTTTTTGCCTCCAGTTCCACTCCCTTACTTTGTAGTTGTAGTAATATGGGTACCTGTAAACCTGCACCGATTCTTTGAAGCTAGATATGGCTCTTTTTGTAAACAAATCAAACAGTTTGAAATATAGGCAAAAGGTGGCACGTATAAGAAGAGGAAAGGGCTTTTATCAGAGGGTGAAAAAGGCACTTATAAGAGGTTAAAGGGGGATTTTATGAGAAGTGGCAAAGGGCACATATTGGAATGAAAAAGGGGCGCCTATCAGAAGTAAAAATGCACTTATCAACGGAGAAAAGGGCATATATTAGAAAAAAGGGCAATATTTAGATTCGAAAAATTAGGGTCACTTATCAGAAGGAGAAAAGGATACTTATTAGAGAGACACAGGTGGCAATTATCACATTTGAAAAGGGGCACTTATCAGAAGAGGGGGCACATATCAGTAGGGGAAAATGAGCACTTATTAGAAGGGGGAAAGGGCATAAGAGAGAAAAGGGGGCAATATTTAGATTCAAATAGGGGCACTTATCAGAAGGAGAAAGGGATACTTATTAGGGAGATAAGGTGGCAATTATCAGATTTGAAAAGGGGCACTTTTCAGGAGGCAAAAAGGACACTTATTAGAGAGATTAGGTGGTAATTATCAGATTTAAAAAGGATCACTTTTCAGGAGAAAAAAGGGCACTTATCAGAAGGGGATAGGGCACTTATTAGAAACAAAAGGGGCACATTTAGTATTAAAAATATGCACTTATCAGAGAGAAAGGGCATTTTCCAGAAATAAAAAGGACACTTTTTTGGTACTTGAAAAAGTGTAATTAACAGTTGTATAAAATCGTTTAAATCCCTTTTCCTGTGTTATCGGAAAAAAATACAGGACGAGAAAGTAGAAATTAATTTTACTTTCGGTTTAAAGCAACATCGGATGAAATAAAATGACAGCCAAAACTAAATCTCTGGCCCGTTTCAGTTTTGATTCAATAAAACACATAAAAAACCCCACAAAAACAACAAAACAACTTGTTATCAATAACAACTGCCACAGATAGGCCTATATAACAATTTTATTTTCACAGCTAATTAAATGCAATGATTTCAGTAGCTTATAACAATTATGCTCTTGTAACTTGATTACAAGTTTCAAGAAACAGGGCCCAATTCTTCTCCAACACAAAATTAAAGTTTTCATAAGTTTCGTCTCTTTGTTTCTTTTCATTGGCAGACATGGCGGCTGTGGCAGACACAATCACAACCTTTCAACCTCACCCGCAAGTCGACCGCCGATCAGCTTCGGGTTCAAACTCCACTTCGGCAGAGTCCGGCAGTAGCTCGCGTTGAGACCAAACAATGTACTTCAAACTCCGCCATAATTGAGTGTGGGGTTCGTGTTCGGCCGCTTCAACCTCTACTTCGGCAGTATCCGGTGATCGCTCGGGTTAAAATCGTTAGCGAGTCGATCTTCACCGAACCTCCCCGTTTGAAACCACGAGGATGATAGAAAGTGTTAAGAACTTTATTTTTTATTTGCTTCTTTCTGTTACAGATGACTGCGGAAAGCTATTGATATAAAGTTGTTTTAGAATGTCTGTTATTAATAGATTCTTTCCTTGAATTCCAATTAGAAAAAAGATTTGTGTTAAATACTGATTTGTTTGTAACTTCCGAACTTTGACAGCCTACTAATCGACTTAGAAGCAATTTTTAAAATTTCTTATTTCTGTGTAACTTATAACCTGTAAAATCAGCGACGCTAATAATTTACAATGGTCATGTGCATATTTGCAACAGTATTCATACAAGTATTTCTAATATTGGTATTTCTTACTGTTGTAACATTGTACAATACATTATGATGCGCATTGAATATAGAATGATTCTGTGACCCTATATTCACATTATTAAGGTACATTAAAATGTAGCATCTTTCGTACTTTTGTCAAAGCAATGACATGTATTCTTCTTGGCGACAGACCTGTATTGTTTTCATTCGGTGTTTTGATAAAGATGTAGCCTAAAATATATTTGATTACAGGATTATGAATAATATAAAAATTCCCAATAGAAAAGAGTATTAATGGGATATAACTGAGGGGGGGGGGGGAGAGAGAGAGAGAGAGAGAGAGAGAGAGAGAGGGGGTAGGAGAGGGGAACAGAGAGAAAGGAAGAGAGAGAGAGAGAAAAAAAAAACGTGAAAAGAAACATGTTCATGCAGAATGTAATAACAGATGACTGGCAGGAAATGAAAATTTCTTAAGGATGCACACTTTTATGCAACATATTTGAACGACAGATTTTGTCTCCTTTGGAGGAACGGGCGTTGCTTTTAATTCTTCATCTTCATGCTAACAAACGTTGGAATATCACTGTATTCTAATAATCACCTTTGCCCATATTGTTCATGCACTTCTGCTTCTCTGTTGCTCTCTCTGTTTCTCTGTCTCTCTCCACCTTTTCTCCTTCAAATATGCCTTCCTTTCTCTTATTCTTTCTGTGAACCTCTGACCCCTCTCTCTCTCTCCCTCTCTCCAAATGTCCCTCTTGCATTCTTTTCTCAATTATCCAAGAGATAGAGGATAGTTCTCACAGTGATTTCAATACCATTTATTTAGAATTTAGAAGCATCAATTCTATTCATATTGCCTTTCCAATTAAAAAACAATACAGTGACAACAAACACCGCTGAATTTATTTTTGGTGTCAAATTTGCCTGAAATATTTTTTGGTAAGAAATATATAATACCCCATACTTCACAAAGAGGTACATGGTTGTATAATTATAAAGTCATCCTGCGTAGGATCGATGGTATGGAAGAACATTATCATAACATCATTTTAAAGCCATTTATAGCATATAGAAATTGAAAAATTGAATATCTCCCTTACTTAAATCTAGTGAGAATATTCCAAATAGTTGGCAAGGAGGTCTTTCTTTCTATACAGGTGTTCGCTGAAGCAGATTTCACTGTACATAAGAGACCCTTTTCGTATTATTTTACTATCTTAAGCAGGATGTTCCTACCATGCCGTGGGCGGCAAATCCCGCCCAAAAGTATGAGTGTTGAAAATTTTGTTTAGGCTCAGAATAGCTTGAAAATTCTTCCACATACAGAAACCTGTCCCTCCAATATAATGTTTATTCCTATGCAATAAATCTTTGCCCAGTTTGCTCAAGAAAAGAACCCATTGAAAGTTATGTTTAACTTTTGAAAAATCATTTTTGACAATTGCTCAAAAATTTGGTGGCATGGAAGGGGTTAAGCAGGATGTTCATAATCATACTTGGTTGGGATTCTACTGTAACAAGAAGACTCTTGAATGGGGGGGAGCAATTACCTCCCCAATAATTTAAAAAATTGACTGTGTATCATATGGAAATTTTAATTATGTCCCTCCCCCAACCTGTAGAGCGCAGACATACTGACACACCAGGAGAGCATTTCATCAAGCGTTTTGTCAGGGATTTTTACCGACAACTGTTATAAGCTACTGAAATCCTTGCATCTAAGTGGCTGAAAGCAAATTTGTCAGTAAAAATTACTGACAAAACGCTTGATGAAACACTCCCCTGCTTGACTTACTATTCAAATACGTCCAAGAGTACCAATTTATATCAGTAACAATTTCCACACAAATTATTATTTACAAAATAAATTTGGTCAGAAATTCACTCCAGCTAAAGAAACAGTTGGTGGATATTCATCAGAATGTGTTGTAGATGCTGCTGTGGCTGATGCAGTACAACAATATGGGAGAATAAGAGAGTAAACTGGCCAAAGTCTCTTGATCTGTTCATGGATGGGCCACTTTTGGTGTTAATAATTAAGGACAACATACTACTCTACGGTTTTTTAATTTTTTGGCGAATCGTGAGTGAGTCGCGACTTTAACACCACGCTAAGATATTGCCAACATAAGTAGCCAATAGAATTTGTTGTCTCCTTGTCAGAAATTTGCCACTTAGCTTTGGGAAAGTACGTCATCATTGCTGCTTGTAGATCTGAGAATTTCCAGAAAGCGAATTCAACCACTCGCTAAAAAGTTCTGGCAAGTCCTAATCGCAAAAATTTATTGTGTATACAGCATCCCATTCTCCCATGCCACTATACAGTATTGACTAGCAATGGTGCCATGTAGGATGAGGGCCTGATGAGGCTTCTAGAAAAGCAAGTGACAGCCAGTCAAAACAGGTAGTTCTTTTACCAATTGTGTAAAAGGAATTATTTCTCAATGTTACATCCCCAATCAAGGCCCTGTTTCACAAAACTTGTCATCAATGACAAGTTGCGATAAGTGTTATAAGCTATTGAAATCCTTGCGTCTGATTGGCTGAGAGCAAATTTGTCGGTAAATATCATCGACAAGACACTTGATGAAACGCCCCCCATATGAACCTCTTCAGTGAGTCTGATATCTATTTCAGGGCCCTGTTTCATAAAACTTGCTGTCTATATTTAAACAAGTTACAATAACAGTTATAAGCTACTGAAATACTTGCATCTGATTGGCTGAGAGAAAAATTGTCATAAAAATGGGACAGTTGTTATTGATAACAAGTTTTATGAAACAGAGCCCTGGTTTTGTGCATAAAGACAAACTAAAGGGAGAAGCTGTAGATCTTATTTTACTTGATCTCCTATGGTACATTTTAACTCCATAGAACGAGTCTAGAATGGAAGGCTTATGTATCTATATAATGCATATCTCTGTACAAACTATGTTGTAAACCAAGACTGAATACTAGCTCATTATTTCTGCATGTTCCTTGAGCATCTGACCAGCGATGACTAGCTTCTGAATCTCGCTGGTTCCTTCATAGATCTCAGTGATCCTAGCGTCTCTGTAGTGTCTCTCGGCTGGCATGTCTGTCACGTAGCCCATCCCACCAAGTACCTGGATGGCCTGTGAGACGATAGGGAGAGAGTCATGAGAATAAGGGGTTATTCCGGGGGCGTTTCATCAAGTGTCTTGTCTGTGATTTTTACCGATATATTTGCTCTCAGCCAATCAGATGCAAGGATTTCAGTAGCTTATAACAGTTGTTACAGCTTGTCATTGTTGACAAGTTTATGAAACAGGGCCCTGATTCCTACACCAAAATACAGAAGTAAACAAACACACTCTTAATCTCAAACAGAATATATATGTTTCATTTCCATGACTTCAGATTATATGAACGAGTATGTGTAGACTAAAGCCCATTGCACACTATATGATCGACTGCGATCCGACTAAGGAAATAAATGGCAATAACATAAAATATGGGCATTTTAACAAATAAAATCTACCTGATTCAGGTTTTAAACAATAGTATGAATACTAAACAGGATTTTGGTGCGCTTTCTTATACTAGGAATAAGGGACAAATCAGCTTCAAATCGCAGACAATCGCAGGAGCCGTTTTGTCCTTTCTCCTGACTAGAAAACTCGCAATAGGCCGTACTTTCAATTTTACTATCTATATGTCTATTCAGAACCTGAATCAATACGCTGAAGGGTTAGAATACAAGGGTGTTGGGGCATGTGTTAAATGTAAAACAAAGGGGTGTTGGAACACAGGAGTGTTGGAACACTTTGAGATAGATCTTCTCACCTGATGACTGCAGAATGTAGCTGCTTCAGATGCTGCTAGCTTTGCCATTGCAGCCTCCTGTAGACAGAAAAAACAAAGAGGAAAACACAATATTTAATCAGAAAAACATACATGCACAACAAGTCTTTTTGGTACATTGAATTGTCCCCAACTATTAGAGCAAGAAAAGGCTATAATGTGGTTACATAAAATTCTATTCAAGTCAAGTTAAACTTTCATCAGTGTTTTGGATATTTTTAAACATATCAATTAACCCTGAGTCGAATCGATTGGTTAGCCGGTGTTCGATCGAAGACATCGAATCCCGAATACGTTTTGGCAAATTTGGTGCATCGATTTGTAGTCCGCCAGATTTTTGACTACCGTAGCCACCATGAAAAAAGCAAATAAAAAAGAAACTCCGTAACGTACAGCATATATATACTAGCAGAGAACGTGAAGGCGACTTCAAAGTTCAAACTGTTGGCTAACTTTCGCTAATTCGCTCGCGGAGGACGTCGCGCTTTACCTGTGCTTTCTCTATGGAAAAATCGTTTTGTCGTTACGAACTGAAGTTTACGATAATATTCTTGACTCTCTCTGCATTGTCAATTTGACAATTGTATAATTGAACATGATAAATACGGGCATGAGTACGAGTGTTCCTACTTAATTCGCAATAACTAATATCACACTCTCATCAAATTGGCAATTACTTCTGAATGATCTATATCTGAAGCTGAATGAAGTCGAGTCACGAGCGACGAAAAGTTTATTTCGTATTGTTTTTTTTTTTTGCATCGAACAAACGTGTTCCATTCAGCTTTCCAAAGACAAAGTAAGATTATTAATTCTTTGAATTTGAATCATTGTCGGGTGTGTCGACAATGAGCATCGCTTCGTGCGACATTACAGAGATATTTCGGCTAGCCATACGGACTAGAAACTTAAGATTTTGGCTCGTCCGCTGTGATTTTTACTAGCCATTGGCTAGCGGGCTATCGTTAATGTCGAGCAGCGAGAGCCCATACATATGCCCGCGATGCCAGCGGACCGGTCACCGGTGCATGGTGCATGCACTGCGTGCAACTGTGTGCAACTCTGTTTTCACCGCCCATCATTTATCGATGCACCGGTATTCGATCGAATCAAAGCCGTCGAATCCCGGATTATGAAATATTCGATATGACTCAGGCTTAATATCAATGGAGCAGCCGTATTTTCAGACACGGATCTTTGTCAATCACAATGCCTGGTCTGAATCTTCTGGGCCCCGTTTCATAAAACTCGTTATCAATAACAAGTTACAATAATTGTTATAAGCTACTGAAATCCTTGAATCTGATTGGCTGAGAGCAAATTTGTCATAAAAATGGGGCAGCTGTTATTGATAGCAAGTTTTATGAAACAGGGCCCTGAGATGCAGATTACGCTCAAATAGTCCCTGCACTCTTTATTTACCCCGATGCAGCCGTTAGCAAAATGATTAAAGCTTATCTCAAATTACAGTTCTACAAAACATGCTCCAGGATATTGCAGTCTCTTCCCTTCTCTATCCAAGTGCATAATTTCAACCCCGGATCAAGCACTGCCTTATAATAACATAACTCTAAACTTAAATTAAAATGTAATTGCAACCTAATCCCTACATGAATATCTTTGATGAAATAAAACATTAATCGATTGTCTCCTGTGCAAATGTCCCGTCCCCCAATAGAACGTGAGCTTGCAGACCATAATGATAAACAACAACAATATTTATATTTATATGTTGCATCCCACTTACCGTAATTTTCAATCCACATTACAACTAAGACAATACTAAGACAGCATACCTTTGTGTAGTTCTGGCCTGCATCTTTTAACATGGCAGCTTTCCATGTCAGTAACCTTGCACTTTCAACTTTGACCTCCATGTCAGCTAGCTTGGTCTGGACGGTCTGGAATCGTGAGATGGGTTGATTGAAGGCCTCTCTCTTGGTGGCGTAGTCTATGGCACAGTCAATAGAGGCTTGGGCTATCCCAAGGGCTTGACCTGCAATGCCAATCCTACCAGCGTCTAAGGTAGACTTGGATTAAAAGGAGGTCAAAAGTCATAGCTTAGTATCAGATTTACTGAAATTAAAGGGAATCTTGTGTTCTGGGAAAGGTGAAAAATAATTTGTGAGCTTTCTCATTCCTTTTATGCCAGTTTGGAAGAACATCATAGTAGAAACATCCCGTGAAAAGGATTGCTCTTCAAATGCTCTTATATTCGGAATATGACTAGCTGAAATGTTCGGGCCCAACATTCATGCCACTTGTGTGTGTAGTCCCATATACCCATTTCTATGTGCAGTACATGTGCTTTTCACCGAGATTGGGTCAATTTCTTATAAAACAATTTTTTACGTTGACATGGTCAACCTTTCCCAATTCCTTTGAGACAGTTTCTTTCACAATGTAATTGCATGACCAGAACTCTACTTTAACTTTAAGTCTGTAAAATGTACTTGATATGCTTACATGAACATATAGTTGGTTACAAGCACTGCTTTTTCTGTGTGAAATCACTAAGTTTGTTCGGATTTTTGGCCACATTATAGTCAACAGGACTTTCCAATTTGATTAAATTGGCTTGATGTGATATCTAACCTCCTTCTTGCCATATAGAAGTAGATACAAATTTGGCAGAATGGCAACTGTTAGAACAGCTACATTAACATATATAATAATAACATGAACTTACAATGGACACATATCCAAAGACCTACAAATCTACATGTATATCAAATACAAAATTATGCAAAATTAGTTTTAACACATAGTGTTCAAGTAATGGAGCTCAAGTTCTTGCTGGACTTTAAACAAGTACTGTAGAATTCAACTTTCTCAGACAAGAAACAAGAAGGAAGGACAGACGTGCCATATGATATTCTGTGCAAGTTTACCATGGCAATCTTGAATCCCATGCCTTCCTGACCCAGGATGTTCTCCTTAGGGATCCTACAGTCCTCAAAGATGAGCTGGCAGGTCGACGTTGCCTTGATACCAAGCTTGTCCTCCTTCTTACCAAGTGCCAGTCCTTCATAGGGCTTGGGAACTATGAAGGCACTGATACCCTGAGAGGAAAGGGGTGAAGAAGAGAAGTAAAGGGAAGATTAGAAACGATGTGATAGGATTTTGCAGTGTATTAAAGGAACAATGAAAACAATGATACCCTGAGAGGAGAGGGTGTGAAGTCAGATCAGAGACAATTTGCTATTCTTTTACTGTTGGTTGGAGTATCATTCATCAGTTATTTTCGTAATCGTAATCATTATCATTAATGTATTTGCCACCACCTAAGCCAGATTGGGGGGGTGAACGGATTAACTCTTGGATACAACCTCAGGGTATAACTTATTGAGATGTGCTGGTGTACCGCTGCATGAGGGTTACCCCTACACTTTTATGTGAAGTCCCACAGGTTCTTCACATGGTGGTGACTCTCCTGCACACAGGGCCTGCATTTAAGATCCTATCTGAGAGACGCAGCGTTTTCCAATGTCAACCTAGCCTGAGTCTACAGAACATGGGAGGGGCACGTTTACCCACAACACAGGCTGTGTGGCCTTTATCTAACGTTATTTTGCTACATATTTTTGGCAACATTCATCAGATCATTTACCCACCTTGTGTTTCATGGCTTTGTCCGTCCTAGCAAAGACAATAGCAGCCTCGGCCTCATACCCGTTAGTGATCCACATCTTGGCTCCGTTCAGAATCCAATGATCACCGTCTAGTCTGGCTGTAGTGGAGGCTGCACCCGCGTCACTGCCATTGTCTACAGGAACAACATGCAGTCATACAGAAAACATTTATTTGTTGAGGGTAATCATAACATGTGGTTTATACTTGTAGCAACCTACAAATTTAGTAGGAAAGCTTTCATCCACTCTTGTTAACTTTTACAAGCCAAATTGTTTCTTCACAAAATTTCTTGCTGCCTACTGCCTAGAGATCACTAGGTGACGAGTATCCAGAAGTCCCACCCTGACTAACGATCCTGGATACTCATTGTCACCTATGTTCACCCTAGTGATCTCTTTGCAGCAGACAGTCCTGTGAAGGTCCAAAACCGTGGAACGCTATGCTCCGTAAAAGAAGTTAGTTAAGAAAATACAACAAACTTAATTCTTTAATAAATGTTTCTAATGGCCTGTATGACATGTAAATTGAAAGCACATTAAAAAGGCCTACAGTCCTAAAATGCCCACTGATATAAAAACAAACTATTAAAATATTTGAGATATAGACAAATACTGTACCGGGTTCACTAAGAGCAAAACATCCCACTCTGTCTCCGTTGACGTATGGCGCTATAAATTCTTCCTTCTGCTTTTCTGTCGCAAAGCCTTCTAAAGGACCTAGATACAGAGACTGATGAAAGCAAGCACATTATAATACATGTATATGATGTTATTGATAATAGTTGTATACGAAGTTGTTAATTTTTACTAAAATTTTTATATACTTAACACAAAAGTTTTATGACCCTGAACACCAACAGTACTTCAAACCCATACACAATTTGTGCACCATCTCCACTCCACATAGAATATTCCTACCCCCTATGAATTAAGCAGGGCAATGGCATCTTGGATAAATATAGCTTCATAAAGGTGTTACATTATTATATTTGTGGGGGTAGGGGGGTCACAGCAGTTTACATACATGTATGTGTGATTATTGCAAGCCCATCATTGTTCTTATTAATTCTTTCCTCACAAAATGAACTGAAATACAGATTCTAACTGTAAAAAGGTAGCAAGATTGTGTAGTCGATAAAGAAGTGGTATGGGAGGGCAACATCAATGTTAGAACATAGTAAGTGCAGTAGTAGTGTTCCTGGTTTAAAAAAATGTTCATTCACTCAAGCCCTCTGATATGATGAAAAGCAGATTCATTCATTATGCTTGACTTACAAAAATGAACTTGCCTTATTTTAGAAGATATAATCATAATTCTTATTCGAACCAAAGCAGTTGTATCTTGTTTTGTTTATAAATAATCACAAGAAATGATAAATATCAAACAAAAATAATCCATTACGGACTGTCAAAGTGAACTGAATTACCAGGCTGAATAAATATCATGTTTTACAAGATGATGAAAATAACAATGCCTGCCAAATTTTCATCTGATATTACAGCAAGGGTAAAAAAAAATCCTTATGCTATAATTTAGGGTAAGTCATTTAAGACTCACATTATTGACAGACATAATGGTGCCTGTACTAGCACAGCCCCTGCTGATCTCTTCCATAGCGATAGCATAGGCAAGGTAGTCCAGATTAGTTCCTCCATACTTCTCCGAGACAGACACCGCCAGTAGGCCTAGCTCTCCAAGACTCTTTACCTGATATCATAAAACATAATATATGATATAATATTTGTTATATAATTTATCGATTGATAACAAAAGACAATACATACATGTATGAATATTTACAACACTCTCCAAGCAATAAAAGTTTAACGTGACAGTAAACTGGAGCTCCTAAATAGCGCCATCTTTCATCAGGATTTGATAAGTGTCTGTGCTTCTCACTTTCCCATTCTAGTTTGTAAAAGCTTAGAATGTACCTTCACAAAACTTTTCACAACTCTAGGTAAAAAAATAATAGTTTGAAATGTAAAATTTGCCCCATTATCCAAATAAGACATTTGTCAAAATTCAAAATAAAATGCAATTACTTTTTAAATTATAATCTTAATTTAGCAATCACTGTAAGATGGCGCAGTTCAAGTTCTGCCAGTTTAATGCCACTTTAATTGTGACAAAAACAATGGAAAATATTGAAAATGGAACCAGAAAGAAGTACAAGAGCTATTCTTGTCCAGCCTCATGTTTAAAAGTTGCTTTAATACAAAATGCAAACAATCAATTTACATTAATATACATACAAACAGAAAATACATAACATCTAAGTTCACACAAAAATCTGAAAAATCAAATTTCACTGATTTGTCTTAACGGCATGACAACTGAGAGAATCTAAAGGGGTTCTCACGGCAGCCATGCTGGAGGACATAACAATAGAAACCAGGGGTGGTATTCTGAGATTTATTTTATCTTGATTTTAGTGAAATAATTTTAATTGTCATAACAAAATGTACGCTTATGGCGCATCATTAGTTAATGACTGCGCAGAAGTGGCTGTGTACATGTACGTGGAATTCATCTGCGCAAACACCAATGAAATGTTGCAATTTAAAATTTGTAATGACAATTAAAAGCTTTTCACTAAAATCAAGATAAAATAAATCTCAGAATACCACCCCAGTGCATCAGATTATGAAAAACCATTGTTGTCATGGTCTAGTGCACAGGTTTTTATTGTTATGTCCTCCAACATGGCTGCTTGTGGGAACCCTCCATATGAGGTTTAATTACGTACATTAAAAAGAGTATATGAGATTTAAGAACAGAAAATAATCGTACATGAATCGCATTATAAGGAAATTGTATCTTCTGTTACAGAGCAACAACAGCAAATATCTGAATTGAAATGTTTTTTTAAATGAAAAGGTTTGCTTGGTGCCCACACAAATAAAAGCAGATTATAAGGTCCTCTATTGTTTCAGTGGGAAAGAAAGGATAAGGTGTCTCCTTAAATTGGTCTTCTATGTTACACGTTACTGTACCATGTTTCCCCCTGCAGCACAGCTCACAGGGATTATGACTACCAGTAATTACTACATCATGGAAGTTCAAAATTGCTGGTATGTAAGCTTACATAAGCTTATTTTGAAACCAAAAATTTCATGATGCTTTTCAATCCTGAAGGTACATGTAAATGACCTTCTAAAATATAAAGTTCCTCACGGTCATTTGGCATGAACTTGCTGCCCCTCAGAAAGGGTGGTTTTGTTACACTTTGGGGTTTCAAAGTGAATTAATATTAGAATTTTTCAGAATCACAAAAGCTACAATAACAAATTTGGTATCACTTTGAAGCTGGGCAATTCCATGCCAAAGTGGACATGGCACCTAAAATTTCAAATTCACATTTCTGACACAAGTTTGGTATCAAACGAAAGTGTAACATGTATATTTTATGGATCTTGGCAAAAAAAGAACTTTTTACCAGATTTCAAGGTCAAATTTTCGGTTTGCTTGATTCACTTAATCTAATCTCAAAAACTTTATACAGGAATTAACAAATGAACACTTTTATCCAGTTTGGACTAAAATCCTGCAGGGGTATTTATGCTTTGTAAAATTAATTTACCATTGATTGGGCCACACATAGTAGCTTGTAGTTTTGAACAGTATGATGCTATATTCTTACTTTGTTATTAAGAACCTCTGTCCACGGCACATAAGTCTCTGGACAGCAAGAAATAAAATGCGCATTTTGGTGCCTTGCATCTGCACACCCACATACAATGCAATTTAGCATTTTTCATGATATATTAAAGAAAGGAACAGTCAAGTAGTTGTCAATCTCCACTTGAATACAGTATCGTATTATGAATAGTTTCGTATTATGTAAAGCGCTTTGATATTAGTTTACTTCTGAAAAACGCTATATAAATAGACGTTATTATTATTATTACAAAACAATGACACCAAGAACATGAAAGAGAGAGAGGGAGAGGTGGATAGAGAGAACCCTTCATGAACACATTTGCATTGACCTTGAGCATTAGAATTTAGCACTGAATCCCTGCAAATCCAGGAGTTTCAAGATTCTTGGACTATCAAATTTTGGGGATGCCATTTCCGTCCAATAGCAGAGCCGGGATAGTGATTGCTGATTACGAGGCAAAGCCTTGTAGCACCAGGGGTCGTGGCGGAAGCACAGTGCCCCATGTACAAAATTCAATTTTTTTTGCAATATTTAGAAAAATGTTGATATTTTGTCTAAACTTGACATACATGCACATGTTCAGTACCAAATTCAGTACCAAATTGAAGCTAACATACTCACCTTCACTGTTTTATGATTGAAAAGTAAGATTGGCTTAGCAATGGTAGTGTCTAAAACTGAAATACTAAGAATTTCAGGTCAAAACTGGCACTGCCTGTATAAAGGCAATGGAGAAATTAAATTTTTGAGCAATTCAGGGAACATGTGAATATTTTGGTCAAAACTTGGTATATGACTGCATTTTGGTGCCTAATCAAAGCTTTTATATTCACCTTTACAATCTTATGATTGAAAAGTAAGTACATGTATGGCTACACAATGGTATATTATGCAATGCTTAATATACTGTGACTCATAAAAACGTTTGAAATTTTAGACTAAAATGTCAGCAATTTTACATTGTTGTATTGATCTAAATGTTTTCTGCAAGAAAATAACATAAATAAATAAATATTGTCATAGGGGCCACAGAGAAAGTTACGATAACAAAAAACAATGAGATTTAACAAAAAATATCAAAATTTTGATATATTCAAACTTGTCCATGTGTAACTCTTTTGTTTTACACCTTGTACAATTTTTGAGTGCATATTTTGATTCATTGAGCAACTACCTTTTAGAAAATATATAATTTTGCTATCATAGGATGTATATTTATGGAGATATACGATTTCAAAGTTAGAAGTGTGTTACGGAAGGTACATGTAGAATCACCATAGTAACGTAAGAGGGGGCGACCTCACCACACATGACCTCACACACGTTTATTCTATTGAGATAGAAAGACCCTTTTGTTAATTATAACCCCTTTAATTATATACATACTAAAAATGGTACGTAGCTTAAGAGTATGAGCCCTAAATGTGCTACAGAGCTTACAAACTCACATCCCAAATAAAACCTTAATTATAGTTCCGCTTTATTTGACATCTTAATATGAATACTGTACATGGATATCTGACTTCACAGTTAATGAACCCACTACGGATTTCAAATAAAAAAGAAACACATTGTTTTAAAAAAATATCGAAATTGGGCGACACAGACTACCTACATACACAATACTGAAAATTGTAATGTAACATATATGTGACCCTCCACCACAAAACGACCAATAAGTTGCAATAGGAGTTTTAGAGCAAACAGCTGAAAAAGTGGTTTGGGGTGGAAATTTTTATTTCAAATTTTTGGTATTTTTTGAAAGTTCATTTATTAATCTACCATCTGACAAAATTTCAGGTTAAAATGTTGAAATATGCTTTTACTCTCATTCAAAATGACCGTGTTTACCTGGACATTCAATCCTTGTGTGTTAACTTGCTAGGATTGTACTGCACATCGCTTTTCTGGTATGCACTGTGTGATAAGCAAAATCTAAAGAAACAAAGAAATCTATTCTGAAGGTATGGAAAATTTCAACCCAATTCAATCAGTACTTCACAGTGTATGCTAGGGAATTTTGACTCAACCTTTGGTGTGACAAAAACAGGACACAGATTGGGCGCTCTTAAATGGTCACTCTTCTTTAGAGCCTGTTTTCTCTATTGTTGGTCATTAGCCTGTCTGACACGTTGACATTCTCATTCTAATTTACAAGGGTTTGCTTAGTCCATACAAGGCAAGTTATATCATTTTAAAGCTTAGAATCTAAGCTTTTAAAAAGTGTTGAAATTTTAAAACCCCAAATTTCCAATTATTGGTCGTTTTGTGGTGGAGGGTCACACATTGTCTCTCCTCAGAGAGAAGGGCGTTAATTCACATCAATTGCCACAGGCTTAATGCCCTTCTGGCTCTCAACATACAATTTAAGTCAAAGGGAAACTTGATTTCTGGAAAAGGTAAAAAATAATTTGTGAGCTTTCTCATTTTTTTAATGTTAGTTTGGAAGATCATCATAGTAGATATGCCCCCTGAAAAGTACTGCTCTTCAAATGTCCTCACATTCAAAATATGACAAGAAACAGCTGATATGATCGGGCCAAACATTTGTTTATAGTCCCATATTTCTTATTCTTATGTGCTATACTGCTATATCAACACTTCCCAATTGCTTTGAGACAGTTTCTTTCGCAATTCAATCTCATGACCAAAACTCAACTTTATCTTTAATGTTCTTCTGCCTTTCAATAGACAATATAAGTTAAGAAAGCTACCTGTTGGACTGGATATGTGTGGTTTTTATCCCAGTCAGCAGCATTTGGTGCAAGTTCTTTATCAGCGAAGTCTCTACATGTCTTCCTCAGCATCTCATGTTCCTCTGGTAGACTGGCTAGACTTGAGACGCCACATCTGACCTGATGGCCTGGATTTAATGAAAATATTACTCACTTAATTTAAATAGTCTATATATATATATATATGATGACTGTTCTTCACATGCTCCAGAATCAATCACTACAAGATCAATTTCTAGCAGATTTCATATTATAACCAAATTCCTATCTTCAACACCAAACCCAAGATCAATCACCTAAAAAAATAATTTGTGTACAGTTAGAATTCATAAAATCAACCTCAACACACTTTACCTGGCCTTCTATTGGTAACGATTAAGGAGTATGAAGAAAATGAAGGATAACATAACCCCCCCCCCCCCCCCCCCCCCCCGCGGAACCCAACTTGGAGTTGGGTTCCACGCGGGCCCTTATTCCACCAAACTCCAGTGTATACACTAAACAGTGTAGAGTTCAGTGCTTTATTCTAGCTATGCCAGCGCGTACGTGTGCATCGACTATAGTTTCCTCACAAGTCATTGTATTGTTTATTGGGAGTGTATTTCAACTTGCAATTTCTCTTTATAGAATCAACATTTGAACCTCATTATCTCGAATAGCCCTAACATACAGAGCAAAATATGTTTGGGTGATAGGTACACATTAATGCTGAACCTAACCTATAAGAGTAGGCATTTTGTCCATCTGCGACACTGAATATTTTATAAATTACAGTGGCTTATCCAGGGGGGGGGGGGGGGCACAACAGGCGCGCGCCCCCGCCCACCCCCCCCCCCCCATTGGCCGTTGTAAAAAAAAAAAAAAAAAAAAGGCCAAAAAAAAAAAAAATCCTCATACCAATTGAAAATATTGTTCATTAAATAGGCTTCAAAATTGGTCACATATAGCACTATTTTGCATCTCAGCCCTTCTTCAGAAGCAAAAATTTTCCAAAGACCCCTCCCCCATGACGGCGAGCAATAATTCCTGGCGCCCCCCCTATTGGGAAATCCTGGATACGCCCCTGAATTATAATTTAAGTCAGCAACCATGGCAACCAAATTTGATTAAACTCCTTCAGTGATGCCCTTCATAATGAAACATCAAATAGCTATCTTCACTTAAATACATGTACTTGTTTTCTACAGGTCTTCAAACTTTCAAAATTCAAACTTCCAAAATGCAATACAAGCTCTAACAATACATTAAAAAAAAGGGCCCTGTGCAATTGTTGCCAGAGCTAATGTCAGATCAAATATTTGACACATAAAATGGCAGCCCCAACATTAAGTTGTACTAGTTTACGGCTGTGCTGAGTCATTAAGGTTTTGTTTAACTGTTTAGTAAAAGTAGATAAACTTGGTTTTTCAGAGCCAAAAAGGAACTGATAATTTCTCTTTTCAGTTTTAGCTTACAACCAAATTTATCTACTTTCAAGGAAATATGGACATTGGAAGGACATTCTGTAGGTGTGAGATGTGAATTTTAGCACTATTTATGAAGTTGTGAGGAAGTTAAAAAAAATTTTTTTAACAGTTATGCTTCTGGCAGTCGTTCAAATGTCGGTTAAACGTTCTGACTTTGACTCAGCCCTACATCAAACCATAACTTACTGTGCAACCAAATCAAATGCAAAACATGACTTTATGAAACAAGTTTTTGAGTTTTGTTACTCTTTCCACTGAGATCTTTTGGTTCCATGACATCAGACTTTGCATGTAGAAGTGACGCACTTTGAATTTCAAGATGAAAGAAAAGCTCTTTTCACCAAAGTAATAATAAAGTTAACATTAACAATTTGAGGGTTTTGAGCCATGTAATCATAATGATAACGAATCATAATAATGATTTCAAGGAATAAGAATTTTAAATTAATTCAACCATTTAATGATTTAAAAATAATTGACTAAAATATTTAGTCCAGGAACTTGGAATGGATGGAGAGAGGACTTCTCACCACACCATGTGCTGGCACAAAATATTCAGGCATTCCTATTAACATCAAAATCTTCTGCAGAACTATTGAAAAGAGAGAATGCACTTGAAACACATTTATTTGATTGCTATTTTTAATAGATACATATATAAGCATGATGAATGCAACTGCATCTCTTACATGTAAATTCAGTTGTGACGAAATATTCATCAAAATATGTTTGGCTACTACAGCTTAAACTATTCTTGAAATAACCAGAATAAAAAGCCTACAATTCTGTACATGTTAATTGACCTCTTTGACATTTGACCTTACAACTTTACAACCCAAAAGTCTGATCACTTTATCTCAACATAATTGAGATATAGTGATAACAAAGCTAAAAAACATTAAGTTCAAATATAATGACCTCAATGACCTGTCAGTGTCACCTTTGACTAGTTCCAAGTTTGAAGTTAATGGCTCAATATGTTCTAAAGTGTTAACAAGGCTGACATTTCATTGTAAATGACCTCCACTTGCCACAATCTAATCCGATCATCTTCCTATCGTGATACATACTATAGCACAAAGTTTGAAATTTGTATAGTTCAGAAGTTGAATTGACCTCTGTGACCTTTGACCTACATACCCCCAAATCTAATCAGATAGTTTTCCTATAGATCTACTATGGTCATATGTACTACTACTAGCACCAAGTTTGAAGTTTATACCTCATGCGGTTTTTCAGTTAACGAGAAAGCAGGACAGACTGACGGACAACCCAAAATCCAAAAACAAAATGCCTCAGGCACCACCTTCGGTGGGTGGTCGGTGGGTGGAGACATAAAAAAGAATAAGACTTTTAAGAGTGCAAACTTCTCTAGATCTAGGCTAGACACAGCACAAATCACTTTGACTTAATAATAATCAATTTTTAAAGGTTCAAGTTAGAAAAACAAACTGTGATGGTCTAGCTCACTCATAGGTACACGCCATTGCCGACTGTGTAGTAACGCAGCCAACACACATCCCATACCTAAACTGCATCACTGTGCATTTTTGGCTATATTTAATTGAATATAATATATTACAGTTTACTTATATCCAAAGAATTATATTGAATAATAGATGATTAAAACTTACCAGGTTGTTTTGTGACCTTTGAAGAGGGTTTCCTGAAATTTTGGGTCCTATTTGTCGATAACTGCTATCGAGACTGTCCCGTCAGCATCCAGTTTGTATTTTTCACGATTATGATGAAGGGAGCCCTCAGCGCTCGTAGTAGTACCGGCGCGATGGGTTCGTCGATCTCCTACGAAGACCTGAAAGGGCCAAACTGACGACGTAAAAAAAGAAAAAATATTACGTACGTACGTAATAATTACTACGTACGTACGTAATATTTTTAATTTTTTTACGTCGTCAGTTTGGCCCTTCCAGGTCTTCGTAGAATAGCTTGTGTGCGTAACATTCTGCGTACGTATCAACGGTGCGTAACCATGTAGAGCGGCCTCACTAGTGCGCAACATATTGAGAGCAATCGTGATCCGTATGCAGGTGTGGGTAACAAGTTCCAAAAAGAGAGCTGTAAATGTAAGTTTTTATAACTTTCTACATTTTGTATCTTAACGAACTGATAACTTAAACTCTAAAGAATGATACTTAAGTATTAGTTTGCCCACAAAAACATCCATTTGAAACAAAATTACATCTGTATCCCCAATACCCAGTATACACACATGTATATGCAGGTATGATTCTAATGGTCAATATGACCATTGCTTGCTGATGTGGTCTAGCTAAGCTAACATACATATAAGAATATCATGACCAAACAAGAGGTGAAACAGAAGCATCGATGGGAAAAGAAAGATAGAATTAGAAAGACATAAATGTCGCTTCAATAAATGATGATCTGTCACTGTGTCAATGTCAATGACAAGTCAAAGTCACTTGACTAGTCTCGACTTTATTTATGAATTATGTGTACTTGTGAATGAATTAAGAAATTGGTACCATTTTCTACGAGAGAATTTCAATCAACAGAACTAAATCAAATGGCGTAGGGCCAGTAACTAAACTTTAATCACAGTGAGCACCTTGTTTGTTTTTCCGATTAAGTTAGACCATGTAGACGTAGCGAAGTGGAGAAGTACCGGTGCATTGACAGAGAATACGCCTGCTCCAGCCGCCTGGAGCAATATGAGAAAATCGGTCAACACACGCCCTGCTTCGTGAAATTGACCGACTGGAGATTGGTTCATATTAATTCAGTGTAAATCTATCTGGACAAGGGCTTCCAATATCTTATTCAGATTTGTAAAGTGTGAATTCTTACCTGATGTCTGTCTCACTTGAGGTAAAATTCTTCGTGCAAATCTGCAAATGACGGACGACATTTTTCGGTGTTGAGTAATCACGGAATACAACTTAAAGGCGGTCAATCGAAGGATTCAATGGGGAAAAATCTGTGTTTGCTGATGCTGCAAAATAGTTCTTAGGCATACGAAACTAGGTCTAGTCGAAAGTTGTTAACGATCAGCGAAATTTCCTTCACCTCGGCAAAAATCCGCATAGATCGCTGTGATATGTGTAAGGTGTACTGAATAGCGAACGAATACATGTTTTGCGCTATGTGTATCCTGCAATCCGCTGTCTGACGCCGTACCATTTATAGAACAAAGCAATTTCATCTTTATTATGGATGACACTTTCAGTATTTCGGAGTTAGCGACAGATATCTCAATTCTAAATGTGGAGGGAGATTTGGAGCCTGTCGACTGCCTGTAAATGTTCAGGAAGCTAGCTAGCTGCTGCAGTGCTGATACAAAACGGGCAGACGGATGTGCTCTTGCCTTGGCCTTGCAAGAGTGATTTTCCCTGCACACTGCGGTGTTCCTGCGGGAAACGTCGCCCGTGCACCAACCGGGAACCCGATGGCGATGACGATGAATCAACTTCAATTTCAAATAAATTGTGTGAGTAGATCATTATCGCAGCCTATTTATCCGACCCAAGGTCTATGCAACAAATTCGATCATTTTTCTTGCGATTTGTCATTGTGTAATAACTAAATTAAGACTCAAGAGAAATAGAATTGGGCCAAAATTATAGTGTGAATTGTGAGTTACAAATACAGATACAATGTGAATGTCACAGCCAGGGCCCAGGTCTGAGATAGTGTGTTTGTTAAACTTATGTAAGAATCTTCATTCAAATTGAAAGAAGAAGGAAGAATGAGGAGAAGATCAAGAAGAAGGAATCTATTTATAAATGAAGGTATGCCAAGATGTAATTAGAATCAACACCAGACATGTCAATTGGTGATTGGCGAACTGGCTTTAAAACCTGTGTGAGCTGTGACGAAGTATCATCCCCCACCCCCTGTAAAACAACCAACAGAAATTGAGAGGGGGGGGGGGGGGAAGTCTAGTACAGGCTTTTGCAAGTCAGAGTCACAGTATGTTTGAATGTATACACTGTACATGTATGTATGTATATCCAATTGTGACTCCAAAGATTCAAATACACCTAGTGGTACCAGTTCACAAACAATATATCAATATAATGGAACCTATTAATATTTTTCCCTACAAATTTAATAATTTTATAATTTTTTCACCAAAACAGCATTTCCATACTTGAATTTTGAACAGGGTGGAATGTGCACCTTTCATTACAAGTATTTATTTTTCCCTACTTTATTCACTGTTTTTCTTTTTTCTTACTCAATGTAGAAATTTGTGATGGATCGAGAGAGAGCTGATCTAGAACGCGTCACCATCCAGTTCCTCTGCAGATTCACGGATGTTTACTTGGATGCCGTAGCAGCTGTAGAGCCGAGCCTACCCAACCTGCTGAAAAAAGGCCTGGACCGAGCAGCCGGCCTGCATCATGGTGTAGATATGGTGGAAGATGTGTACCCATGCCAAAGGAGGTAGAGATTGTGTGTGTGTTGCCATGTCCGCACCTGTGTCATGACTGCTCAATACTTCACTGATGCATTTCTAAATGGCAATGTCTTGGCTGCATGGATGGCAGCAAGCAACAATGTATTTCCAAGGGACATTCCAAGGTTGAATGAATCGTACCGGCCTTATGCCTACAAACAATTCACATCACTAGGCCTAATATATGCACCATGGGTACTTGGGAGCAGGAAACAGGAGAGTTGCCATCATGTGGTACACTGCGGATAAGGTATGCCTATCCCCCACGAGGGCTTACATGTACAAGGGCTTCGTCAATGGAGTACAAGATTGAAATCCATCTAACATCAACACTGGTCTTGATCTTTTTATGTCTGCTTTTATTGTTGAAATTTAGATCTGCTGGACATAGAACTGTTATCCTTCTTTAAAAAATTGTTTATTATAGTTCCTGTTTATATTCACCTTTTTCTTGATTGTAAATGTAGTATGTATGTACCAAAGAAAGCATTTTCTGTGTGTAATCATTTAACATTTAATGTTTACGTTAACATTTATCCGAGAGGAAATATATTCATGTCATTTGAAACGAACAAAAAATCTTATCTGATAAAGGGTTTCCGTTGTGACATTGTATAAACTTCATTTTAATCTATTTTTCCCTGTGTATTTCAACACATTCCATGACCATGAATATGCATGTCTTCTGTGATGTTTTTCTATTTATGGTGAATATTTAGTCTGATTTGTCATGCTGTTTTAGCTGAACTAGCAGTCCATTGGGTTTGCTACATGCTGTACATTGTGTGAAGTGAGATGCACATGAATTACATAAACTTCAATAAGAATTTGCCATTTGGTGATCATAAGAAGTAGTTGATCAAAACGATTGTAATATATTGTATCAATGCATGTAATCACAACCAAACAATATCACTTGCCAGCATATTAGTGAACGTTTGTGATGTACATTTAATAACATATCTTTTGTACCTATCTGTGTTCCTGACTGTAATCACTGTATTTAGGTATTTATGGTATTATAAACTGCATTATGTCAATGTTGCAATATTCAATGAAAATACCCTTGCAAGCATATTCCTGTGTGAATGTCCATAATATAATGCAATATGAAAACTATACATGTTCAAAATAAATATGCCAGTTGAATGTTGGGTAGCCTTTGATAATGTGATCACACCAAATAGTGAAGTTGTTTTCCTTGCAAGATTTACTTTTATTGTGATCTGTTTACACTGGTTGTTTTAGAATTTGCTTATGCATAGATCCACAAACCTTTCCTGAAGTATGCCTACATGTATACTGTTGAAAGTCTATTTTTACACTTCTTAGCTGATTTTTGTATTATATTTATTAGAGTTTGATATACATGTATTCTAGATCCACAAACTTGCCTTGAAACATGCACATTTAGTGTTGAAATAATAGTTTTGCAATATGAAGTTGATTTCTTCTCATACTTGTATAGATTTATCAGAAGTTATGTATTATGCATACAGGGACATTTCTGGTACTTTTTTTATATGCCATTTGCTATTCCATATGGTATGCCTATATACTGTTGAAAGTATAGTTTTATACTACTGAGCTGATTTTTGTATATATTTATTACAGTTTTATGTATTCTAGATATACAAACTTGCCTTGAAACATGTCTACATGTATTTAGTGTTGACAGTATAGTTTCAATGTTCAGTTGATTTTTACTCTCACTTGGGTAGTTTTATTACAAGTTTTTTTATACATGTATTATTTTAAAGAAACTTAAAAGTATTACATACATGAACACCTTTTCTACTTTTCTGTTTCCTTGTGATTTGCCATTTGCAATGGCTCTGCATGTAACATGTAAGGAAGTAAATGAAGACAGCATGAAAAAGTACTCTTCATTGTGTGTATGTGTCAGAAGTATTGTAATCTACATTCCTTTTATTTCATTTTATTTTTGTACAGTGGAGCATCATTAATGAACTTCTTGGAACCAAGGAAATTCCCTCTTTATATCGAAACCTTGTTATACCAGGGATAAAAAACAATAGAATACAAAAAAAGTGGGACTGGCAAAAATACTGTCTTATAATGAGTTTGTTATACCATTGTTCTTTATAAGGAGGTTCCACTGTACAAGGTATGTTGAGGAAGGCATATAGAGTGAGATAGGAGAGAAGAGAAATAGGAGGGAAATAGAGAGAGAGAGGGAAATAGAGAGAGAGAGAACAAGGGAGAGAACAAGGGAGAAAAATTATCAAGGTCATGAGAGAAAGAGAGAGTGAAAGATAAGATAGAGAAACAGAACAAGCTAGAATCAGGGCTGTCAAGTAAAGTTTTCCTCCTCAAGTTTATCAATACAAAATTAAGATTAATCTATAATTCTATTATCAGGCCCCCTTTTTATTTCTCTGCACGATGGCCATTCACGAAGTTAGTGTCCAGTTTTTAAAGATCGATTCCCCTCTCTCGAAATCAGCCAGAGAAGAGAAAGAGGAGGGAGAGAGGGAGACAAAGAGAGAGAGAGAGAACAAGGGAGATAAATTATCAAGGTCATGAGAGAAAGAGAGAGTGAAAGATAAGATGGAGAAACGGAACGGCAGTGAGAATAAAAGAGAGAGTGGAAGGGAATATTAGTGGGTGTAAGGCCATCGCCAGGGTTCACCTCCGGGGCGCACCCGGCGCTGGCGACGGTAGCCCGTGGAGGTACACTGTACGATTTGCAGATGCAACACGAACTTTTTGTTTTTATTCAAACTTTCCCTGGAGGAAACAAGCAGCCCACGTCCAAATTTATTTCTTTGTGTTCAATCCACAAATTGTACGCGCTGTGGATACGTAATCTCGTCTGACTGTTTCTCCTCTCGACCCGGTCCATTTCGTTCGAAAACCGCTATTATTTTCGTGCCTATAGGCATAGACCATAGCATGGAGTATCCCGAAACTGAAACATAGCGTATTGCTGGCAAGCTTAGCTCTCGCCTCTGCGCTCGCAGGCTATTTACAAATTGTCCGAGCGATTCCGGAAATCTCCGAACTTGCCTTTGGTGGGACAGCATAGAAACACACGGGCACCGACGACGGACCGCCTTTAAGTAATCGAATACGGTCTGTCGCCATCTATTGATAAATATACTACAGGCTTAATGATAATGATGTATAACAACAAGTGTGTGAAAAAATGATCGAAATGTAGTCAAGTATATAGCCATTAGCCAACAATCCATTTGTGCCTATAGATGGATAGGGCAAGGATTTTTGTTTGTTGGTTGGTTTCTTTTGATTTGTTTGATTTCTTCTTTTTGTTTTTAGGGGTGGCAAAGTGAAAAATTAAGCCTCTATACTTTTGTACAGGAACAGGCTGAAACAACCGGTGAGAGAGGGTGAGAGCAGCGGCTCATAGCGGTGGATATAGGGTCGTCAATTTTTGTGATCATGATTGTGCATATAGGCTACTGCGGCCGGGTATATACTGATCATCAAAGAACTTCGCCCATTACTTTTGGTACTCACTTTTCTCACCAAATGTCACAAAATCCATTCTCAAAAGAAGAAATCATATGAAAATTATAAAGGCTCGTAAAACAAGAGTCAACGATTGGTTTGATTCGTTTACATAACAGCATGGTAAATGAGTCATATTCATTCTTATTGCTAGAAAATTTCACTTGATGCTATTTTATATTTGTCTTCATCAGAAATATCTCTTTTTTAGTTGACCTGATTTGCAAAATAATTATGTTTGATGGTTTGTTTCTTTGCCCAAAAATGTACGATGACATAATGCTTTTCAAAATGTACTACTCTCTCTAAAAAAGAGAGTGAATTTTCACTCTATTTTCACTCCCCAGGGAGTCACGTCAGTGATCACTTGTTTAGGAGTGAATATTGAGTGAATATCGAGTGCTCTCTAAAAAGAAAAGAGTGATTGTCACTCTATTTTCACTCGCCCGGGGAGTCACGTCAGTGATCACTCGATTTTTTTTTAGAGAGTATGATTTCATATGATTTATAATCAATAATAGAAGTTTATTGTTTCATAAGCGACACTGTACATTCGATTGCTATACTATATTACATGCAATCATTGTGTAATCTTTGAATAAGTACTACCCTATAATATGTTTTGTAAATATGTATATAACAATTTTGTTTCTATACTGAGCTAAAGTAGTCTTTATACTTCTTTTATGTACATGTACTTTCAAAACTATACAATGCCATTTCAAAATAACTCATATATAAATGGTTATTTTTCAACAGATTTTAGAAAATATCACCGTCTATACATTATGAATTAAGATGATAGGAATGGGCAACAATTTCAACATTTTCGTAAAAACCAATGTTGATTACGAGGATACCATATTCTTTGTATATATATGTATATATATGTATATATATATATTTATGTATGTTCTTATTTATTTTTTGTTATGAGTTTATTTTCATGTTTTTGTTGGCTATTATTGTTACTTACTATTGCTATCAGGGCCTCATGCTTGGAAGACCACCAATATTGGTGATAATGAGTCACCCTGTATAAATATCAGAAATAAATCAATCAATCAATCAATCAATCAAGACAACATTTTAGAAGGATCATGCCTGACAAAGAACATTTTGTTTAAGTGTAAAGTCAAGTGGCGAGTTTGATGTTAAATTATCACATAATTATGAATGGCAGATCAATGTCACTTAGGAATAAAATAATTATTCTATTAAATCTTAATGTGCCAAAGAGTTTAGCTCTCTTAAAAATGTTACCAAAATGTGATCAATGCTTACTTTTCAAATGTCTGCACTTCACTAACCATCATTATTTCACAAAATATTGTGTTCAAGTAGGAAATTTATTACTATTTCTTATGATGCCAAACATTATACTTTACCCAACTTTATGTATACGAATTATTGAAAATTGAGTTTCTGTTTTGTCCATTTTTTTTGTTTTTCATTAGTCTACTATTGTTTAATGTTGAAATAAGGTAATCTGCAATTTTCTCTGAAAATTTCTATGGTAGCATATAATTATAATCATATTTATAATTTATGTTCAAAATTTTGATATACATTGACCACCACTATACCTTTCCTGTGGTCGAGCAATTGTTGAATGAAAATGACAAGTCTATCTGTCACATCGGCACTGAAAGAGTTAAACACGGTTGTATATGGTATAATTTATTTGTTTATATTTTGACTTTACCTACAATTCAGTTTCTACACCAAGTGAAAAGTATATCGCTGATCACAACCTTTACTTGGACTGAGACCCACTAACAGACAAAGCTCATTTTTTACTGACTGAGAGTAGATCCGATGTGCACATGAATTTTTGCAGGCCATATGGATGATGGTCTTTAGAGAAAGGGCAACAAAAATTGACCAGAAAAGCGGTATTTTGACTCAAGAGGTTATTGCCTAGCTAGAGGAAAAACTACAATGATGCATGGTGCCCAAAAGATATCTAATTAAAAAAGTGGCATCTTTCTTTGTCACGCAAAGGCATAATCTATATCAGATAAACAGTGGGGGATCCAGGCATGCAGGGTCGCCAAGGGCAGGGCGCGCACCCCCTTTAATTTTTCTGTTTTGTGATTTTTTTTTTACACTTCGGATCACCTTAATAGCTCCCTCGTCACTGGCGCCCCCTATTTCAAATTCCTGGATCCACCACTGAGATAAAGAAAGCCGGGGATTTATAGGGTAGTTGAACTCTCTATAATAGCAGCTTGAAACTTGAATAGGTTTTATTGTTAAGCAACGGTAGCAACCTATATCTCAGGAGTACGGTACTTTCATGTGGGGATCCGATTGGAACGGGCCTTTTTGTCGGACTGGTGATGGACCCGGGCGTCATGCAAACATTGCCTCAATCTTTATAAATGTGCATCTACATGTATTTGGTCTATCAAAGAGCAGTGGACCACTGGGCAGGCGTAAATCCCGGGGAATAGGGGGTGGGGGGTGGGGTGGGTGTCCTGTACAAATATACGCCCCCATGCACTTTTCAAGGAAGAAATAATTTCTATCAATCAGTTATTGATAAAATTGATAAAATTAATATAAAAGACTGTTATAGTAGTGAGAATTCCTCTTTAAAATGCAATTAAAATGCTAAAGATATGATTTGAATGTCCCGATATTTCCGATTTTATATATCAAAATCTCGCATCCATTTCCATTGGTACGAATTGGGCATGACATCCCCGCCTCTTTAATGAACAGTTAATGTAAAATGTAGGCCTAATGAAATTATAAACAAAGTGTATATAGAAAACAAGCTCGGATATTTTCACGTCATGCTGAGGACACGGGGAGCCTTTTCGGGACTGTACAGCATTCTCCAAAATGATACATAAAAGTTCATGAGTCTTCTTTCAGGATTCAGAATGAATCAATTCTTTACAGAGAAATTTAAGGATTATTTGAAATCATGCACTGTGGGGTGGTGGTGGGGGTGGGGGGGGGGGGGGGGGGGGAGGTTACAGTGTCCTCAGTATTTCAGGAATTTGGGTATCCTAGAAGTTCCCCCTTTTAAAAAGGAAAGTGTTCCTTGTACTTCAGACAAGTGTTCCCTTTCCTTTATATTCCTGCCCGTTCCACATTCTTACAATTTGATTTTATTACCATTGATAATTGCCAGAGGCTTATTAAAATCTGAGAGGTGCCCCTTCTTCCTTGACAACTGTCCCTTTTCCTTTGTAAGAGTGCCCCTTCCCCTTCTATAGGTATCGGTTATATTATAACGCGTGCCCCTTTTCCAATCCCATAATTGCCCATATTCTTTCTGATAAGTGCTCCCTTTATTTTATTTATAAAAATGAGCATCTTCCCTTTTCACCTCTCATAAAACCCCTAATACATTTCCTTCGACAATTCCCTTTTAAATCATTTGCATCAAATGTACATATTAATCCCTTTCAATAACTGCATGCCTTCTCACTTTTCAGATACAAGAATTACCCCTTTCCATCTGAAAAGCGCTTTTTCCATTCTCATATAACTGCCCTTTTCACCTCTGATAAAGTGCCAATATTCATGTGCGACAATTACCACATGTTTCATCCTTTGATAATTGCTATTTTTAATTTGCCACATTCCTGCTCCTTTTCTTTTCTGATAAATGCCATTTTCATTCTTGATAAGGGCCCCTTTTTCCTTCCTCCATAATTTGTGCCCCTAATTTATGGCGATTTAGAGCAACTTTACTTTAATTTCGTCAAGGCTCGCTCGCTATACGTTCGCTCACATTTATATTTCGACAGTGGCGGATCCAGGGAGGGGGGGGGGGGGGCACAGGGGGCACGTGCCCCCCGGCCCATTTTTTTTGTTTTGTTTTGTTTTGCTTGTCAGGGAATTATGGAGGGAAACTGGACCCCCATAACCCCCCTCCCCCCCCCCCCCCCTCCCACTGAGCGAATTTTGAAGGTCTGGCGAATTTTTTTTTGTCCTTTAGCCCTTGATTATCGGTGCCCCCAAACTTTGGAAATTTCCGCTCAATATTGCGATCGGGTCAGGCGCGGATCCAGAGGGGGGGGGGGGGGGGGGGCGTGGCCCCCCCGTTTTGTCTGACAAAGTATGCCCCCGGACCCCCTAGATGGCCGTTTGGCTTCCTCAAACGGAGGGTTCCTCAGTGTGCGCCCTAGTCTAGTTCTGGACTCTTTTTATTGATTTTTTTATTCGCCGACTATACGCGATAAGCCGAGTGATGGCACGATCGCGAGAACATGTTGGCCCCGAAAAAAGAGTTCAGTGCAATTGCTCCACGCTGACGACTTTCCCTGAGATTTTTCAGGGAGAGCAATTAAAATTGGCCGCACCTCCCCATGCTAAAGCGCTAGTGAACTTTGGACCCCTGACGTCAGCGTGGAGCAATTTCACTGGACTCTCTTTTGCTCGGGCCATCAGGTTTCCGGATCGCGCCAATCACTCGGCATAATACGTACAGTCGTCGAAAAAACAATTCAGTAAAGAGAGTCCAGAACTAGACTATGTGCGCCCCCCTTTCTGAAATGCGCCCCCCCTTTCTGAAAATCCTGTATGCGCCCCCCCCTTTCTGAAAATCCTGTATCCGCCCCTGATACCCCCTTGAACCGGATTTGCGCTGGTGCAGTGGACCATACTGTATGTAAGAGAGGCATCATTTGTTCCCTTAGAAGGGACACTTTTTATGACAGAAAGGGCACTTTTCTTGATTTTGAAATAAAAAACTGGGGGCATCACCCGGGGGGGGGGGGGGGGGGAGCCACTCAGATATATGGGTGTACACATGCGCGTCCAAGAAAACGCGTAAAAAGGGGTCTTTTTTCAGGTGGAACGTGTAACGCGCGTTACGCATTAAGGGGTCAAAAAACCCTGTTTTTCAACAAAAAGGGGTGCTTTTGACTAATCTGGCCGAACGCGTTTAGGCGGTATATTTTTCACTTTGGCACCAATATGTAAATGGGACATTTTCTGATATTTTCAGGGATTTTCACGGGGATTTACAGCCCGATTTCAGTTCAGGGAGTGGCGCGCGGCAGTGCATGCAGATCGGGATGCAGATCGGGATGCAAAAAAATGAGAGGAGAATCGGGAGCGGAGAGTAATATTTAAGTCAAACCTGTTTAGGGGGGTTGGATCCAAGTATAAAACCTGTTTAGGGGGTATTTTGAAAACCCATGGACACGCATGTGTACACCCATATATCTGAGTGGCACCCCCCCCCGGGGGCATCATCCCTATGCCTCACCTCCGGTTGGTTAACCCGCATGAAATTTACGCCCCGGTTTCAAAAGAAAAGAAATTATTTTTGTTTTCCATTTGTAATTTGCTATCTATAGGCTAGCATAGCCCTGAGATCAAATTTCTCATTTGTTTTGCTTTGCACGTGAAGTCCATATCGCGTGCTAAATACCGTATTTTATGCGAATGCTGAATTGGTACCGTTCCTTATGTTGACTAGGCCTAGTGGATAATTGAAAGTAACATTAACCCAAGGCCGAAATCAGGTTAATTTCAAGACAGTAAGTATGGAATTATTTATTTGCTTAGAATAGGCCTAGGCCTACACATTTTAGCATTATCGTGGTCAAATTGGAAAACACTGATTTACTCCGCAAGTGCAAATTTGGGCTTGCGAATAGCGCTTGGCTATTTTTATTAAAAATGGCAGTGGGCTTGTCATGCTTGTGGCTATTCTTACGACGAGTCGTAAGATTAAGAATAATTTTCCGGCTATTCTTACGACATGCGCATACGCTCCATTTTCGTACTCTGCGCACACTTCACTTGACTAAAAATCTCTCTGTCTCTGTTTTCTCTGTCTCCTCAGCCTTTTCCATATCTGTAATTCTGTAGGCCTAGAGTAGAGAGAAAACATCGGTTAGTTATTGTAACAAACCTGACAAACAAATGAAAAAAATGACAAATGATAAAGCTGGGAATCGAACCTGGGTCCTCGATATTGCCAGTCCTCTGAGTCTGACTTAACCGTTAACGATGTACCTGTGAGAACGAGTTGACAACGAAGGTGTTCAAAACATACATGTATAAATACCCTAACCCTAACCCTAACCCTAACCCTAACCCTAACCCTAACCCTATTCCTATTCCTACGACGGCGCGGAGTACGAAAATGGAGCGTGTGCGCGTGTCGTAAGAATAGCCGGAAAATTATTCTTACGACTCGTAGGAATAGCCACTAGGCCCACTCATAGCTACATTCCTATACTTCGTGTGTATAATGTAGGCAGTCATACACCTCAACTTTTTAAAACACCACTGCACAAAAGTCACAAACATTCACTCAAAATCAGCATTTAATTTACAAAAACCGACCACTAAATATCCAAGAAATACAATAAATTCAACTCACCGATGTTGGAAAAGATATTTCCAAAAATCAAATCGGTAATTTACTGTTGATTCTCGCGAAACGAGCTATCGGAGTCATTGTGTACATTTCCTGGTCGCCGCGGGCGCTGACATCTCCCCAAAAGAGTTTCGTCCTTAAAAATTTGGTCCCTATGTGGCATACACGGAAAGTCCCGATTTTCTGTGCGCGCGATCCCGAGTTTCTTCGTGGACAAAAATTTTATTGGCCGATTTTAGTCTAAGACATCGACAGTATGTAAACAACACGCGATCGCGAAACAAATCGGCGGGGATTTCTCCGGTTTTGGACAAGATTTTGACTTTGGATTTTGCTGAAAATATCAAAAGTTCTTCCTAACGGCCATTTGAGGTAGGAGTGAGATTTTTAAGGGCGGAATTTGAAAGCAAGGTATTTAAAATATTTATCTTATTTTCCCCCCATACCTTTACTACATGCGACAGAAAATACAAACTATTTTTGCATTTTGTTTTCGTAGTGGTCAATATGACCACTATTCGTGGTGTGACTAGGCCTACCATTAAAAATATTTCAATCACATCACGTATGCGCACCGCTCCAAAAACGCACGTAGTTTGTGGAATTAGCTGCGCGCGGCCATTTTGTGACATTTCCGTTTAAGATCGTTGCCTAAATTTCACTTTTTCGCGCGTGGGTACGTTCTTCACGTCTTCCCATCTTATGCATATTCATTTTTTCCCTGTCCAGCTGTCGAATGAAAACTTGGGTTGTCAATCGTACCTCTAGGTTCAGCAAATCAAGCTCGTTCCAAACATATATAATTTGCCACTATTTGATGTCATAAAAATACAGCAAAATTGGCTTCAAAATAACCTTCATTGTCATATAATCGATTCATAAAATCATGCTTTATTATTTGTTGCCATGGTGATTTTTCAACGGTTTTCCAGCTATCAACATACATTTATTTTTATTGTTTATCATCCACTCTTCAAATTGTTCATTTGGTTTTACAAGTCTTATTCGATAGTTTCATTTTTATTAGCCCCCAAAGTCGAGACAGTTTCACCAACTTTCCTCTTTATTTTGACCGTCATCCGGAAATTCGTCGGAAATTACACAATACGGATACAAATTGCAGTGTGTGAGCTGATATTTCATGTTTTAGGATATTGTTAAAGATTTAATAACAATGTTACGTCGATTTGACATTATTTCGGTGGATTTTGAAGAGTTTAAAATTACAGCAAAAGCAGCAATCCCCCATTTCTATCGAGATATGGATTAGCCGTACGCCGCCTGCATTGGGGTAGCAGAAGTCCGACTTCCCGTAGCGAGCGTTGCGTTTCATGCGGGATTCTGAGTCATATACAATAAAGATGCATCAACATTGAATATAAATTTATACTAAAATTCCATTTAAATGAATTACACCACGATTCCTCCATATTCAGTTTCTTAAAAGTGCAATCATTCAATTTTGTATATGTTTCAGGTGATATATTGGCTTAATTTTGAGAAAAAAGGAAATTTCAAGTTATTTGTATCCAAAGAAATGCTACGTACCGCTGCCACATACATAATGCACTGCTCTGACAAAAACAGAGTAAAATCATCTGAGGGTGCTCCAAATTTCCCTATTTCTCATAATTTTAGGAGTTTTAGATCGAAAACATTTCAAAAATCCAATCATTACATTTTGTAGAAACTGAATATGGTGGAATCGTGATGTAACTCATTTGAATGGAATTTTAGTATAAATTTATATCCAATGTTGATGCATCTTTATTGTCCATGACCCAGAATCCTGCATGAAACGCAATGTTCGCTACGGGAAATCGGACTTTTGCTACCCCAATGCAGGCGGCGTACGGCCAATACACGTCTCGATAGAAATGGGGGATTGCTGCTTATGCGGTGATATCAAACTCTTCAAAATCCACCGAAATGAAGTCAAATCGACGTAAAGTTATTATTAAATCGTGAGCAATATCCCAAAATATGAAATATCACCTCACACACTGCAATTTGTATCCGCATTGCGTAATTTCCGACGAATTTCCGGATGACGGTCAAAATAAAGAGGAAAGTTGGTGAAACTACCTCGACTTTGGGGGCTAATAAAAAAAAACCTATCGAATAAGACTTGTAAAATCATATGAACAATTTGAAGAGTGGATGATAAACAATAAAAATAAATGTATGTTGATAGCTGGAAAACCGTTGAAAAATCACCATGGCAACAAATAATAAAGCATGATTTTATGAATCGATTATATGACAATGAAGGTTATTTTGAAGCCAATTTTGCTGTATTTTTATGACATCAAATAGTGGCAAATTATATATGTTTGGAACGAGCTTGATTTACTGAATCTAGAGGTAAGATTGACTACCCAAGTTTTCATTCGACAGCTGGACAGGGAATCAGGCATCACACTCACAGTACCGGTATGAGCATGATCAGTATCAAGTATCAGACAGTATCTCTTTCTCGGTATCATGTTGCCTGTTGTTACTAGTATTTCAGAAATTCAGTAGGGGCCTAGGCCTATTTGTATTTCGTCAAACACATCATCATCATCTTTTCTAACAAATCTAAACTCGGTTGCTTCTTTCCCCTTGGCCTCCTTTGTGAGCCTGAGCTCCTTCTTCAGTTTAACTCAGTTTAACTCTGCCTCCTTCAGTTTCACTCCTGAATATTATTGCAGATGAAAGGGTGAGTGTGTAACAAAGTCAGGGTGCTGAGTGTTCTATTTACATAACTATAAGGTGCAAGTAAAACCCGCATCGACTTTCATGACTTTTCTTTGCCTAATTACCAGTGGTCTGGTGGTGGTTTCATGACATAAGTCATAAGCAGTCATGGCAGTAGAATCAAGGTACATTGAGATAATTCATTTTTCCCATTCCGAAATGGAAAAAGAAAAAAGCAGAATATTGAGTAAAAACCATTTCAATTTTCTGTTTTACAAACAGAAAAACGGTCGTTTTCCGTTTTTCTTCCTTACAAATTGAAAATTAAATACTTGTTCTGATTTCGTTTTTCTGTTTTCCGTTTTTGCTTTCGGTAATTGAATAATTGAATAAATGAAGACTGCCCTCTACGGCGAAATAAATGTATCATTATTATTCGCTTGGCGTACTGAAGTAAGTCACCAAGTAAATACACTCGTGCATGGACTTGCCAATTTAAAGAGTGCACATATTGCCTGCTACACATAATAGCTCCATTTACGTACATGTATGAGTTGTGCACACATTGGGCGCAATGTACTTATACCGGCGAAGAGACTTGGGGGTTTCCTTCCCAGGCATGCACAGGTGATGACAAATAATAGTAGACAAGCGCATCTGAGGGACGTTATAAGGTGATATTCGCGAGCGGATTATTATTATTATTATTATTATTATTACTATTTATTATTATTAATGCGTTTTAATGTCTTGACCAAGTCACCATTGTATACATTTCTATGGACAACCCGTGGGCACTGGCGTAGCCAGGATTTCGCTTGGGGGCGGTTGTGCGAACGGGATGCGTGCAAAATTGGTGATGATCTCCCCAGGGGGTGGGTGCAGGAAATTTGAGAGAAAGATAACGGCTCTTATAGCAAACAATTTCTTTAAGGCGGAAAGTTATAGTTCGACACCCTGACTGCTTTTCAATTATTTGAACGCAATACTGCACTATATAACATGGGTGGGTGCAGGAGTCGGTTTATTTCCCCTTTAGCAAGTTGTGAGTGAAAGATAACGACTCGTAGCGCCTTTTTAATGCCTTTCTTCTCTCACTTCCACCGCTTTTTCGTTCTCGCTTTTTTTTAGGGGCTGAATAGGGGAGGGGGCCATGGCTCCTTTCTGCCACCAAGCCACGGGAACTGTTCACCAAGTCACCGTCATGTACATATTCTGTGGATGAACTTATTTTTTTAAAACCCAATCACTGTTTTATGTTATACTAATTCCATTGATAAGTTGAAATTAATTATTCACCAAGTCCGTATAACCTGCGCGCCGGAATTGTTCAATACTTTTTGAGGGAGGGAAGGGGGGGGGGGGGGGGGGGCTCCTCAGTCGTAGCCGAGTGGTTAAAGACATTCGACTGGAAATACGATGATCGTGGGTTCGATCCCCACTACGTCACTTACGGTATACCCTTAAGGAAGGCATTTTTATCTACATTGCTCTTTTATCGTACATTAAATAAATGGTGTTTGTCATAGGAGTTCAGGGGTCAAACTAACTTTCCGCTTAAAAAAGTGCTACGCGCCGTTATCTTTCTCTCAAATTTGTTATGAAACGTCAGAGCTTTTGCGCTTCGCGTGGGAGTGTATTTACTTGGTGACTTACTTCAGTACGCCAAGCGAATAATAATGATACATTTATTTCGCCATAGAGGGCAGTTTTCATTTATTCAATTATTCAATTACCAAAAGCAAAAACGGAAAAAAGAAAAACAAAATCAGAACAAGTATTTAATTTTCAATTTGTAAGGAAGAAAAATGGAAAAACAAAATCTGAAAAGGTGTTTAATTTTCTATTTTTTAGAACAAATAATGAAAAAACAAAAATATAAATCAAAAAGAGGTGATCAATTTCTCATTTCTGCAGAAAAAATGGAAAAAAACAATTTTTAAGAAAACAGTAAAACCAAAAAAGAGGGTTTATCATATTTTCGTTTTTCAAGTTTTTAACCTTAACAAAAAATATTAACTAACGACCGTTTTTCTGTTTGTAAAACAGAAAATTGAAACGGTTTTTACTCAACATTCTGTTTTTCCTTTTTTCCGTTTTGGAATGGGAAAAATGAATTATCTCAATGTACCTTGATTCAGTAGCAGGTTAGGTTACCTTTATTAGTTAGGGCGGCCATATTTTTGTCTTAAATAACCAATTTACATTTTGAATGTTAGCGGGGGGGGGGGGGATGGACCAAATTGATAGGTAGCCGAAGAATCCCCCCCCCCCAAAAAAAAACAAAAACAAAAACAACAGAAACAAAAACAAAAACAAAAACAAAAACAAACCAAAGCAAAACAAAAAACAAAACAAAAAATGTAAATTGTAAGCCTTTCAAATTTGCAGATAGGGAATGGGCTATTGGTTGCCGGTTTGGGATCTCCAAATATCCTGGCCGACAATTTCATTTCAACAATAACAAAAATAACAAGTTAATGAAAAATGTTAATTTGTGTGATTTGCGGACTGGCAGATAAATGTCATTTTGTGGACAGAAATTAGTTTAGAAATTAGAAATTGGTTGGAGGCACTATGCATGTACAAGCTTATCTGAAGATTACGGGTGAGTAGGCTTCAATAGCTTTTGTGTGTGTTAGCAGGCTCTGATGTATTCTAGATCATTCATACATGAGAGGAAAATAATTACTGGTAGTGAAAATTTCACTTTCAACTCTGAAACCTCAAATTTGTATCACAGTAAGAGTTGAAGAGTCCCTGAATCAGGTAATGTAGCAACTGTAAGAAAATTAAATCGTGCTTAGAGCAATTTTTTTTTCTGTTTTTGACTGCTGGAACAGTGAATGTGGACAGTGGACACAGTCCTACATAGTCATAGGCAGAGGGGGAATATTGTTACATGTACACCCCAACCCTCCTTGAGGCTAGTAATGCCCTTGGCCACCTAAGATCCTTCCCTCAGATAGGACGTAAAATGGAGGCGCCGTGTAGAAGAGAGTTACCACTTTTGCACATTAAGAACCCACTGCACTATTCGAAGAAGAGTAGGGGGAAACCCTGGTGTAGTGGTAGACTACACCTGCACATTCCATTCAGTTATATCGGGAGGAGAGACCCAAAATTCTATTTCTTTCTACCCCAGGTTCCAGTTCAGTCCTAAAATGGCAGAAGTAGTGGAAGATATACCAGGAGAGGAACAAGAGCCTGTGGCAGTCTCCAAGAAGAGCAAAAAGAGCAAGCAGAAAAGTGCCAGCTATCCCTTGAAAGTGATGTACTGTGGAAGTAAGAATGCCAAAACCAAAGCTTTGTCATGCCCTTGGATCTAGGATTTAAGGTTGTGAGGAGAACATCTTGATAATCTTTACTGCCCATTAGTTCTGTTTGAAAGATAATTGATGGCCATGCATTTAATGCTTTTAATTTAAGGACCAATCCAATAGTAATCATCATATCCAGGCAAAGACTGGTCAAAGAGTATAATTCATGATTATGCTATGTGTTACTGTGTTTTTACAACACATACACCATTGAAAACTCCAAGGTCATTGTCCTATAGTTATCAAAGGGTGCGTTTATCAACTCTTTCTTTCGGCAGAAACGGGTTTTCCATAGGGCTTTCAGTGATTTTTTTTAGAGATGATAAACGCAAAGCTGTTTTGATTATGGGGTTCGGAAAGCCTTTTTAAAAGTCGCAAATTTGTGCTTGCCGAAACGGGTTACAAAAACAGGTTACAAAAAGCGAGATAAACGCAAAGCTGTTTTGAAACGACTTTATACTTCGGTCACGAACTACGTGTTTCCGGTTTCTGAAAAGACGCGCGCCAGGCAAGCACATGTGTACACAGGACAGTACTATATAACGTACGTATATGGTACCGATATTGTGCTCTGAATGGAGTTCTATTATGACCCCTTCTCCTCGGGTCAAACTGCGCAATGCATCTGCGCAGTGACAACGTCAGTTTTCGACTTGTCGATGAGATGATAAAAGCAACTTATTTTGAAAGCCGTTTGCAAAGGCCTTTGGAAAGGGCTTTTGATAGTGGGTATGGAAAGCCGTTTCAAACTGAGGAAAGATGATAAACGCGACCAAAGTCATAAATTCAACCCATGTCCTAACACTGTACCTAATTATAAACTGAATCCTAACCTAAAACTGTATTGTAAACCTACCCCTAACCCTATTCTTTGATGAAATAAAAGCCCAGGGGTGGTATTCTGAGATTTATTTTATGTTGATTTTAGTGAGAAGATTTGAATTGTCATAACAAATTTCAAATTGAAAAATTTCATTAGTGTTTGCCTACGCAGCCACTTTTGTGCATTCATTAACCAATGATGCGCCATAAGCGTACATTTTGTTATGACAATTAAAATTATTTCACTAAAATCAAGATAAAATAAATCTCAGAATACCACCACTGATACCTGTTTACTTTATGAGTGAACCATGTACCCAGCTTTATTCAAAACTTGATTTTGCAGGTTGGGTCTAAAAAATGACTTTGTCTCATTATTCCGAACTCCTGTAAAATTAACTTTAAGGGAATTCCAACCTTAATGACATGTTGCTTTGAATGAATGAGGAAAAATCAGAGAAGTAGATTGGTGAAAGTTTGAACTTAATCAGACAAGCAATAAGAAAGTTCTGCATTTTTGAAAGTTGTAATCACTATACATATGGGAATTTCAAATTGGCCGAATAGGTAATGTCACTGTGATGTAGTCGCGGACAACTCCCCCATTTGCTCCAACACACAAAATGAATAAAATGTCATTTTTCTGCTTTCACACAAATCATCTTATTACCAAGGTTGGATTGCCCTTTAATGAAACACCCTGGATAATGATATGATCATATTATTTGTCCTTTTCTTCTTAGTATGTTCCATGCCCTTTGAATACTGTGAGTATCTGGCAAACTATGACAAGTGCAAGAAATGGTGGGAGGAGAATTTCCCAGATATCTTTGAGGAGGTGATGAAGATTGGAGAGGGCGGTGATGGGGAAGGGGACGATCCTAAGAAACGACAAAAACGAGGTAAGTATTTGTATATCTATTATTATCATTATTATGTTTTTGGCATCATCTTTGCCTGCTTGAGGAAAAGCAAACTTAATCACTGTAACCCTAGGGTCTCTCCTCCCGGTACAACTGATTGGGATATGCAGGTGTACCACTACACAGGGGTTTCCCTCCTACTTTTTTGATGAAGAGAGCAGTGGGTTCTTAACATGCATAAGTGGTGACTCTCCTACACACTATGGCTTGGCCTGCATCTATGGAACAGGGGAGGGGCATATTAACACACAATGCAGGCTTCATTCATTCACCTTGGTTGGATTTCAGCCTGCGGTCTTTGGTTCCACAAGCAGATGCTTACTAACTCTACTGATCCAGTTTGCCTACTCCATTCTCCTTTTGTTTCTGTGACAATGCAGGTGGACGAGGTGTGATCAAAGCCAAGAAGCAGGTCGAAAAGTCTAAAATCACTGTGGGCCGAGTAACGAGAAACAAGAAGAAATTTGTCACCGTAGTCAGGGGCCTTGAAACACATGGTAAGTACCAGTCAAGTGGCAGGTGAATCAACATTTGCTCCAGCGACAATTGCTCGGGGCTTTACCTCGGGGACATACGTGTAGGGTTCAGGTTAAAAGCTACAGTTTGGTTTTAGGTTAGGTTTAGGGTTAGTGTTTATAGTGACTGTGTCGTAGAACCATGTGATAATGGTAATGATGATAAATGTTTCATAATACATTTTTCCAGTTCTAACTTACTTATCAAAGTTCTTTGCAGTGCATTACTGTGGTTGTTATCCCCCACAATTTGTACTCCGTAGCGAGCCATTTTGAAATAACACCACATTGAGGTACCTATTTATACACCCAGGGGAGCATTCCATCAATCGTTTTGTCAGTGATTTTTACCGACAACTGTTATAAGCTACTGAGATCCTTGCATTTGATTGGCTGAGAGCAAATTTGTCAGTAAAAATCACTGACAAAACGCTTGATGAAACGCTCCCCTGGTGTATATATTTGTATCTTCCTGCTATTGTTAAATAATCAATTATTCTCATGCTGTTCATAGACAAAATAATATCAATCCAACGATATATTCTTTGTGAAATGTGGTGTGAACTTGTAATAATTTTCATTTGTAGAATGTCTGTCTTGTTTAGAATTTTACATTTACATGTATTTTTTTATTTTTTTTTTTTACAGATGTCTCACTGAAAGAAGCAGCTAAACTTTTTGGAAAACATTTTTCCTGTGGATCTTCAGTATCTGGAGAAGAAATTGTCATACAGGGCGACTTTGTGGATGATGTCATAGACTTACTAGGTGAAAAATATCCTCAGGTAAGAGATGAAGTAAAAAATGTAAGTTTAGTAGGTGGAGAGAGAGAGAGAGAAGAAGAAGAAGAAAGGGGGGGGGGTGGGATATGAGATTGATATTATGATGTCTCTGTGGATGACATCATAAACTTACTGGGTAAAAATATGCTTTTTACATAAAAAGTTGCATTTAAACTCAAGTCAAAGAATTAAACACAACTTGATTTTCAACCATTCAGGATTGGTAATTTTGGGCTTGCGTTTTTTTTTTTGAGTTGAGATTAAACGCAACTTTTTATGCAAGAGGGCCCTGGTTAAATAGTATAATTGAAAGACTGCATAAAGTTAGTCTGTAGAAAGAGAAGGGAGGGATAGATGTGTACAGTGGAAATGAGAGACAGAGAGAGAGAGAGACGGAGAGAGACAGAGAGTGAGAGACAGAGAGAGAGAGATAGAGAAAGAGAGAAAGAGAAAAAAGGTAAAATTGGATGGAGGGGAGAGAGAAACAGGAAGGAAACATTACTCTTTGTGAAATAATCATCGTTCACACTTCATGAAAAAAAGGGTCTTGTCATAATGCTGCCAAATTGCTCTATGCTGAAAAGCAATTCATATCCTCTTTTTTCTTCTGTTGTGTTCTCTCTTCATGTCCGTCTTAGATTGATGAAGATGACATTGAGGACATAGGAAACCAGAAGAGGTGATGGTAGCGATAATCAGAGGACTGATGCAAAGGGGAGAGGAAATCGCTAGAGGGAGAGAGCGAGAAAGAGAGGAGTCAGTCTGACAAGCCATTGTCAAGAGCTGTACAAAAAACAAATATCTTCTGGATTTAGAATGCTCACGATCCAGAATCGATCTTCCTGTGAGGCAGTAACAATATTTATTATATGCTTTTAAATGACCCGCATGGTGAAGTCTTGTCTACTCTAAAACCAGGGGAGCGTTTCATCAAGCGTTTTGTCAGTTATAAGCTACTGAAATCCTTGCATCTGATTGGCAGAGAGCAAATTTGTCAGTAAAAATCACTGACAAAGTGCTTGGTGGAACACCCCCTGAAACTTTCACGTCATGAAACTTGTTTTTGGTTTGTAAACGATAATGACGTTCACAGCAAGAAATTTTGTGAATTGCAAAACTTGTGATTCAGTTATTTCGCGGCATGAATCTTTCGCAAATTTGAACCACGTGGGGAAAATGTTTTTAAAAAGTTTATGGTTTTAGAGTAAACATTAATCAAGTAGAACTTGCATGTTGAGAACCAGAAGGGAATTAACTCATTCTTTTGAACAGAGTTGATGCCTTCTGGCTCTTAACCCTCTCGTTACCACAAGACTAAAATACTATTCACTTTGTACATAGTGTTGTTGACTTTGGTCCTGACAGGGTTAATAGACAAACTTGGTCCCGTTTCATAAAACTTGTCATCAATATTAAACCAGTTACAATTATATAATATTGACTGGCCTTGAGGGGGACATCGAAAAATGTTGCCCGCAACAGACTCATATTGTCCCGAGTCAAAGACGAGGGCAATATGGTTCTTTTAAGGGCAACATTTTCGATATTCCCCGAAAGTAGAGCCAGTCAATATTATTATTATTACCTATATCAAGTATATCATGTATATGCCTATCTTGTAGCAATGACGGACATCTGTTTGCCTGTCAGTCTCTCTGATTTCAGATCATTCATGCAGGTATGTAATCTGGGCCAAGCAATTGTGACGTAAATTATTACCGCGCGTACATGTATCCATTGTTTAAGCCGACAATTTAACGCGTACACAATACTGCGCGTATGTACTTTAATAAAAGCGCACTGACAAGAAAAGGTGGATGTTACTTGGGCTCAATTAATGTTGACCGCACTTTTTGTACACAAAGTGAATGGTGAAACCCGGAAGAGGGAAAATATGAGGGAATGATGACCGCTCAGAACTAGGTCATTCACGGACCGCGCAAAATATGAATATTAATTGCCCTGTAAAAGTGTCCCATATAGGTAATAATTGTTGTAAGCTACTGAAATCCTTGAATCTGATTGACTGAGAGCGAATTTGTCACAGAAATGAGGTAGTTGTTATTGCTTAACCCTTTCGAGACAATTGAACCACAATTTGTGGTTTGGCTCAATAACTTTTGATTCAGAGCTCTAAAAAATAGACCAGATGCATGAGTAGAAAGAGCAAAAATTTCTTCACACACTGGGTCCAGTTTTGTTGCTTGACCATATTGCATTTGATGCCAGGAATTTTAAAAACGAGCATAAGCTTTAAAATTCTTAAATTGGCAACACATTGAGATGTTCAAAATCATCTTTTTCATCAAAATTGGCAATTTATTCAACTTTTCGACAAAATTCCTAACCGTGTATATTGTTTTCAAAGAAATTACACCTTATTCAAACCATGTAGCAATGAAAGAAAAATATTATTGTTGCCAATTTGAAGAACAAAATGTGATCAATTTAGCCCTTAAATAATTCCTGTCCTGAAAGGGTTAACAAGTTTTATGGAACGGGGGCCCTGGTATTGTCTTTGTCTTCATATTCACTTGGAACTCTGTGAATCTGTGTAAAATGTAAAATCAGCTTTAAATCACTGTAACATATATCGTTATCATTATATCAAATACTGCGTGCTGGCAACGGTTGCCAAAACTAAAGCCGGGGTAATAATGTCCAAAGAGCTCTTTGGAAGATCATAGGGACATTATATCATAATGTGATATGATCTTTACAAAAATGGAATATTATTTCTGTGAAACCTGTCTATAAAGACAAGGGAGACAAGAAAAGCAGTCTTTATGAGCAGGTGGTCTTTATGTACAGGTGATCTTTATGTACAGGTTCCTTTAATACATGTTTCAACGAGAAACACTTTTCAGGGGAAATGAAAAGTGTGGTCTTTATAGACAAGTGGTCTTTCTATACAGGGGGTCGCTAAAGCAGGTTTGACTGTATTCTAATGAAATATTTTGCCATCTACTGTGCATGGGAGGAGAAAAAAAGTGACTCTCACAGTCTCTCCTGTTTGTAATCGATCATATTTGACCATTATCATTTACAACTGTTACTAATGGGGTCTCACTCTAGATAGGTTGTGCCTCACCAGTGTGCAATCCTACGTCTTGTTCAAAGAACATGTACAGCTCTTCTATGGACATTTACCTCCATATGAGCCTGTATGTAAGGTACATCATGGTCACTTTTATCACAGTGGCTCTGACATGTACATGTATATTCAGTTTTGAATGTATCGTTATATTCGCCTTTAATATGGGGTGTTGCAAGAAAGTTGCGATTGATTGCAAGTTGCAACTGATCATTACTGACCAATCAAAATCATTGTTGCAAGCGCATCTTCTTGAATGGGCAGACCCTGAACCATTCAGAATGGTGGTTCTAATTTGCTTTACAATTTGCAATTGATTGCAACTTTCTTGCAACACCCCATTAGTTTGATAAATGGAATGTAGTGTTGACCTTCTGAAGACATAAAAATAGGCACGTCTAAAGATATGCTCTACTTGTGTATTTCATTTCTTCTTGTACATGTATAAGTTTAAAGACTTTAAATCACGGTCTCCAGACCTATTGTATACATGTTTCCTCAGTGCTTTTAATGTCTGACACAGTAGAACCTTGTTATAACGAGCTTCGATGCAACAAGATACCTAATATAACAAGAGCCCCAGGGGGCACGACGCTCACCTGAGGTGGATCAATTCACATCTGGTGCATGTTCTCTCTAGCACATGAACAACTTTCATTCTTCATCTATAGAGGTATCTCTATACACAATACCAAGTCTGAGCTTCCTACCAAGTTCGGTTAAATTCCAATCATGGGTTTTGGAGAAGAAGCTGAAAATGTAAAAAGTTTATGGATGGCGGACAACTTGCCCCACCCCTCCCCCCCCCCCCCCCTGTATGTTACCCCCACAGACCCCCTATAGGGCCACCTAGAAAGAATTCATGAACAACTTTCATTTTTCGGCTATAGAGGTATCTCCATACACAATACCAAGTCTGAGCTATTCCTGGTTCTGGAGAAGAAGATGTTTGAAATTTACATAGCTTTTACACTTGGGGGCCCTCCCCCTGGGGGCCCCTGGGGGCCACATGTACCATTTTAGCAACTTTGGATCCCCTACCCCTAAGGATGATTCCTACCAAGTTTGGTTGAATTCCAATCATGTGTTTTGAAGAAGATCAGAATGTACATTTTGCCTGGCAGCGCCCCCCCCCCTCCAGTATGTTACCCCCACAGGGCCCCTATAGGGCCACTCAGAGAAATTTCATGAACATTCATTCTTCATCTATAAGAGTTATCTCCATACACAATACCACGTCTGAGCTATGCCTGGTTCTGGAGAAGAAGATGTTTGAAATTTAAATAGCTTTTACAATTGGGGGCCCTCCCCCTGGGCCCCCCTGGGGGCCACATGTACCATTTTAGGAACTTTGGATCCCTCACCCCTAAGGATGATTCCTACCTAGTTTGGTTGAATTCCGATCATGTGTTTTGAAGAAGATCAGAATGTACATTTTGCCTGGCAGCGCCCCCCCCCCCTCCAGTATGTTACCCCCACAGGGCCCCTATAGGGCCACTCAGAGAAATTTCATGAACAACATTCATTCTTCATCTATAGAGGTATCTCCATGCACAATACCAAGTCTGAGCTATGCCTGGTTCTGGAGAAGAAGATGTTTGAAATTTACATAGCTTTTACAATTGGGGGCTCTCCCCCTGGGCCCCCCCTGGGGGCCACATGTACCATTTTAGCAACTTTGGGTTCCCTACCCCTAAGGATGATTCCTACCAAGTTTGGTTGAATTCTGATCATGGGTTTTAGAGAAGAAGATGAAAATGTAAAAAGTTAACGGACGACGCACGACGCACGACGCACGACGCACGACGGACGACGGACAAATTTCCATCGCAATAGCTCACTCGAGCCTTAGGCTCAGGTGAGCTAAAAAGGTAGTTACTGATCTAAGCTTGTATTTTTCCCCACCATGATATAAAGAAGGTACTTGACAAAGCAAGGTTATTTTTCATGGTCATAAGGTCCTCATTTTAACGAGGGTCCACTGCCTGTAAATGTAATTATTTTACTAAAGTGCAAGATGTTTGAATGTTACTTTGATTTAGTTTACAAAATTATTTCATTGTGGTACCCCAAACTAAATATCTGGTGTCAAACTTTATTTTCTTTGTCATGAATATGCCATGAAAACAAGGGTCCCTGATATTACAGGAAAGGCTTAGCTCACTTGTATACAGCCTTGGAAAAAATTATTAGACCAAGCTTCTGTAATAAGAGTACTATAATATGCAAACAAAATCATAAAAATTATTTGTCTTTGTATTTCATTGAATGAATTCCAAATTCTAGCAATTATACCTTGCTCTTATGTAATTTTATTTCCTTGTTCCCACAAAAATAACACTATCAGTAACCATGCTTGGTCTAATAATTTTGTCCATGGCTGTAGATGTAATAATAAAAATGATTAAGAATGAAAAAGAGAGCAATGTACATGTATGAAACAAATTTGTTCCTTCATCAAAAACTAAGAAAATGAAAATTTATGAAATTTTCTGTACAGAGCAAATGGGAGAGGGGCTCGCAAGATACGTCACGGAGTTGCCAATTTGTGTTTGATTGATAACAACTGCAAAAATTCATTGGATTTTGCTCAAACTTTCACCAATCAGTTTCTCTCATATTTCTTCATTTATTCAAATCAAACTTAAGAACAAGGGTGGACTCTCCCTTTAAAGGTATTATACAGTCAACTTTGCTTAAGTCGACGTCGCATGTGTCAAATAATCGCCTAAGTTGATTGAATTCCTAGAACATTTCATTTCAAGAAAAAACATTAAATTGACACCACCCAAGACAAAGATCGCCTAAGTCGACGCATTTCACTCAGTCCCCTCAGGGAAGTTGACTGTATATGCCGAAGTAAAAAGTTATCAAATGTATTAGGGTGTAGATCTATGCCTCAAGGAGTGCATATTTCATCCATGTCCTTGACCAAATAGATTTACTCTGATCTCGCTGCTGGATCTATTAGTTCAGGTAGATTGATGAAATATACCTATTCATTCAAATTAGGATATGACATGCACATAAAGAAGATGTGAAATACAATTTTTCTTTTTATCATTTTCAATGTAAAACATAGCAAATGATAAAAATAAAAAAAACGGTACATGAATGTTGTGTAGATATTGTAATTCTTTATTCGCTTTATCTTCTTGGTATAAATAACAATATTGAAAATGAATTAGATATTATACATGTACATAAAAATATCTATATCGTACATGATAAAAATAAGGATTACATCTGTTTAACAAGTTAGTAAAATAAGTAACAAATCAAAGGCTTAAATATTTTCTTATTTTGACAAAATAGTTGTCTTTTCTCCAAAGCAGCACAAAAAATATTTGCATTGCACTCCTAAAGGTACTATTTTGCATTCGTTCTAATTGTGAACGTAGTTTTGAATTTGTCTTGAAACGTAAGTAAAAGACAGCAGTAAAAAAACTGCATCTCTTAAATTTTAAGAAAATTATCAATGTCTAGTACATAAAAAAGAGAAAATAGTAATTGTCATAACATTTCTATTGCTACTGCAGTAAAAATAACTAGTCATGAGCACCATCATAACCAGAGCACTTATTTGAAGGGAATTCCATATAACTTTGCTTCCTGTAACCTTTTCAACATGCATTATCAAAAGTTAATGTTATCTTAAATGGTTTAATGTGTATTTTGGGTACAAATAGTAATAAAATTTTAATATAGTGCATTTCATGAATATTTCAAAAGCGCTTTAGAATGTTATTGTAACCCCTGGTAACTGGATTTCAAGCCTGCACACAAGCCCCATCATCACTCCTTAAAGGAATTCATACAAATCGGAAGTTTTTAAATAGTTGGCTTACAGACTTGAAAATTTATTACTTCAATGTGGCATTCATTCATATTAGTCAATAAATATCTTGTCTAGATTAAAAGCAAGTTCATTTTCGGGGACACAGAATCCTTCACCACACAACATACAAGTTTACTATACTGTACATTGCATCCTCCTTGTAAAGAACACAACAAACTAATAATAAACAAGGTAGTTTGACTGGTTCTACTTCTTTGTATTCTATTGCTTTTAATTAAAACCTTGATAAATCAAGGTTTTGATATAACAAGGAAATTTCCTTGGTCTCATTGGCCCGTATTCTGAACTCTGGTTTAACTTAAACCATGGTCCAAATGTGTGGTTTAACTATGGGTAGCCAAAAATGTCAAAACTTTGTTTATATTGTATGTTCTTTATGTTTACTGGATTCTGGCCTGATGAACAGTCAAGAGAAATATTGTACTTATCATTCCCAGACAGTTTTTAAAAGTTTGAGTACCACAAATGCTGATAAATTGAATATCTACCATTGGAGATTTGTGTCACATTTGGCTACCCATACTTAAACCACACATTTTTACCATGGTTTAAGTTAAACCGGAGTTCAGAATACGGGCCAAAGAGTTTGTTAAAACGAGGTTCCACTAAACACAACAAAAGTCTCAGAACATTGGAAATCATGTTTTTTATTTGAATACAATTCTACAAAGAAAACAACAAACAGCCATGACAATGCAGCCTAAGTCAGCAAAACAATGAAATACCATTTCAGTTTCCAACCAAACATCCTGCCTAAAATGAAATACACGTATTCCTTAATACCTTAATTCTGAAACGGGTCCAATATACTGACACTTGTGCATTCCAGAAAAGTTTTGTACCACTGCTTCCAAAATGGAAAATTGACATTCCAATCAAATATCCTCAAAAGCAATCTTAGAAAATATAAAGATTGACATAAATACAATAACAAGTATATCATTACTTTGGCAAGAAAATTGGCAAAATAACACACCAAGGTGTCATAACCTTGAAATTAAATAAAATCTCATGCCATTATCTGCACTCTAGTATTAAAACATATCATTCTGTGGAACTTACTGATATGAAATGAATGCACACTTCCTATTGGAATGTTCACAGCTTACAGCTTTGTAAATGTACTTGAACTTGGTATGCAAGGAAAATGGAATATCAAATCCTATTTCACATCATTAAAGGGAAGCTTGAGTTCTGGGAAAGGAAAAGAAAAATTTGTGAGCTTTCTCATTCTTTTTATATTAGTTTGGAAGATTATCATAGTAGATATGTCCCCTGAAAAGGAATGCTCTTCAAATGCTCTCACATTCAAATTATAACAAGAAACAGCTGAAATGTTCGGGCTGAACATTTGTGTGGAGTCCCATATACACATTTCTGTGTGCAGTGCATGTGACTCTCAGCAGAACTGAGTCAACTTCTTATCGTTTTGGTGATTCCAAAACCTTACAATGTACATCATACACCAATTTTTATTTGCTATATCATCAACCTTTCCCAAATGCTTTGAGATAGTTCCTTTCACAATTTAATCTCATGACCAGAACTCAACTTGATCTTTAAGGTAATGCATTGACCATATGGAGATGCTTAACAACACTGATCATTGAATGTATACTTTAGATCTATTTTGTGCACTCTTTGCAAAAGAACGACCCCAATGAAGAGAAAAATTGTTAAGAGGTATATATGATAATTGCAATTAGAAGGAGAATAATCCAGCAAGAAAGAGGAAAAAAATGTTCATGCCAATATAAATGATTTTAATCTATAACTAAAAACTGAATAAAACATGGACCATCAAAGTCAGTTCCGAGAAATACAACTGAATTAGCCTGGGTTTGTCTATACAGGGAACGATTCACAATATGTACCTCAAAATGCTCTCATCAATTTAAGAAAGGAGTCCATAATCCCTACATCTCTTTGAAAGAACAAGGGTAAATCATTTCTTGCTGATAGGCCTGTCTGTTTTCAAGAGAAAGTGCTCAGATGAACCCAAAATCTATGCCTAATTGGGACACCCTGAACACCCAGAATGCAACACTGATATCATCTTTATACAGACAATGCCATTTCTCTGCGGAGTAGCTGAATTTTCTTTCTTTCTTCTTAACGAGACCAAATTGCCCTTAAAAGCTTTCCTAGCACATCATGTCAAGCTAAATATTGAAAGGAAAATATAACGATTCCATTGCCAACAATATGTGTACGGTATTTCAAACATTAGCTGATCCGTGCCTTTTCCATACTGTTCATGATTTCTTCATCATTCATTTCCTCATTCATGTATTCTGTTATTTCCATCATCCTGCTATACCCATTCCTGGACCGATATTGCAGAGTGACCAATGTCTTTCCCATCACTTCCTATCATATATTAAGGTTAAGATGGAGATTTGTTACTAGAACAGTGGTCTGATTGTAAGTCTAAATGACAAAGTGTCAACAATTTACCATGGTTTAATAATTGTAATTTCCATATTTCTCATCACCTTTGCCTCATCTCACATGCCTCTATTCTGTCATATCCCTTTGATTTCCATACTCAGTGGTCTCATTTATGACCTCTAACCTCTGACATACAGAGGGTATTTAAGGTTTATGCCTCCTCAGTTACCATCTTGTCTATATGTAACCTTACACAATCTGCACCTTCTTCCTACATTTTCAAATCAGCCATAGCATGGCATTAGACCTACATGTATATGTGCATGCACGGCCCTATCTATGACCTTTGACACAGCATGCGATATGGCAGTGAAAGGTCGTCATCAAGTCACATATCTTGCATGTAACCTCCAAGTCAGTCCAGTCATGACCACAGGGATGCCAAAGCATTGCATTAGACCTAAATGTACGACCTTATCTCTTATGACCTTTGACATAACATGTGACATGGTAATAAAAGGTCATCGTCAAGTCCCATACATGTATGTTACATATAAGATCAAAGTTGGCCCAGTCATGACCTAGGTGTGATAGAAGGTACCAGCCTGGCTTCAACCTACACTGAAGGTCAGCTAAATATCAGACACTCGTCCCAAAGCCAGCAGCACTCATTACCAGCCCTCCATGGCGTAGCGCTCTGAGCGTGATGCACTCCATGACCCCTGATCCTGGAGTGAAGGGTCTTGACCCAGGTGAACTTTGAGCTCTGACATGCGTCTAGCGAGAGATGTGATGATCTCATGTAGGAGCTCTTTGCTCAGGAGGCGCATCTTAGGGTTCTGTGCAACCTGGATAATGAGAAAATCAAATGAAAATATAAAACACAAATTCGTACATTAATCCATTGCATACTGAATACTCTAATTCCCCAAACCTTATAGAGGTAAATGGAGTTGCTTGAGATACCAGACAATGGCAGATCGAAGATGGAAGAAAAATAACAAAGGATAAGAAATGTTAATCTAGGATATTGACGGTGCCTGGGACCGACAAAGAAAGAGGGGAAGGGAGGTATCAGGGAACACAGACAAAGTACAAAATACAAGATGAACATTTGAGTGATACATAGTGCAAGTAGTATAGCAAGAAAAGAATAAAGACAAAAAACAGCAATAATATCACTACCTTGGGGAAGCTTTTGACAATGATCTTCAGGGCATGGTCTTTCATATCCTTGGCTCCGACCCGGTCAGCAGCGTCAAGAATCTGGACGACATTCTGGATTGAGATGTTAACCTCCAGGTTCTCCTTGCAGAAGGCTTGGATGCGGTTGTTGGTGAAACCAAAGAAATCAGGTGCACAGAACAGGTAGCTGGTAGCGAAGGGTCAAAAGGTCAAGGAAGATACATGTACTTCTTATGGTTGTACATATATGACACATGCTCTGACAACAACTGCGATGTTGTCAATTCCTGGGGAGCGTTTCAACAAGCATTTTATCAGTGATTTTTACAGACAACTGTTATAAGCTACTGAAATCCTTGCATCTGATTGGCTGAGAGCAAACTTGTCAGTAAAAATCACTGACAAGACATTTGATGAAACGCTCCCCAGGACCCAACACTATACTTAACCTATTCCTGATGTTAAACCTAAAATAAAGCCAAAGCCAAACCCAACCCTACCCTTATCTGACCAAAAAAAAAGAAAAGGCCAAAGAAAATGATGAGGGTACAAATCAACCATTAACCCTTTACTCACTGAACCGCCTGTGCACTTTGACCCGTGTGACACTACGGCAAATGTATTGTAGGGCATATTGGGCACTGAAACTTTGTGTCTGCTATCTTTACACATAAGCCATTTAGAATCCACACTGAAGCGGTGCGTTACTGTGGAAGGATTTTTCGTACAGCAGAGAGTCTATGCCGCAAGATGAGACTAATTTCAGTGAGTAAATGACTACAATACGCGTAATCCTCAGTGACTAAACGGTAAACTGACGTCACATAAAGTTATCAGAACACTGTGACTTGCAATTAATACCTGATTGCTGTGCTTCCAAGGGTACGAGAGGTGGTCTCTGATGTCTCAGGAAGATTTGCATATGAACAAAATCACCTGCTGATGGTAGAACTGCAGATGGGCTTAACAGGAGAACTCCTATTATGGTATCACATTACCATGTCATTAGACAAGATACTGGGATTCATCCCAGAGGGATGATTTGAGATGATCAAAGCAATTTTGCAGGTTGAAAATACCGGCATGCTTTGACACCCTCATTACCCTTTTTGGTAAACTTGTCAGGGTGAATTTGTCCAAAATATCGGTTTATAAAGCCCCCCCCCCCCCACCCCCTATTCGGTACTAGCACCGCAGTAGTTACTGTGCATGCACAGGCAAGAAATATGTGTACTCATATAGACCTGACACACATTTCACATAATGGTATGATTATAAAATCTGCAGTTTGGAATGAAATATCAATTAATCAAATTATTTGTTAAAAAGGATACAGTGAATCTTCAGCAGGCATAGCCACGGCACCATAGTATATGTATCTCAGAAGAGAATCAAAGGCTTGTCTTGAGGGAATGGTCTCTCCAATAGTCACCTGTTAGCGAAAGGGGTAAAAGCAAATCATGAGAAAGCAGAAATATATCTGCTGCACTGGACTTGGATTAATAAATTAGAATAACATTTGTACAAAATGGATTTGGATAAAAAATACAACTTAGTTTTTAATAGACAATTAAATGGTTCAAGAAATATATTTCAATCTCGAAAAGGCATACATTGGAATGTGTCAGGAAAAAAAAAGTGTTATGTTAAAAAAGAAAATTTGCCTCTATTATTTCTGTGTTTTCAGAGTATGTTTCCCAAATTCACAAGGGGAAAAATGACAATATTACCTACAGATGTTATTTCATCAGGAAAAGTAGATACCTAAGTGTTTGCTTTTATTGGTCAGAAAAAAGTCAACTGTTGTACCCTTACATGCTGTACTTACATTAACACTGTTGTTCTCAGGCATAAAGGATCTAAACATAGCTTCAAAATAGGAGCTCCTCGCAGCCAGGATGGGTTTATGAGCAGGTACAGGTGTGCCGTCCAGCATGAGATTGATACAGGAGTAATCCTTGCCTGTCTTGCTCTTTAGAAACGACTCCATGTCATGTTGTAAGGTTGTCATTGCTGGGAGAAACCAAGAAGATTAAAATAGAAGGTTGAGTTCTGGGAAAGGTGAAAAATAATTTGTGAGCTTTCTCATTCCTTTTATATCAGTTTGGAAGAACATCATAGTAGAAGTGTCCCATGAAAAGGATTGCTCTTCAAATGCCCTCATATTCGAAATATGACGAGAAATAGCTGAAGTGTTCGGGCTGAACATTTATCCAACATGTGTGTGCAGTTCCACATACCCATTTCTGTGTGCAGTGCATGTGCTTTTCAGTGAGAAGGGTCAATTTCTGATCATTTTGATGATTCCAAAACCTCACAGTATACACCCATTCTTATGTAGACATGATTGAAATTTGAGGCAGTTTCTTCCATAATGTAATCGCATGACCAGAACTCAACTTTATCTTTAAGCTTATAAACAAATTGATGATTGATTGATTCAGTAAAACCCATAATCTGTGCGCAGGAAAGATTTGTTAATTTTGCAAGAGGTTCAGATTCGCGAAAGTATCAGGCAGCAAAATAATTGATTTCACAACTGACACAACACTGAATTTTTTCAAATACACGTATGTGTATTTTACTGTGAAAATGGCTGTTGTTTAAAGACCTCAGCCTGACCCAAAACAACCATATATTGACGTAAAGCTTAGTAAACAAAGAATATAATTACCCTGGGTATTCATAAATTTTCGTCTCCGTTTATCCATAAAAAACAAAAAAGATAATTTTTTTTGGTCCACCCCCTCCCTATGGCGTAACAACAGAGGAAGCTGCAGGGGGTCGCTAGACGTGTGACGACATGTCATGTATACAGCTCTGAGTGCGTCTACACGATATGTCGTCATCAAATTTTCACCCCCCGCAAAGTAGCGTTCCTCAGAGACGGGGCCCTCGTCAGAAAAACCACTGGGGCTCAACATTCGGGACGCTGTTACTCATTCCACAGGAAACGGAATCTCATGAAGTTGGTTTCAGTTTGTTCAGAAAATATATAGCTCCCCGTGGATGAAGAAAGGGTATATTTCAAAATTCGGTCAGGCTGAGGTCTTTAAAAATTGCGAAAGTATCTGGTTGTTACAGTCGGTATACTTTGAAAAAACGCAACACTAGCTCTAGTTGATTTTCGTCCCTAGCACTGTCTATGCGGCATATTATACACCAAATCTTTCTTCCAGTCCCGGGACCTGTCTCATACAGAGTTGTGATTGATTCAACTTGGTCTCAATTCTGTACTATAAAAATAGGAGTTTGTAACTTTGCGATTGATTGGATCATGACTTGTGATCAAGCCGCATCAGTTGCAACTTAAGGCAACTAAGACAGGGTTGTTCTTCAAGAAGTCAATCCTTACATCGTAATAGAATATAATAATAATAATAATAATATGTCCATTTATATAGCACAGCTACTATACAAATATAATCTACTGTGCTTAATACAAAGTATCACATTATTACCCCGGCTTTAGCCGAGCCGCCATGATAGGCGCTAAGGCATTCAAGGAATTTCTTCCTACAGGGTACCCATTTACTTCACCTGGGTGGAGAGTGGCAAATGTAGATGAATGTCTTGCCAAAGGACATTAGCGCCGCGGCGGGATTCGGACTGCGAACCATGTGATTCACAGTCCGGTGACGTATCCACTAGACCACGACACCTCTACATAAAAACAAGTTAAACAAATGATTTCCCCCCAAAATGTATATCCTCATAGATTAAAGAACTCACAAGCTTTGTCAAACTCTGGCATCTTCTCATGCTGGTATGGTCTCCCTGCAGCCAGCTGTCTCCGCCTCACTACCTCTACCATGAGTGGCTGGGCTAACTGCTCAAACTCCTTACTCATCACAATACCGTTGTAGTTGCTCTCTTTTACCACAAAGTTCAGACAGAATTCCTGATGGAGGAACACAATCCAGAAGAATGGATGTTGTTTTCTGCATAGATTTTCATCATTAGTGTTTGTTTTTGTTACCACCATCATCATCATCATCATCACCATCATCATCACCATCATGATCACCATAATCATGATCACCATCACCATCATGATCACCATCATCACCACCATCATCATCACCATCACCATCATCATCACAATCATCATCATCATCACCATCATCTCGACCATAATCACCATCATCATCACCATCACCATCATCATCGCTATCATCATCACCATCACCATCACCATCATCATCATCACCATCATCATCACCACCATCATCACCACCATCATTATCACCATCATCATCACCATCATCATTATCATCACCATCATCATCATCATCATCACCATCATCATCACCATCATCACCATTATCCTCATCACCATCATCATCCTCATCATCCTCATCATCACCATCATCATCATCATCATCATCACCATCATCATCATCATAACCATCATCATTATCATCACCATCATCATCATCATCATCACCATCATCATCACCATCATCACCATCATCCTCATCACCATCATCATCCTCATCATCCTCATCATCACCATCATCATCATCACAATCATTATCATCACCATCATCATCATCATCATCACCATCATCATCACCATCACCATCACCATCATCATCACCATCATCATCATCATCACCATCATCATCATCATCATCACCATCATCATCATTGCGACAGTGGCATCAGCATCATCATCAATATCATTATTATTCTTATAATCATTTTCATCAATTTCAAAGTGAATAAGAAAATCATACCGAGAAATGAATTTCTGCGAATGGGACATGTACAAAAAGTGACTAGGGCGAGCTGATGCCATACCAAAATGTCTTCACAAAGTAACTGACAAAGTAAATTACATGTACTTATGAGGCAACATGAAAGAGAATTTTAATGATGATTGATGAATTTCTTGAAAACGGACAGTTTTTTTTTCAAAAAACAATTTTAAATAGTTCTCTTCTTATAGCAGATGTCTTCTTTTACATATATGTACCCTCAAATAAATCAAATTTGTTTTGGAATTTTCATTTACAAACATGGTAGACTACCTTCAATAGATCCATTAACAAATTTCATAGAAAATTAAAAACTAAATAATCAATGCTTACCTTAATGAAATCAAGCTGAAGTCTGTCTGAATACTGTAGAACTTGAAGAACATTACAATGACCAATGGATACCCACAGAAAATGTACACACATGTACTCGAGCTTGCGCAGAGAAAACTGTGTGAGACAAAAAAAAGCAGAACAACACATTAATACATATCAACGATGGTGATCTGACAGACTTTTATCTCTGCCATCAAATTAGCTCTTCACAAGAAATATCTTGCACTATGCTCAAGTACTGTAAAAGTGGAAATTTTCAAGCGATTAATTTTTCGCGCTCGGCCAAGTATGGTGAATTTCAAGTGTTTTTAATTTCGCCCACGCGCTAGACTCATGGACAAAAGAATACAATTTAAACAAACATATTCGCGTGTTTTTATTTTCGGGCAAAGTTCATGCCACGCGAAATGTGCGAAATTTTCCAAACCGCGAAGCATTCCACATTTACAGTATATTGTTTATTCAAGTATGGTCAGTATATTCAAGTATATTCACATATTTTCAATAATATGCAAGTATGTTCTAGTATATCCAAGTGTTGACGATATACATATATTCATAAATATTGAAGTATATCAAAGTATATTCTAATATACATGTATTCAATTATATGCAAGTATGCAATTAATACATTCAAGTATATTGAATTAAATTCATGGACATCCAAGTATATTTAAGTATATTCAATTATTGGCATATTCCAGTATATTGCAGTATATTCAAGTATATTCCAGTATATTCCAGTATATTCAAACATATTTGATCACATCATTTATATTCAAGTATGTTCAGGTACATACATGTATACTTTTTTAAATCATCCATTAGTTTGCACATACTTGCACAGATAATCTGTATACATCCATGAGTAGCAGTAGGAAGTCTGTGTTGCGATCATCGAAACCCTGTAGCTTCCGGTCTACCTTGTCTGTATACAGGAACCAGAGGAGGACCTCAAATGCTTCTGGTCTAGCATCCGGGACCAGGACCTGGGGTATACAAGGGAGCTTCTTCTTGGAACTGGTAGCACCGATGGTGGGATCACTCTCTTGATCAGTTTGGTTCTACAAGAATGATGAAGGACGGAGATGAGAAAGAAATAACAATAAAGATAAGAAGAAAAGGTGGGAAAGCAGGAAAAGACAAACAAGAAGAACAATGAAAATAAGAATAAGAGAAAAAAAGAAAAGGAGAAGGAAAGTTAAAGAATGAAGTAGAGTAAAACAAAATGAAACGGAGCAAATCTACGATTAATATCAAACGAGCCTTCACATATAATTCCAAATTACATAGCAAACACTCGATACATTTTTAAAGATGTGCTGTAAAACCAGAAAAGTTTGCAACATGAAACTTTCATGAATTTTAAATGACAGCCATTTTCACAGCAAGAAACTTTTGCTTTATTACAAAAAATTCAGTGTAGTGTTAATTGTAATTCAATAATTTTGCGGCAGGAAACTTTCATAAGTGGTCCAGACTTGCCACATTCGCGAACATAGATGCACGCTAAACTTATATGAGAAGTAATTTTAAACCAAATGTTTTTAGCAATTAGCTTACACTACCACAACAGGGCCACTGACAATATCCTCACGAATAAAAAAATATATCACCCACGTTGATAACAAGCAGTCAACATCCTAGAACTTCAGAGAATGACCATACCTGTACATTAGTTTGATCCACGTTGAGTTGCTGTCTCTCTTTGGCTTGTTCTATTTTAACTCTAAGATGCTGACATCTGGCTGCTATGATAGCTGCATGGGCTGGTATAATTACAGCATTCTGACATTAGAAAAAGAAAAAATATACTGTATTTACATCCGCGTGTTGCTACATAAGTGTGTTAGAAAACAATTGAAGATGCCATTGTATTTCTTGGCTCACAAGGAAAATAAAAGCTGGGTGTTCACAATTACAATTATTGAATGAAAGAGCGAGATTCCTTAATAATGCCCCCAAATATGACAATTGATTTTATCCCGAAAATAAAAATGGTAACTTCAAATCGGTTCCAGTATTAATAGATTCCCGCGAGTTGTAGTCAACTTCAGAAAAAGAAACAAAAAATTGTTGCACAATTGGGCATGAAATTTATTCCATAGGAATACATTTCACAGTGAGGGTGTATTTTTTTTGTTAAAAAAAAAAAGAGAAGAAAATGAAGGCATTCTTACGCCCGAATTCACAAAAGAGGTTTATCTAACCCATGGTTCAAACCTCCATAAGTGTACTGTGTCCTCATGTCCAATGAGCGGATAGTAGCACGCTTATAAATGCTTATTTTAGTCCATGCCAGAGGTTTAAACCATGGTTTATGATAAACCGCTTTCGTGAATTCAAGCTTTAGAGTCTAAACACATTTTTCAATACTCAAATTCATTGGCTGAATTTACTGCCCACGGCATGCATGGGGTTTAGGTCAACAAATAATAATAATATATTATATATATATATAATATATATATTATTATATATATTATTTTACTAAAGGGTACATTAGGTCGACACCTAACAATGCGGTTTATTCCATCATAATAGCGACCCCTACATTAGGTAGACAGTTGGTACATTAGGTCGACAGTTGAACAAAGAAAAAGAACAAAAACTGTCCTCCTAATGTACCCATTAGGGGTATATATATATATATATATATATATTATATATATTATAGATATTATTATATATATAATTTATATAATAATAATTATATCGTAATATAATTCTGACCTCTCCCACAATGAATTCCACGTCTGTGAACTGACGATCGATGAGGAGCTTTCCAAAGTCATCTTTCAGAGTGCATTGTGGGTAAGATGAGAACTGGAAACGGTACATCTCAGCGCTCCGGATATTGTTGTCCACTGTCCCTCCGAAGATCAACATGGCATCCCCTATCACAGAGGCAGCATGGAACAATCTTCCTGACGGACACTGAAAAAAGTGAAAAAATAAAAGAACGTTTTTTAGTGACGCACATTAAATCATAAGACCATCACTGAGTAGTCTATTGCAATACCTGATAAACCAAGAATTCCTAATACAGTTTCAATAAGCCAGTCCGTAGATACAATCTGCACATGACCAGGGGAGCGTTTCATCAAGCGTTTTGTCAGTGATTTTTACTGACAAATTTGCTCTCAGCCAGTCAGATGCAAGGATTTCAGTAGCTTATAACAGTTGTGGGTAAAAATCACTGACAAAATGCTTGATGAAATGCTCCCCTGGAAAGTTTTGTACCAAATAAGCTAGTTCATAATTACAATTTGTGCATGTGCAGATAAAGGTCATTTGTACCAAGTACAATTGACATTTATACAATGTCATTTTGTACGCACATGATGGGTGCACCAGTGTGATTTTACATGTTAAACAAGTATAGCGCTTTCACCAAAACAGATGCATGTGCGCATACAAATTGGGGTAATTTCAGGGTCATTTGTCTCATGTACTAATTACGAACTGGCTCAATGTAAAATCCAACAAACACTGGAAATGTGCTTGTGAAAGCTATGTTTTTAATGCATCAAAGTTCATTCCATGATGCAAAGTTGGAAGTGCATGTATTCTTTACAAAGGGGGAAACAAAAACTTTCCATGAAGCGCCTCCATTACTTTGGGAGCGGTTATTTAAAAATGCTCCAGGTGACATGTTTCCATGTTCAAAAGATCTGTAAATATTGAGGGTCATCTGTACCATATATTTATTTGTGAGGTAAGCAACTGGTAGGAAAGCAATCAGTCCCTCTTTATGATGATTTGCATCATATGCTTTCATTCTATTGTTTGGAATGACTATGCTACATTGTGTTTTAATGTTCATACCCACAAACATAAACAGAGAACCCACCTGGCTATCTGAAGAAGGCTTAATGACGCTCCAAGTCCCATCATCTATGTCATAGCTGCAACAAATATAAAAAATATATACAGATATCGTAAAGCTGAAATGGAATAAACGCAAAAATAATGTTACGGGAAATCAACTTGCTCATATCATTTCAATGCCATAGGGGGTCACAGGGCCTATGGCAGTCTTCCAGTGCAGACACACTTTTACGACTGACAAAGGTTTGTGCCTGCAAACTGGGGGGGGGGGGGGGGGGGGCTCACACTAACCAAATTTTGAAATTATATCTATTATGGACAAAGGAAACAAAAGAAGACAAAACAACTAAATGAAAACTATGCTGACAAAGCATAATTTTCTCCTGTTGACACAGATGTTGACGACAGTATGTCTACATACCAGTGTAACTCATTGGGTAATGTATTGTCTGCTGCACCACCAAAGACGTAGAGATGCCTGTCATGTGACACCATGATGTGACCATAGCGACGCTGGGGAGGGGGCGGCGTCCCCTTCAAGATGTGATCCGATGGTATCTTCCTCCATCTAACACAAGAAAAGAAGAAGAGATGCGTTGAATGCTTTGGTTACGATGTACTCTGCAGAAGGGCTACATGCTAACTTTTTTGAGTAGAGAGTCGGGGGGGGGGGGGGGGGGGGGTGTTTCACAAAGAGTTAAGTTTGACTTAAAGTCATGGTAAGTGCCAATGCGCATACAGTATTAAACGTATAATCTCATTGGTAGATTACCCAATAGCGAGCGTCCCCTGAGCACGATCTGACCAATGCGGTGATGTGTCATATACCGCACACAACTAAGAATTTAAGTGCGACTGTTAGTCAAACTTAACTCTTTGTGAAACACCCCCAGGATTGTTAGTCAAACTTAACTCTTTGTGAAACACCCCCAGGATTGATATTTCTAGGGTCTGTATGTATCACCCCCTTGAAATTTTTGGAGTCTGGAATTTGACGATCCACAAGTCCAGGGTGAAATTCCGAAACAATTATAGAATGACACGAAACAAAACTTCCTGAACATATTCTACAACTCTTAGGCAGGAATTTATTGGTGATTTTTTTTTTCTAATCTTGCACCAACAAGACAACAAACTGATTTTGCTTAATGTTATTTCAAATCAAATACCTTTTATTAGTTCTACGACAAATCTTCCGAGGTCAATATCCTAGACTAACTGAATTTCTTACTTCAACCCCAGAGCAATACCTAACCTCACCTGCAACTTAATGGCAACCCTAACCCTAAACCTATATCTTTGGTGAAATAAAGCCTAAAGCAATCGTCAGTTCACAATTAAACAGTTCCACGACGATGAACATCGTATCCATACCTCCTTTCTCTGAAGTCGAACTGATAGAGATCGTTGGTGATCTTCGCTCCACTCTGCCCTGAGAATACAAACATGCTATCCCTGGATACCGCTACTGGGAAGTTACAACACGTTGGTGGGTGGTCACCTGTTTGCTGCACCTATCAAATACAAACAATATTAAAGATGAGAGATGAATAATGGTACTCCATTCTTGCATAAGATACATGTACATATGGTAACATTATTATATGACGTCCCTGCGTGTTTTCAAAGAGCTTTGAAAATTATTACCCTAGCTTTAAATCCAGCAAAAGTTACTGGAACAAAGCGTACTTCAACGACTGAATCCTACAAGGTATCCACTTACTACACCTGGGTTGAGAGAGGCAAATTTCTCTAAAGGACATTAGTACCACATCAGGGCTTGAACTCATGGCTTTTGTCAAGTGATTAAACCAGTCAACTGACTGAGCAAGAAGTTCATTCTTGTAAATATATTTACAAACTGACGGGGGTGGGGGGTAAAGCGGTGAGACTAGAGATAGTGACCTACATTTTCAGCCCCCCAAAATGGTCTCCATGAGTGGCAAAACCATTCAAATAACTTTTGAGCTACAAATGTCCATAATTGTCGCAAAGAATTTCACGCTACATCATTTTCTTATTAAAAAATTTGCCAAAGTTGCAGATCAAAAGAAGGAGACAGAGAAGGTGGACAGGGAAAAGGGGCAAGAGTGCTTCAATGGAAATTGGCATGGGAGAAGAGAGAGTGAATAGCATTTGGAGAAAGAGTTAAAAGAGTGAGAAAGAAAAGAGTGAGAAAGATGGAGAGAGAGAAAGAGAAAGAGAGAAAGAAAGAGGGAGAAGAGAGAAAGAAGAAGGAGAATCAAAGAATTAAATAAGAGGAGAAAAATTGATGAAGCGCATGTGAGAGATAGGGTGAGAGGTAAATAAGATTTTAAAGAGAGGGGGGAAGTGGAAGAAGGGAAGAGGGAGAGATGGAAAGTAACCAGAGGAAAGAACAGAATATCAAAAGAATCACATGATTGAACCTCAAATTTCCCAAGAGCAATAAGCAATAAATCAATACACCTGTTGCCAATTATTCAAACCCAGATCCTAACAATAACCTAACAACCTAACATCACACATGTCTTAACCTTAGGCTTGACCATCAATCATATTCCAATGTCTTGGCACATGGCATGCAAACAGGATACCATTATAATGATGAATTGTATGCAATTATATATTTCTGACAATATCTTTCTAGAGGTCTCTATTTGTATTTAGAGTTTATTTTGCTAAGCTACAAGCTTTACAAGGTCAAAGTTCAGGTCAAAGTTGAGCTCAAGAGATCAAGCATGTCACATGAACACCTGTTTCACTTGCATTGGATTTCTGGGTGTACACGTATTTGCATTTGGCTTTCATGTACATCAGAAATCAACTGTTATGGATAAATATGAATCACCCTTCATGAAATATAGCATGAAGCACTCATTTCTAGATGAAGTACAAAGTCATGTCTGTATAATTTCACAGGTTGACCTTTTAAGAACTGTGCAATATTGTCTTATGATTGTACTTTAATATTTTCAGTGCCAGATAGACTTTCATTATCATTCACCAATTGCTCGACCACAGGAAAGGTATATGGTGGTCAATGTACAGCCCTGGAAAAGATCATTAGACCAAGTTTCTGTAATAAGGGTACTATAATATGAATACAAAATTATAAAAATGATTGTCTTTGTATTTCACTGAATGAATACCAAATTCCAGCAATTATACCTTGCTTTTATGATATTTTATTTCCTTCTTACCACAAAAATAACACTATCAGTAACCATTCTTGGTCTAATAATTTTTTCCATGGCTGTATATCAAAATTGTTGAGCATAAATCAAGCATTATAAATATATGATTATAATTATAGATCTTACTTTTTTCAACATTCAACAATAGTAAACAAATGAGAAAATGAAAAATAAAAAAAAATAACCCCCCCAAAAATCAATGCAATTTTTCAATAATTCTTATGCATATAGTTGAGTATTTAAAGGAATGTTTAGTATCATAAGAAATCGTAATGAATTTCCTACAAGTTATGTACACAATATTTTGTGAAATAATTGATGGTTAATGAAGTGCAGACATTTGAAAAGTAAGCATTGATCACATTTTGGTAAAATTTTGAAGAGAGCTAAACCCCTTGGCACAGTAAGAGTTAATACTAGTACTCTATAAATTGTAATGCTCTGTATTAATACATGTACGCAAATAGTAATACAAAACCTTAAGTAAAAAATGTTATCTTTGATGAGACTTTATACTAATATCACAGTCACTGATATCAACAAGACTGACACCAGACCAGACTGACAACCTTGGACCAAGGGTGGTAGCACTGAGCAAAGATCAAACCTAGGCTCTCCGGTATGAGAGTCAACAACTTTTCACCAATATAAATGTACACATCCACCATGTGCTTCCACTTTTGGATATTTGCACTTAGATTAGGTCTAACTTTCTGGAAGACTCTATGACCTTCGCATGCATGAGGACCAACACTGTGCGATGACCTCATTATCATCTAGCTTCTAATAGACCCTGATGACTTGTGATGTGACCAAACTGGAGGAAATGAACGATAACCTGTGAACTAGTCCGAGGGCAATGAAAGATTATTCTCTCCCTTTTGCTCAAGGGGGAAGCATGTGCAAGGATGTTTTTCTTCACCTCTAAGTTTATTGTCAGTTTCCAAATCACTAGTAATGATATATGAATCAGGTAACTACAGATAATTGTGGGAAGGGGTAGGGGTGGGGTTGTCAAAGATGACATGCTCCATGCTCATTTCTAACCATCTCTTCCTTTCAATTTCTCCAGGGTACTACAGTCAAATCTCTCCATTAACCAGTTGACTTCTAAGCCAGAGACTAGGGCTGGTGTTTATAAAGAATGCATGTAATACAAAAATCAAATCCAACTCAACGAGTTAAGAGGTACACCTAAGGTAGCTGAGCAAATCATGGTGGCGCATAAGAATGCCAGAAAGACACATATGAACAAATTAACTAGAAATGTGCATTGCTGGTGCCGCGCAATGCGAAATGTATCCCCCGGCACTGGCAGTGATTTGAAGGAGGGACAAAGACCCTACCCCATCCCCTCCCTCAAACAAAAGGATGGTGTAGAAATTGCCGCCAGTGGCCCGGAATATCGTCAACACTAGGAGCAGCATTACCAAAACGATTTGTGCAGATTAGAGTATAATGCATTTTTATAGAAAATTCGGAAGAAATATGACCTCAGAGCGCACATAAGCCATCCACTAAAATATGACCTTTGATCCTATGAAAGACGGAACACTGGTGGCAGCATCACCAAAAACTATAGGTTTTTAGATTACACCAAGGGACACCTTCATACAAAATTTGAACAAAATCTGTTGAGAAATGCGACCGCTAGAGCGCACACAAACTATCCCCCAAAATATGGCCTTTTACTCTATAAAAGACGGAACACTGGGGCAGCATCACCAGAAACTATAGGGGTCCAGATTTTACCAAGATACACGTCCACAGGAAGTCTGAAAGAAATTCGTCGAGCAATGTGACCGCTAGAGCGCACGCAAGAATGTGACGCGGCGGCGAAACGCTGCTGAATCCAAAGTATCCTCCGGCATACTGCCGGGGGATACAATTAAAATTATAATATCATTCTATAGAGGTAGAACAAAATATTAGGATGTAGACTTAGTATTTATAAACTCCAAGACCATTTTTAAGCAAAATCATATGAAAACCTTTATTCAGTAAGTCTGTGATTTTAGATGCATATTTGTATGTCTTTACCCACCATTATCTTTCACTAAGCTACATAAGGAAATAGAAAAAACAGTGTCCAATTAAGTTTCATTGAATTGGGATTATGAGGAAAAGAAGTTAGAGCATAGGTAAATCTTTGTGCGCTCAATGTTCACAAGGTTCTAGGACACCTACCCCCTGGACAAAACCACCCCTGAAAGGTTACAGCATAGGTAAATCTTTGTGCGCTCAATGTTCACAAGGTTCTAGGACACCTACCCCCTGGACAAAACCACCCCTGAAAGGTTACAGCATAGGTAAATCTTTGTGCGCTCAATGTTCACAAGGTTCTAGGAAATCTACCCCCTGGACAACCACCCCCTGGACAACCATCCCGGATGACCACTATAGACAGATGGACTTTCTAGACGGGTTCCATGTTCTATGACACATACATGTGTATCTCTTCCCAGAGAAAGATAATTCAATTCACCACTATCACAGGCAGGTTGCCTTTGTAGCATGGCGGCCACTGTAACTTTGTAGATGTTTAGTTTGTGTATTGATCATTTAAAGGGACAGTCGACCCTGATTATAAGATGGTTTTAAATGAAGCAGAAAAATTAAAGAAACAGATCAGTGAAGGTGTGAGCAAATCCGATGAGAACTAAGAAAGTTATGAATTTTTGAAGTTGTAATCAATCAAACACAAATTGGCAACTCCGTGACGTATCTTGCGAGCTCCTCTCCCAGTTGCCCTGTACCCCCAAAATAATCAATTTCTATTTTCTCTGAAGAAAATATTCAATCGTACATGCACCTTAGATTTAGTCATTGCTTATACATGTATGTTTTTACACAAAACCTGTATGAAACAAATTTACTCCGTCATCAAAAACTAAGAAAAAGAAAATTTATGAAATTCCCTGTACTGAGCATGTGGGAGAGGAGTTCACAAGATACGTCACGGAGTTGCCAATCTGTGTTTGATTGATTACAAATTCAAAAATTCATACCTTTCTTATTTCTTATCGGATATTTCTCAAACTTTCACTGATCTGTTTCTTTAATTTTTCTGCTTCATTAAAGAGCAACTTATAATCAGGGTGGACTTTCCCTTTAAAAAGGTGGGGATATTTTGAATAACTGCTGTTTGTAATCTCACCCTTCCCTACTTCATTTAACACTTTTCTTTCCCTACTGCTCCTCTCCCCTTAATATCATAACTTGAGAGCAAGAAGGGTGTAATGTAAAATGATAAGAGTTAATGCCCTTTGTGCTCTGAGCAGATGATATATTTACTTCATGTACAAATGTACTTGCCCCTGCAAGAGATAAAGATGTTCTTTTGCAACTTCCATTATCAAATCCCTCAAGATCAGTACTGCAACACAAGGGTCTGTTATCATCTACAATCTGACCAGTAATAAATCACAGCCATGACTAAGGAAATAAGCTTGATGGGCCGATTGCTACTCAGACATGTCCGTAAACCCTACCTTCCTCAAATTATTTTTGGGAAGCCCCTGGAATGTAATTTCAAAAGGAAATCACTGTGACAATTGTTTGTAAATTTCATAAAACATTTTCTTTTTCTTTTCATATGAAGTGTGTCTGATAAAATTAGGCATTGATGGATTCCCTTCCTCTTATCATTTTGCAGACAGATGAATGTTTCACCAAGAGGTCAGGGGGTGATGATTTCTTGCAGCGCAGAAATTAGAGATCTTTCTACATTCATGTGAAGGGTGACAGAATCTTCTACGAAATGAAATGACAGTAATCATTAAGCAAACCAGCTCTTCAGACATGCAGATCTACCTCAAAACGCATTTAAACAAGAAATATTTAAAACAATAAATGTAAGTCTGTCCTAAAACTAACTTGTCAAAGACAGAAAAAGGGTAAATTTTAGAACTTAGCTTTTAATACTAAAAGCTAAATGATGGAGAGACAGGAATTTACAATTCATATCCTTGCCTGATGTAGCATCAAGTCACATCCCCATTAATACTAACTTCTTGAGAAGTACCTACAAAGAACAGTATTGCACAAATCTACTTGTACATCTGCACATGCTATCTCCTTTAAAAGAAGGTACATGTAAGTAGGATAGTTTAGACGTTAGAGAATAGACAAGGCTTTCCACTCAATATCCTTTCTTAATAGTGCATTAATATTCCTGCATCCCTATAATCCCCATATCCAAGCACTTGACAAGAACCTGTCATGGAAGAAAGTCACAGATGTTACGTGACGAGATACTGGGGGGGGGGGGCACTTGTTTTTTTGAAGGCTCGTAATTCCAAATATAATACATGGTTCGATTCCATTTTCAGAATTATGAATCCTATTTCATTTTCAAATTACAACTTTATTACATCTACGGAATTATGGACCCTATTTCCTTTTCAGAACCTTCGGAGTAGCAAACCTTTGGAATTAAGCATATTCAGAGAACCTTTGGAATAATGAACCCTTTGGATTAAAGAACCTTTGGAATTATCAACCTTCGAAAAAACGACAAATAACCAACTAGACATCCCGTCGGGGCCCCGTTGCATAAAACTTACCATAAATGGTAACTCTGCTATCAATGGTAACTACCATCATGATGGTAACATCACTCAACAGCCAATCAAAATCAAGGTTTCCATGGGAGTTACCATTGATGGCAAAGTTACCGTTAATGGTAAGTTTTATGCAACAGGGCCCTTGTCTCTCTTCATCTCTGTACACCATTCAAACCCTGTTCATCACTGACAGACGACCCACCCACGAGGGAGCCCTCCTCTCATCCCTCGAACCTGACGTAGTTGTTTCACATCAGACACAGACAGGTGAAATCTCATGCCCACGTCTTGCCAAAAAGAAATATGGGTCAGACAGACATCATTGCTCATTCATCTTGTTTCCTCTGGATCTCTTAGGATCCTTTATCTGTGCCCTGTTTCATAAAACTGCTCCATTTCTATTACAAATTGGCTCTCAGCCAATCAGATTCAAGGATTTCAGTAGCTTATAACAATTATTGTAATTGTTATTGATAAGTTTTATGAAACAGGGCCCAGAGATGAGGGGAAGTTGAATGAGGCTATAACATGAGGTGGAAGCTTGAAGGGGGTCTATGCTGCCTAGGGCCGTCATCGACAGGCTTTTTGTCGGCTTTTACGTCAACAAAAGAAAATTTTAGCTTTGATGACATAGTTTTCCTTTGTTGACAGAAGAATATTCATGGCAGGTCTTGTAGGAGATTAAAAAAAGGGCAACCTCTAATGTTGGAAGGTAAAATACATGATCCATAACACCACTATCTAGCAACAAATTGAAATGGAACGGTAAATTTTGTATACTGATAAAAGTTAATTTTATTTTTGAGAATGGAGCGATTTTAACAGTTTATTTGTCTTGCATTTATAAATTTTTCACGTTTTAAGCAAAGATAAATTATTTGTTGTAGCTAACTTTTTTTGATCTTACACGCAATATAATGGATTAAAATTACATGATGCATTTGATCAGCCAAAAATATCAGAAGCTGACTTAGGGAAGCTGTATATGTACGTGCATGTATGTACATGTATATCCACAAGTCGACTGGTAACGACCCTAATTCATATGGGTCATCAGAAAAATGGTGCTATTATGCTTCACAAGCCTTTCATTCCTTTATTCATGAAGATAATTTGAATTCTATATCCAAAACTAGAAAGGCCGTCAAAGGCGGCAGACCCAGGCCTTAGCGGCGCTACAGAGTAGTTGCAATACTATACTAACTATGGGGTCAAAACTACAAGGTTACACAGAATTTGCAGGCGTCAACCGATCATCACCAAAATCTAAACGATTCTTTCCTGTCACTATCCGAACATTCCCTGAAAATTTGGTGCAAATCCGTTCACCCGTTCTCTAGTTATCTTGTACACAAACAAAGAAACAAAGAAAGAAAGAAAGAAACAAACAAACAAACATACGGAGCCCTTTACATAACCCTGCAGATTTTATCGGCGTGGGTAAAAAGTGTATTTGCATAAATTTCTGTCTCTATTTGAAAAGAAATGTACATCTACATGTATTACCTTGGTTGAATCCAGACTAAAGTGCATTATGACATGAAATGAATGATATGATGGTCTCAGCATGAACCCTGGACATCTCTTGTCATGTTGTCTGCACTTGATTTATTAGTGACTAACTTGAAAGAGGAAGGAAGGAAGCAATTTTTAAGCCCATTTAACCAGCCCTTATCTCCATCTCTGCCTCTACATGTACATATCTCTCCCCTCCTCTCTCTCTGTCTGATCCCTTTACACCCAGCCTCTTCCCCTCCCCTCCTCTTCCCTCTCTCTCATGTACTCTCTCCCTCCCTCTCCCCGTTCCTCTTTCTCTCTCTCTCTCTCTCTCCCTCCCTCCTTCCCTCACCGCCTCCTCTGCATGTGCTCTCTCTCTCCCTCTCCCATTCCTCTTTCTCTCTCTCTCTTTCCCTCCTCCCCTAACCCCCTCTCTCTCTCTCTCTCTCTCACTGTCTCTTTTTCTCCCTGTTGCTTTTTTTCCTTCTTTACATTGTATGTCTTTTTCTCACCCAATACATCTCTTTGTCTGTCTCTCTTGATGTCTGTATGTAAATGTATGTATCTCTGTTTCTTTTTGTAAATTTCTCTCCACTTCTGTCTGTCCATCTGTCTGTCTCTCCTATGTCCTTGCTCCCTATTTCTGTATCTCTAAATCTCTCCACTCCGTCACTCCGTCACTTTAAAACTCAAAATCTATCAATCTCTTCTCTTTTTTATTTCCCTATGACTGTTGATCTTTTTCCACCCTCTCTTTCTGTGATCTTCACCTGTCTCTAATAATCATATACATTTTGTCTGTTTCTCTCTCTCTTTCTACATCTTTCTCTCTCACTGTCTCTCCCATTGTCATCATACCCTGTCTGAACTATGCCTTGCTTGACAGATTGTGTCCCCACAGACCACCTCTTCTCATGTTCACCTTTTGGAGTTAGTACACCTGAGACACTGGAACCTGTTGACGTCTTCTGAACTTCTTCACAGTAAAGAAGAAAGGATAGCACAGGATTGAAGATAAAAGAAGGGAAGAGAGAAGAGAGAGGGAGCATAGGATGGACAAACTGAAGAAAAGAAAGATCAGATCAAAGAGAAATACACTTGATCACAGACATGTGTGGAATACCCATAGAGCATGACAAATAAGAAGACAGAAATTGAGAAGACAGAGACGGACAATAACGAAGAAAGATATGCTTTGTAGATATATACAGACTAGACAAAATAAGAAAAAAAGAAAAAGAAAACCAGTAAATGGTTAGAGAGGGCGAATTAGTCCAAGTCAGGAGAGCTGCTTGACTTTTCCCCTTCTCCTATTCTCAAAATACATGCAAAGAAATGGTGGAAACACTGTCCTTCATCAGGGCTTAAAATTAGCAGTTGTCCATGTACCATTAGCCACTTTGTCCTGCTGGGCATCATAAAAGGCAGATAAACTCAGATAATGTTTCCTTTTAATACTGGAAAAATTTGGTTACACCAATTTGTCTGCTAAAATGAAAATCCAATTCCCATGACTAAAATTTTTCTTAATATTAGGGAAAGATCCAGGCGATTGTAAGAATAAAACCCACCTTGTGATATAGACCTTCTACTGCTTGCAAAAATTCAAATTCATATTTGATTGCAGTGAGTTCATCATTATCAGTTTTTCAAAATCAGTAAGAATATTCTTAAAACAGGAAAAAAAATAATTTTGAAATCGAATTGATATTTATAAGGGGGCAGATTGACCCAGAACCCCTCTCATCAGTCAATAATGCCCTTTTCTCATCTCCACTTCAATCTCTCTTCCATAGAGGTCTAGCGACTATCATCTTCCGTCCGTCTCTGTCCGTCAGCCCTCGGGTCATGTGGCTGTCATTTCTGTTTGTTGACAGACCTGGTATTTGTTACGTGCATCTCTTTACATCCATTTCCTTCCTCACCCATCCCTGATAATATGTCTATCCTCTCTTCTACATCTAAACCCTACTTATACCAGTCAGCAGCAAATTGTAGTAGGAAGAAGCTCATTCCTGATATGATTTCTGTTAGGCCAAATAAAAATTATTCCCAGTTTCTCATCCCCGCCCGCATCCTTTTTTGTGCCCACCTCCTCTTTTCTTGTTATTTGATATTTTTGTTTAAAAAAAAAGAACACCAACATTTTGCTGCAGATCCCTAAAATTATAACTTGATGCCTTTTGGGGGTTTAAAGGGTCCCCAGAAGAATATAAATATGATAATGGAAAGCCGTGCCTAATAGCATTTGTATACATGTGCGGCGGCCATCTTGGAAAAATATCAAATATCAAATAAATGGTACCCCCTCCTCCTCGTTTTCGAAAAATCTGGACGAGAAACTAGGAATCAATTTTACTTGGCCTTACACACGTATAATAAAATGAGTTTATCACAAGTGTACCTTTGTCATATTGAAATCCAAAAATCAATTTCACACAAGATGTTGATGTTGATGTTCTTGTTGATGTTGCCCTTGGTGGTTTGTTCCATTTTTTGTGGGGGGGGGGGGAGCAAAAACAATATACAAGTACATGTAGGGTCGCTGTGTATGGAATGAAATCACAACTGACAGTGCTCTTTTTCTACAGTTCAAGTATTACAATGGTCAAGTAGGAGGACAAATTTTACTCCAGAATATGGAAATCAGTAACCTTCCTGGATTGCTTCCAGCAAACTTCTTCAATACACATTCTTCATTCACTTTTTATGAGCTAGATGATGGTACACAAATGGTTACTTCTGTATAATCTGGTGTACTACGGACGTGATGATCTGCACGTACATGGAGGCAACCATGAAAAAACACCCAAAACAAAAACAATCCAAAATCAAAAGTATGCAATTTCTAAGACATATCCAGGGAATGACTGGGACCTGTGAGAATTATTTCTAAAACCAGGCAACCACCGCAACCTACGATTTCACACCAGACTAAAGAAGCGTCTCCCGGGCATACAGATGAGTATCGGCATCAGACTTTCGTTGTGTAACCGGACACGTAAACAAAGAGGGTAACAAGAACAACAAGGGTACCAACAACAATGATGCGGTTAAGATGACGAGGAGGAGATCTGGGTTAGATAATGATCAGGTGACTCAGGATCAGTGGAGTCATACTGCTTTCATATTCACGGTTGGGTCTGGAGCGAGTCCTCAGTGAGTGCTACCGACTCCATCCACATCCAAAACAGGCTGCCTTTCATATTCAGAGTTGCCAGAGCACATCACGTCTGCCACAAGGATTTGTTGCCAGGAGTTGCACAAGATCACGCCTTTATTCCCACTTCATCTTGATGTTTTTTCCAAACCACTCAATCATAAAAACACAGTGCATACACAACAAAAAAATTGATAAACATCCAGTAGTGTGTCCACCAGTTCTAATGCGGGTGGCTCCTCACCCAACCCTCCTCTCCAAGCTGGGTGATTAAGTCCAGACTGAGTGCAGAGCAAAGTGATGCTGAAAGTCTGAAACCCTTCACATCAGCTCCATCGGGTCCAGATTCATCCCTTTTCAACACTGAATGTGAAAGGGGATCAGGATCGGTGGTGGAGGAGGAGTGAGAAACATTGGTTTGGAAACATGATGGTGATTCAGACTTCAGAGATGTGACTTGTTGAGTGACTGAGGGAGGTTTCCATGGTAGAAGACTTCAACATGGGTGGTTTCTGACCGAATTAAAGATAAGATGTTTGTGGAGGTTGTTGCTATGATGGCAGTATATGGAACTCTCTTTTCACATGCTTTACGCATCCGAACAGTTCATACCACACAAAACCTTCACTCAGAAAATAAGTCTAATGATCTAGGAGAAGTTTGTAAAAATGAAGGACAGCATAAGATATAGAAAACATTAAAAGAAGAGCACTTTAATCTAAAGCCTTTTGCTGAAAGATTCAAAAGTATGAAAGAGGAAAATAAAGGCAATTCCCATGGCAGCCAGGTTATAAAAATTATTCTGCACCTATTGACTCCTACTTCAATTTCTATTTTAAAAATTTGCATACTTACACTCTAGCACTTTATCAGAAAATTGCAATTAATCAAATGATAGCAAAAAAAATAAGAATTTAAAAAAATGTATATGTAATGGCTGACTAAAGACGAAGAGGAGGAGAAAGAAGAAGAAGAAAGAGAAGAAGAAGATGAAGAAGATGAAGAAGAAGAAGATGAAGAAGATGAAGAAGATGATGAAGGAGAAGAAGGAGAATAGATGAAAGAAAAGAAGAAAAAGAAAAAGAAGAAAAAGAAAAAGAAGAAAAAGAAAAAGAAAAAGAAAAAGAAAAAGAAAAAGAAAAAAAAGAAAAAGGAGAAAGAGGAGAAGGAGAAAGGGGAGGAGAAGGAGAAAAGGAAGAAGGAAAAGAGGAGGAGGAGGAGGAGAAAAAGGAGAAAAGGAGGAGAAAAAGAAGGAGAAGGAACAGGAGGAGGAGAGGTGAAGTAGGAGGAGGAACAGAGGAGGAGGAGGAGGAGGAGGAGGAACAGGAGGAGGAGGAGGAGGAGGAGAAGGAGGAGGAACAGGAGGAGGAGGAGGAGAAGAAGGAGTAGCAGAGGAAGAAGAAGAAGGAGGAGAAGAAGAAGAAGGAGGAGGAGGAGGAAAAGAAGAAGAAGAAAGAATATCAGATGAAGATAAGGAAGGTCAGCTTTGATGAGATTGATAATCAGGGTATTAGGTTCAGACAGACACTTTCCTGCTTATTCCCTGCATAGTCTACAACCCTAAGGTGTTCTCACCAGACACAACATAGAGAAATCTGTGTTTCTCCATCTCAGGAGTGACCTTCTCTAATAAAAGGGCATTAGTCACATCACAAGACTTTCCTAAATAAATTCCTACATTGCAGTACTAATCTCTCATTCTCCATCTTGAGTTTGACCTTCTCTGCTACAAAAGGGCATAAGTCACATCACAAGCTTTTCCTACATATCATACTATTTCTGTGTTTTCTCTATCTCACGTGTGACCTTCTTGGTCAAAAAAGGGCAGAAGCCGCATTACAAATTATCATATAGAATTAGAAATCCTTATCTGTGTATCTCCTAAAAAGTCTTAAGTGACCTTCTCTGCCAAAAAAGTACATACATGTATAAAGTCACATCACCAGACTTCAGTCCTATATTATAGTTTGTCTTTTCTCCATGTCACAAGTGATCTACATACAGTTTACCTAAAAAGTGCACCCATTGTGTTTCACATCACATGAACTTGATACATTACAGTCCGAATCGTGTGTTTCTCCATCTCATAAGTGACCTTATCTGCCAAAACAGGGCATAAATCACATCACCAGACTTTTCTCCATTATACTAAGAATCTGTGTTTCTCCATCTCATAAATGACTACATTGTACATCTGACAAAGAAGGGCATAAGTCTTATTATCAGACTGTCATACACAACAGTCCTAAAATGCCCATTTCCATCTCATGAGTGACTTTCTCTGCCAAAACAGGGCATAAGTCACATCACCAGACTTTTCTACATTGTCTGATTCTGCATTTCTCCATCTCCTAAGTAACCATATCTGGGAAAGGAGGCTAATTAGTCACATCACCAGACGTTCTACTACAACAGCATCCCACAATGCCTTTTTCCATCTTATGAGTGACCAACTCTGCCTAAAAAGGGTATAAGTCACGACACAAGACTTTCAAACAATCATTGTCTGTGTTTTCTCTATCTTAGGAATAACCTTCTCTGCCAAAGAGGAGCTTAAGTCGCACAACCAGTGGGGCATTTCATCAGGTGTCTTGTCAGTGATTTTTACTGACAAATTTGCTCTCAGCCAATCAATCAAATGCAAGGATTTCAGTAGCTTATAACAGTTATTGCAAACTTGTCATTGATGACAAGTTTTATGAAACAGGGCCCAGGGGAGCGTTTCATCAAGTGTTTTGTCAGTGATTTTTACCGACAAATTTGCTCTCAGCCAATCAGATGCAAGGATTTCAGTAGCTTATAACAGTTGTCGGTAAAAATCACTGACAAAACACTTGATGAAACACTCCCCAGGTATGCTCTAAATTCACCAAACCACAGTGGACCACCCCTCGCTCACACGAGTGGTTGCAATCCAAGGCGGATATTTCATGCATTCACTTCCAGTTTTGTCCCTACACATGGGTCACTGCAAAAATTGAACAAAATTTCTTACCTCCTCCCATGATTTGCTGTCTCCATTGAGTGATACACACCACATGTCATTCAACCTGCAAACAGAACAAATACAAATTTAAAGTCATATCACAAAATGTGTCATGATGACTGAATTCCACTTTGCATCAGAGAAATAATTTGTCTTGAAAGATTCCTTAAATTTTAATTTTTTGGTAGCAATCTGGTATGGATAAATGTATATTCTTTTACTTTGAATTTTCATTTTTCTCTTAAAATTTGTGATTTGTATCACCAAGGTACCCGTAGCTTTTGTTTTTACCACCCCTAAATGTCCATTATTATTAACCTATCGAATGAATATGTATAAAGTACACTGCATAGGATATCGTGATCTAATTCATTGATCTCAAAATGAAAGTAGACATCCAAGTCAAATGTGACTTTATAATTCTGGGGAGCATTTCATGAAGCACTTTGTCAGTGATTTTTGCTGACATCTTTGCTCTCAGCCAATCAGATGCAAGGATTTCAGTAGCTTATAACAGTTGTCGGTAAAAATCACTGACAAAACGCTTGATGAAACGCTCCCCAGGAGGGACACATACAAAATCAGCATGTGATGAGTGATGGGACCTTTTGACACTAGTTTCTAGTGAAGATCGAGAAAAATTTTTAAAAATGAAATAATAAACTTAAGGCTTTCTTGAGGAGATAGGAAATTGTTCATATTCAAATGGTACCTCTAACCCCTCACAAGGTTTACAAACAATTTTAACAAATTAACTTTCTAGAGTCAAATTCATAATTCTTTATTTTATTGTTGAGAATTTGGCTTTAAATATATGTCATGGGAAACACATTTTCGAAAACTTGGTGGTACCTCAAGAATTTACATTGCTTATGGATGTTATGTGGTAGAATCACTTTATTTTCATGAAAGCCCCAAAAGCTACATGTAAATATAATTATTAATTTATGATAAAGAAAAATATTCAATAGTCTGTGATAAACCTGTAATACTGATGGACTAATTATGAATTGACTATGATATCGAAATACTACATGTGTTATTGTTTTAGTTGTTACTACATGTCATTGTTCTTGTCGCTTCATATTGCATTTCTTCCCACCTGGGAGGTGGACCCTGTTCCCACCATGACTTTTGTTCTTCGAAGAGAAACATTTTTTTTGTTCTTCATGCTCAGAACCTGATAATTTCCATTGCAATATTTTCATATCTTAAAATCTATGTATACAAGGCAGGAAGAAAGATTATGTCAATAATAAGATGGATTTTAATGTGGTGTAGAGGAAGGAGAAGTTGTACAATGCATGTATCAACAAAGCTCATGTCACACAGGAAGCAGCATTACCAGACGGATATTGAGATATATGCTGAGACAGATGTATGAGGAAGAAAAACAGACATCACTTTGAACAAAGGACATTAAAATCACAACATGTCTGACCTGGATTTGTTTCATGTACACAAAATCTTTGGGGAATTTCTGGTGATTTTTCATCATGATTTAATCCGACATTTCAGTTGGTTTCAAAGCTGTTTTGACTGGGTTTTGTTTAAATCAGAAACAGGACAAATGTTTCCTATGACACTGCAGTCTAGGAGATCAATTGTTAGCATGAAATAAATTCATTCAATAAATCAAAAATATTGTTTCATCACTGATGCTATGTAAACAAGGATATGTACATTCTTCATATAATTGATTAATGAATTACTGTATTTCTTTCAAACACATGCAAACATATGCCATTTTTATTCATAAAGGGGCTAAATTTAGTGATGAATAACTACTGTAAAATTATTAAAAAAAAAAAAAAAAAACACCATAAAATTATGAATGGTCCAGATTCCCAAAAGTTTAATGGCAGAAAGAGTAAAATCACAACAATGTTTTTTTAAACTTTGATCTGTGAAATATTCTTGCCACAAAAAGGCCATTGTTATTAACTTACAAGTTTCATGCCTCAAGTGTTTTTCATTTTGCGGTATTCATTTGCCTTCTAGAATGCAATGGTAAAGGAGAAAAAAACAACAACACAAAACACAGGTTTTATTCTAGGAAAAGAATTATGGGGGGAGGGGGTTTCATCAAGTGTCTTGTCAGTGATTTTTACCGACAAATTTCCTCTCAGTCAATCAGACGCAAGGATTTCAGTAGCTTATAACAGTTATTTCAACTTGTCATTGATGACAAGTTTTGTGAAACAGGGCCCAGGTACTAGTTCACTTGAGACTCACCTGGCATTTCCATCATAGCCAGCAAATATCCAGAGTTTATCTTGCCATACGGCTGCTCCATGTGCTGATCTAGCTGGGGGTAACCTTGACAAAAAAATGAAGTAAAATAATAACAACTGGCACTGCTAGCCCCGATACAAATTCAATATTATATCTATTAGAATTTTTTCATGTTTAAGTTTATGACAATTCATTTAACGAACCCTTTCGAGACAATTCACCACATTTTCTGGTTTGGCTCAATAACTTTTGATTCAGAGCTTTAAAAAATTATTTTGTTTGATGCCAGGAATTTTAAAAGTGAGCATAATCTTTAAAATCCTTTAATTAGCAACACATTGAGAGATTCAAAAAATCACTAGGGATTATTTTCCTCAAAATTAGTAATTTTTTCAACTCTTCAACAGAGTTAGTAACCAACCATGTTCAATTATTTCAAAGACATTACCTTAATAGTACCTTGTAGCACTAAAAGAAAAATATTGGTGCCAATTTGAAGAACAAAAAGTGATTATTAAAAGTAACTCCCGTCCTGAAAGAGTTAATGACTTCTAAAAGACATTAACATACTCTTTATAGATTTAATTTGAAGAAGACATCGTGCATTATGGCAAAAACTCATTATTAGATACTACAGCTTTTTTCAATTTTGCAATATTTCCATATAATTGATATTAACAAAATTATTGATCATATCAAAATATTATGCAGCCCTGTTTGTTCATCTAATTGATTTCTTTACCTCCCCTCAAATTTCCTCTCTATCCACTGTCCATTAGAGAGCTTGTATTCAAAGAGGTCATTCTTGTTGCGGAGATTGGAGTTGGAATATATATCTCCAGTATAGCCTCCTGTAAATACATAAAGAAAAGTTAGGAAAGAATAAAATTTCTAAGGCATTATAAAGATATTACAGCTTTCATACAGAGTACAGGTAAGCTTCAATGTGCCATTTCCATCAAAGATTTTCAGTATCCATACACATATATATACCCTGTAAAGTCAAAATGTGTGTGTTAAGTTAGGAAATATAATACTTTATTGTAAAGGGACTCTCTCAATTTAACAGATCACAAAAAGAAAATGAACAATAGTCATTAGTCAATAACTATAACAATAAATCATTCCCAAATCGTCTCCCCAAATTTATGCAGAAACAGTATTGGATATTGGTGTTGCGATGCCACCAGTGACCGATCCCAGAAATTACTGAACGCTTAGCTAGCTTAGTGAAATGCAATAACCTGGAAGAGGAAGAGGAAAATTGCTAGTTTTGTCTGTGCTTCTAAAGTTAGAATCTGACATATCTGAATAAAAGTTTTCATACTGTTTTGCTTGAAAGTGTTCAAAGAGGTAAATTCTACATCCTAATATTTTGGTAAAGTAAATGACTTTGAATGACTTTGAATGATTTTTTTCATATGTGTCTTTCCTGCGTTTTTACATGCCACGTTTCGCTACCTTATTGGCATAAATCGGTGAGACGGGACCTGCATCTCGTCGATATCCAATACTATTTCGATATAAAATACAGGAAATCGATTTGAGAACAACTCATAGTTACAATTACTGGTCAAAAGGCATCAGTCCTCAAAGGGTTACGTACTGGACGAAGATATGAACCTTTGACTCAGATTTTCATTTGGCATCAAAGATCAAAGTTACATGAACCTTTCATTTATATGTTTTTATATTTCAGAACTTCATGTTTAAATCTAATTATACTGCTGTTTTCATAGTCTAGGTAGACCTCGGCTACATGTACCTTATATGTCAAGCATCATTCATAAATGTATAAAAGCCAGAGATGAGTTTTACAGAGACAATACAACTTTATTTGAATGACCATAAAAAGCAACATTTATTTTCCTGTCCAACGATGGACTGACCTTCTTGTATAAATACCTGACATGACAGGGACTTCAAGAAATCATAAAGAGAAAATGAAATTGGAGATTGGCATCATCTAGACGATCAATTACTTTCCTAATCTTGATTGAAAGCTCTCTATCTTCTATATTGACGGTCACACATATTTGCTTTATTACTCTCAAATCATTTCTTTCAACAGAGAAGTTAGTACAGGGCTACAGGCCGCGGTCGCTTTGTGAAATTGAATTGTTCTTTTAATTCAATCAAAATCGACCTACTTGTACATATACACTGCAGTAACTCAAGATCTACATTTCATAAATTGTAACTTTAGTCAAACAGAGTACACGTAGATAAAAATTTCAAGATGTAAACTAACTCCCAAATTGGTGATAAAGGGACTACGACATGTAGCCTTATACTGAATGTTGAATATAATGTCTAGAATATGTATTGTAAATATGGTACATCTACATGTATGTCTTGAAAATGTACGGTAAATCAGCTCTTCAGGAACAAGTTATCAATAGGAAAGGACCAGGGGCCTGGGAACGATTTTGTTACTGGGGGTGCTGTGATAAAAAAAAACGGTCCTCAGCATTTTAGTGTCTCTTTTTAAATACTTTTTAGCTACATGTACAACACCCCCAGCATCCTCAGCCTTCTAGGGGGTACACCCCCTCAAATAATTGCAGGGGGTGCTGCAGCACCCCCGGCTCCCAGGCCCCTGGGAAGGACAAAGTATTAACCCCTTCCCTGCAACCAGATTTTTGAGGAATTGTCCAAAAAAAATATTAACTTTCAGTGCATTTTCTCTTGAGCAAACTGGGCAAAGATATATTGCATAGAAATAAACATTATATTGACGGCACAAGTTTCTGTATGAGGAAGGATTTTCAAGCCATTCTGCGCCTGAACAAAATGTTCAACACTCAAATTTTGGGGAGGGATTTGCCGCCCACGGCATGGTAGGGGTTATAAGTTGTGTCCTTCAATAAAGTGAGCATTTATTGTGAAGACAAATTATTTTCATAAAGACTGAACCATCAGCTGAGAGCCTGAAGGTCATTAACTACTCACTCTTGGTTGACAAATTATGCTTTAAAGTAGAACGTTAATGATTTTAAATATTGGCTTAATACTTATTATTGCATAGATGGCATAAATTAAACAAGGTTATCCAAATTCAACGCTTGGAAACATTTGAAGTAATGATTGTTATCAATTATAAAACGGTAAAATACAGCCCCCGATATAGCAGCTGAAGAGCTCCTCGAACGCTGCTGAGATATGTGACGACACACCCCTGCACCAGTCCTGTCTAAGCAGACGATGTCCCATAACATCTTACACATTTTTCAGAGCCTATCTCCTCTTCACTTATTTCTCTTCCTTCACTAGCGTCAGTCTTAATGTTAGTCTGTTGCCTCACTCTTAACTTCGTGTATGGTATTATTTTGATGAAAAATGCAGCGTTAAAAAAATAAAGGAATCAGTCACTTGTAAACAAAATAAGACGCCATTGTATTTTCAGCTGCTTGCACCGGGGCATGTTCGGCGTTTCAAGAGGGAACGAATACCATCCTGCTATTATTCGGAGGGCTTTTCAATTTGAAAGTGGGGTTTATTTCATTGATCATTGACCCTTCTCCTGTGTATTTACAATCAAACGGTTTTAGTTATCAGAATCAGTTTCACTTTCCCTTTTAGAATGGTGTGAAATAAGGTCATGTTTAAATACACCAAACTCTTTATAATTTGATAAATAATTGCATTGCAATTACGTTCATTCATTATAGGACGTCGTCTGCTTAAGCAGGATATCGATCCCGAGTGTGACGACATCAAAACATCGCTATATTTCTGGCGAATCCTCGGATATTCCAGATGCTGAGAAGAGCTTTTATTTGTGTTGTTTTTATAATCACCAGATACGCAGTTGACATAAAACTTATAAGATTGCCATCTGTAAGCTTCCCAGTTTCTAGTGATACATTAATTGCCATATTTGTGATTTTCTTTGAATATCTACTTTAACGTCTCCAGATATTTTATTTTCTTAAGGCCTCCTAATTTGTGTTTTTAGTTAATAATCATTTCAAAAATCCTGTTCGTTCTCCGGAAAGAACCCAAACTATATCCTGGTGTCAGACCAAAGAATTTCCTTTCAGGTGTGGTATTCACTGAATCTAGACCGTTTTCTTGGTCTCACTACACTACTAGAGTGTCAGGAGTCTCAATTTCCTGGTCAATGCCCTCTTATTGCATGTGCGAGAAATTTTAGTGGCAGACTCAGAAAGGGTTATTCTATTATTTATCGCCTTAAGTACATATTTATTTGTAATAACAAGGGCAAACTGGAATAGAGAGGTTTATATGCTATTTTGGAAGATGATTCCTTAAAGTTCCTTGAATTGAAGTGTATCAATGTGTGCTCTTCAATTTCACCTTCTTCGTCACTCCCTCTCCCATCTCTTCTCTCTGTATCTCTTCCTTTCATAAAAAGGTAATTTTTCTCTGATGTGCCCTTGAGCTTATCACTATCTACTCTTCAATTACACCTGTTGTCTCTCCTTTTGCCACTCCCCTCTCCCATCCTTAGTCACATCACTTCTCACCTTTCATAAAGATAAAGTTGAGTTCAGGGGAGCATTTCATCAAAGGAAGTTGTCGGATATTTCATCCGACAACTGTTATAAGCTACTGAAATCCTTGCATCTGATTGGCTGAGAGCAAATTTGTCGGATAAAATATCTGACAAGTCCTTTCATGAAACGCCCCCCTGGTCATGCAATTACATTGTGAAAAACAAAGCAATATGGAAAGGTTGACAACATCTATAAGAAATGATGTATACTCTGATGTTTGGAATCCTCAAAATGATAAGCGCTTGACCCAATCTTCAAGCACATGCACTGCACACAGAATGGGACTGCACACACATTTGGCATGAATGTTGGGCCCGAACACTATGTACAGCTTTTTCTCGTCATATTTCGAATATGAGGGAATTTGAAGAGCAAAGCTTTTCAGGAGAGACTTCTAATCTGATTTTCTTCTAAACTGACACCTCCACTTGCCATTCACGTACTCGAAAAATGCTTCGATTTTTCTCTTTTTTTATTAAAAAGTGGTTTCCCACGTTAAGTGTGAACGAGGCTTCACAGGTATGGATTTATAAAAAGATGGTTTATCATAGAAGTGGCCTTGAGTTCTATCGATGTCTGCTCTCCAATTACACCTGTTGCGCCTCTTCTTCCTCACCGGCTTCCTTGCAAGCTACACCAGCCGTTAATTGCTCCAAGCTATCCAAACAGGTAAACCCCCTCCTGGATGATTTCTGCTTCATCATGCCTTCCCCTGACACACATGTAGCTGTCACACTGAACAACATCTACAGTATACCAGGGAGGTGGATGGAGTATACCAGGGCTCCACACTATATTTTTCTTAGGGGGGGGGGTCTATACTGATATTTTAGGGTCTGTGCATGCATGAGCCCCATTTTTGAAAGTTTGAGGGGTCGATCTTGACATAGGTTTTAGGCATCCATGTGTACCAGGCACCTATGTCGAGCTGTGATTAAATATCAAAAATTATCAAAAATTGTGTGTTTAAAGTATTGCACTTGTTCATAGAAGCTTCTAAAATATTATAATTGTGCAGAATTCCTAGCGCGGAACCCAACTCCGAGTTCGGTTCCGCGCTGGCCCTTATTCCATGCAAGCGCGTACGGGTGCATCGACTAGTCTCGCTGTATTGTTTATTGGGAGTGTACATGTATATCAACTTGCAATATCTGAACATTTAAAGCTTATATTTTGAATATTGAATAAAGTATATCGACATGGAACCCCTAACATACAGAGCAAAATAGTCAAACCTGCTAAGCGACCACCTGTATAGAAAGACCACCTGTCTATAAAGTCCACAATTTTCGTTTCTCTTGAACAGCATTTTCCATTGACATGTGTATTAAATGAACCTGTCCATAAAGACCTCCTGGTCATTAAGACCACTTTTCTTGTCTCCCTTGAATGGTCTTTATAGACAGGTTTCACTGTATCTTTTGATGATAGGTACAATTTAAGTTTAGGATTAGGGTTAGGTATTTTGTTCATAGTTTAAGTTAGTAATTTGGTAAGGGTAGAATATTGCCCGAAAAGCAATTGTCGCAGAAGCATGTGTTGTAGAACTGCCTACCAGTAATATCGCAGCTGAAATGACTTCAAAGAATAGTGCTATACCTGTTTGAAAGCAATGTTCCCCCCAACCTTTCTTGATCATACAACTAGAATGACGAATAGTCACATTACATCAGGTATCCTATTTCAAGCTCATCTTAATTTCTCCCCCCAATTGAGGAAATTTGATTTTAGACAAGGATTAATAAGGGTAATCCCTTCAGGAGAGGGTGGATTTGTGTAATAGATAAATCAAATTACATCTAAAGTTCTCCGTCAATGATGGCATAATGAGGATGTCTCGTGAATTTAAATGGCCAGTTATAGCAGTCAAACCTGATTGACACTACATTAAAAAGACCCCGGGCGGTATTATGAGATTCACATAACCTACATTCATACGGGACTTGTGGTTTCGAAACTTTAAGTTAGCGAAACTTTACGTTATCGAAACCACGACTCCCTAACCGCGACGAGGGTTCACATGAGCCCGAAACAAAAAGCTGAAACCAAACACGCTTTTTTTCACTGTCCTGGGGGTAATTGTCCTTGAAGGGTGGTTGTCCTGAATCAAAATGAGGCCCAAGTTTAAAAAACTGTTTAAAAAACTCCAAAATAGCATCACTAATAACTAAGAGAGTAAATTGCAATTACATCTTCATAATTTTTTTTGAGGAAATCGGGAAAACTAATGAACTACTGTACATGTATTACTGACTTTAGTAATTGAGCTGAAAAAGTTTAAAAGTAGACATTTAATAATAACTGTAAGTACTTGATCACTGTTACATAATGTTGGAAACAAAACATTTCAGTGTACAGTTGTGTATAAAAATGAAATCAGAAAAATGAACTTTGACAAATATTATATAAAATGAGAACTGCTACATAACAGACAAAAAACGAGGCAAAAAATGACATTAAATCTTGCATCACCCTGTCATAAATCAAGAACATGCTGGAGGCATGGGACGTGCACATACGCTCTACACCCTAAATCAGGCTCAATTTTCTTTTTCCCCACAAAAGTTGGTCTGGTTTTGGCACTTGCCTCCCAGGCCTGAGCTACTTTGAGTGATAGATATCAGGGGACGTAATAGGCTCGTTCATACAGGTCTGTAAAAACTATAGCACAGCAAATAGAACTTCACTATTTCCTTCAATCGATCGCATCTTTACAATCATCAGTAACTCACAACCAATTTCATGTAACTACAGAAAATTTACAATTCATTGTCAGATATGATTATAGTCGAAAGAAAGAAGATACAATAGATTTTTGCAATTGTATGTAAGTAACACCAAGGAGTTATCACAGAACGTGATAACTCCTTGGTTACACTCACATCAGTGAGTTATAGATTCTATTGACCTTCATAAATCGTAATACATTGAAAAACAAGTCATGGGAAGAAAGACGGTGAAAATGCTATAAAATTTCCTTTGAATTACTTCCCTGTTCATGATGATATACACATAAAAGACTTTGTGTTTTTAGTGGTGCAAATAGAATTCTTATTATTTTTACAAGGAGTTAATTTCCTAGGGTTACTAAACATTGATCATTACAAGTTTCAGGAAGCTTTTTTCTTCTCCTTACATTCTAAGCCAACATTCTAAGAGAGTGGGACCGGGTTGATGGAATAGAAACAGGGTGTACAGAAATAGATAAGTTACAAGGAGATCGTAATTATGCATGGGTGGTGATAGCATCTTTGTTCTACTCCCTGTAGAATCAGAGTTCTAATGAGATGCTGACAGAACAGGACAGCTTCATCTGAATTACATGTTGATATGATATTTGAAATAAGACTTACAGAGAGGTAGAGAGGAAGGGAAGAGGGGGGAGAAGGGGCAGAGGGGAAGAGAAGAGAGAGGGAGAGAGAGAGAGAGGGAGAGAGAAAGAGAGAGAGAGAGGGAGAGAGAAAGAGAGGGGGAGAGGGGAGAGGGGGAGAGGGGAGAGAGGGAGGGGGGGGGGGGGGGGGGGGAGAGGGAGAGAGTGAGAAGGGATAGAGAGTGGAGAGAGGGAAGTGTGGGAGAGAGGGAAGTGTGGGAGAGAGGGAGTGTGTGGGAGAGAGGGGAGTGTGGGAGAGAGGTGAGGAGAGTGGGAGCGAGTGGGAGAGAGAGAGGGGAGAGAAGGGAGAGAGAGAGAGGGGAGAGAAGGGAGAGAGATTGGGAGAGAGGGGAGTGTGGGAGAGAGGTGAGAGAGAGAGTGGGAGAGAGGGGAGAGAGGGGAGAGAGGGGAGAGAGGGGAGAGAGAGGGGAGAGAGGAGAGAGAGGGGAGAGAGGAGAGAGAGGAGAGAGAGGAGAGAGAGGAGAGGAGAGAGAGAGGAGAGAGAGAGGAGAGAGAGAGGAGAGAGAGAGGAGAGAGAGAGGAGAGAGAGAGGAGAGAGAGAGAGGAGAGAGAGGAGTTGGGGGGGGGGGGGAGGAGAGAGAGTGGGGGGGGGGGGGGGGGGGGGGGGGGGGAGAGAGTGGGGATAGAGATAAGAGAAAGAGGGGGGGGGGGGGGGGGGGGGGGGGAGAGAGAGAGAGGGGGATAGAGTTGGGAGAAATGGGGCACAGAGATGGAGGGATGGAGAAAAATATAACTGATGAAGAGAACAGATGCAAGTTGTAAGATAATGGACAAGGTAGGCAGGAGAAAGAGACAGAGAGTGAGAAAGAGAGATAAATAAAAGGGAAAGGGGGAATATAAAAGGACACAGGGATGGAGGGAATGACATAAGTGAGGAAAAACAAAAATTCAGTGGCATAACTAGTAACTACAGAGGGAATCTACCGGCAAGAAAAAAAAGTGAGAGAGAAAAAAAAGAGGAAGACAGAGAAAGAAAAGGAGAAACAAGATTGGAATAAAACCGTCCCAACTTATTCCATGGCCATCAAATATATGCCTGATATTTTGATGTTCCATCGATAATTTCCAATGAATTTTAGGGTAATTGCCTGAAGAAAACTCTACACTGATATAAGCTCTTATGTGTCACTACCTAAAGCTAAGGTCACAGCACAGGTTTGTACAATCCATGCACTCATAGGTTTGTACTGGTTTACATTAAAATGGTCATAATACATGCTAATTTACATCACTGGCCTTTCACTATGAACACGATGACAAAGAAAGTGGACAAAATATACAGCTCCTCATTGTACCCTCCACAATTGTTCTGGTAGACAAAAGAACATCCCTTCATTGCTATTATGTAAAAAAGTAGAACAGGTGAATATGCATGTTCTACATATTTTTGCATAAATAGCAATGAAGGGATGTTCTATGTCTACCAGAGCAAGTGTGGAAGGTACAATGAGGAGCTGTATATTTTGTCCGCTTCTTTGTTTGCCATGTTCATAGTGTTTTAACCTCTCAGTTGTTTTGTTTTCCACTTTAGGAGTAAAATAAAAATCACAACAGCATAGATTTATTAGTATATTGTCTTTACGTCCTTTATGATCTACTTCAAAAACAAAATCTGACAAAGAAGTTTGTTTAGCTTACCAAAGCTATGCAGTACATGGACTTTAATGCTACAACTTTTTTTCATGATGGCACTTACCGAAAATGAACATGCTGCCATTGTGCACAACTGCAGAATGGTGATACCTTGGTGCTGGCGGACTACCAGTGGTGAATGCCCTGAAACAAGAATTTATCATAATGAAAAATGGTACCAAGCTATATATACAGTACATTAATAATAATAATAATAATGGTGGCTTCTTGTATAGCGCTCATGTCCGTCACGTTGTGACGCTCCTGGCGCTTCATTATTACCCCGGTCATAGCTTATATTAGCAGCCAAATATGTAGCGCTCATGCATATCGGGTACCCATTTACACCTGGGTGGAGAGTGGCAAATGTGGATTAATGTCTTGCCAAAGGACGTTAGTGCCGGGCTGGGATTCGAACCCTCAACCTTTTGATTAAGAGTCAAGTGAATGAACCACTATACCACGACACCTCCATTAAAATTAAAACATCTTAATCTGTCAGATGTGTGTATCTAATATATTTATTGAAGTGTATTCTAAAATATCAGTATGGAGCGTACAATGGTGAGGGTTTAAACACATTTTTAAAACCAATTAAATCTTAGTCTATTATAACTTATATACAAAATAAAAGAAAGGAAAAAAACAGATATGTGAGAATGAAATCCAAAACTTAACCAAAGGTCTAAGCAGTTAAAAATTGGACTGATTTGAATGAAATAGAGTTAACCTTGCATAACTCGATGTCACAGAAGTTGAATTTTCCCTAAGTCGAAACAATTTTTGGACCAAACTATGCAAAATATGTGGTATTTACATTTCCTAAGTCAAATTTTACATAAGTCAATCTATTTTTGGTGGTCCCATGGGTGGTCCCAACATATTCGACTTATGCAAAGTTAACTGTATACAATTTTAAATTTGTTTGTTGCTTGAATATGGCAAACTCTTTTATCTCCTAGTGCATATTATTTAAGTATCAAAACCTGAGTAAGGTTTACGATTCAGGTAGGAAAAAAAATGATCAGACATTCACACACAATATTATCTTTATTACATGAACTTACTTCCATGTGCAGTTGGTCTTTGAAGGAGATTATTTGTATAATAGATGGCTAGAAGATCATTTTTAATATAACAAAATGATCAGACATTCACACACAATATTATCTTTATTACATGAAATTACTTCCATGTGCAATTGGCCTTTAAAGGGGATTATTTGTACAATAGATGGCTAGAAGATTCTTTTTAATATAAAACAAAACACACACAAAATAAAGAATGTGAAACTTAGAAAAACATGTACACAAACTATAAAAACAACTTTATAGAAGATGAAGTTGAAGAAAGATGGGTCTTTAAGAATGCTACAGTCCTAGAACCAGGATAAATAATGGACTTGTAAGATTAAAAGGGAGCGGTACAAGAAAGATAAAAATACCAACCTTCCCCATGAGCTATCATTAACATCGAACCTCAGTACATCATTCAGCATATTTTTCCTCCTGTAAAAGGAATTAATGGAATAAAGCAAGAACATGAACATGGACAGGAATATCAAAATATGAATATTCTAGAATGCCCTACATCATCAGTCCATTATGAATCACTCATATAGCATTGACAAAATCAACAAAATCAAAGCTTAGGTTTGAGATTTTCAATTACTTTCTACATAACTTTCTGTATTTATCTAGACAATAACATAAACAGAAACTGGCAACAGACAATGGATAATATACATAATTTGTTGAACGTCATCAAAACCTATATGAATTTGATTGCACCTGAACAAAAGAATATTCAATAAGACAAAATGTGTGATGAGAAAGAGCTGAAAAATGTAACTGTAGTATTTCCACTTATTTTCTAGACTTTTTTTTTGTCAGTTTATTGAAATCAATAGTTCTTTACTTTTTGCTTTACCATTATGAATTAGATTTTTAAAATATATATTTGCATCATATTTAAAAAAAATAACATGATGGGTGCCCCTTGTGCCCCCCCCCCCCCCGATCCACAACTGAGTGGTATAGCCATAGTTACAAAGGTCAATACCCACCCATTATCTCCTCCGAATACATAAACAGCATCATTATATGCCACTACTGTATGCTTGCTCCTCCTGCATTCAAATGAGAAATGAAAAGAGATTCATCAATAAAATCATTTTGGTTTGAAGTACAAATCAGAAGCAACTGGATTTCTTGAAATCATCACAGATTTATCATCACTGAAGACAGTGCGGAAACTCCCTAAAGCTATTACATTGCGGAAAAATCCAACCTCAGTAACAAGTTGCTCTTGCAAAAAGTGAAAAATCAAGAAAACTTGTGGTGAAAGTTTTAATTGAATTATGTAAATAATAAGAAAGATACCATTTTAAAACATTTGGGATCACTAGATCTATTCAATACAGATAGAAACTTGATAGATTCACACTCACACATATATGTGAGGTTATTCAAAAGATCGGCAATTCCACGCAGCATATCCAGTACGACATATGTCATATTTTTCCCGGATATTTCTTCAAAAAATGAAGAATATCTTAATATGACCATTGAATAATGATGCTCTCCGGTATCAACACCTATGGTCATGGTCATATCAAGAAATTTTTCATTTACAGGTGAAATGTATGGATAAATGTAAAACATAATGTCGTACAGGACACTCTACATGGAATCGCCCAGAACCTTGCACACCATACAGTAGTAGAGTATCTCTGTACCGCTGGGATTTCCCCCACAGGCATAGGCGAGTGTCTTAATAATAGTGGCAAATTGCACCTATACATGTATGTACATGTAGGTCTACAAGGGTATTTTACATTGATAATATCAATAAAGGGGAAGTCTGTTCAAAGAATTGCTCGGTTCGACTGAGCAAAATGAGACAAACAGATGACACAAACACGACAAATTTTGAGGAAAATCGAACAACTAATAAGAAAGTTATGAATTTTTTAATGACATAAAAAAGTAAGCCTAAGGTCTAAGGAAAACTATGAAAATCACTAGACAAATTGCCAACTTGGTCATTAGACTGTGACGTCATTCCCTCACAAATCACCATTTAATTTGTTTACCTCAATAATACAAATTTCTACATTTTGGATTTGTTTCTCTGCTTGTATGGTCGGGGTTCCTAAAGCTACGCACCATACAAATCATATACACGCGCAATGCAACGCATTCAAATCAGGCTAAAACACACAGTCACTCAGTCAATTTCAATATCAAGATTTGCATTCATTTATTGCATGTGCGTAGCTTTACATGCTTTAGGACCCCTTCATTTTTAAGAACAAAAATTTGACATCGGCATTGATATCGACCTGTAGACGTGCATTATTGACATTCACCATCGTAATTTTCTCCACAAATCAACTGTAGAATATCCAGAATCAGGAATTGGTGACAAGCCAGTGATTTCTGTGACCTTATAGCTGCTGAAAACAAAGTGCGTAGCTTTAGCCTAATTTAGGTCCCCCCATCATATTAAACAAAAAATATAAATAATTCTTGGTCCACCTTGGTCATTGGACATGTTCAATGTTGGAGTCCAAAGAAGTCCATCCAAGACCAAGTTGGACGGACTTCCCTTTTTAACATTCATTTTTGTGTTTTAAATGTTTGTATAACGTTAGTCATGATAGTAATGTTGGAATGGATAACTGACAACTTGCGCACAATTGCTTTGCCTTATTATATTTATTTGACTGAAATGATCATCTGATCATGACATGATCATTGCATAAAAAATATGACAGCACCATAACTTTAGTTTAATAACCACTGCCAGCGCCATTAAGTTTCAGCAAACATTTGCATAGAGTCTACAAAACAAAGGTCAGTTGTACTCGGTGTAGATAGTATTAAATGACCTTTATCTGCACATGCGCAAATTGTAATTACCACCTGGTTTCATAAATTCATATTCGGGTTATAATATTAGTTTACTGTCTGTACGGTACGGTACCTCGCTCCAACAAACTCGTCGCACTCGGGCATCTGTTTCCAGCGGTGCACTGTCTCATACGGGCCAGAGTCGATCGTCACGTCTTGCCAGCAATGAGGCTCGTATTTACGACCATCTGCCATCATTCACGGACAAAAATCTCAATGAAAATTTGATGTATAATTTCAGTCACAAAAATTAGATATTGGGGTGTGGAATCGGCTTCGTTTTACAGACTCTCAAATGTTTTTTTCCTCGGATCTCGAATTAGTCACTGTAAGCTGCCATTTTGTTTTTAGCCCTCTCTCGACCGAAGTTAGAAAGTAAACATTTCCACAAACCATCTCATTAAATGTGGGCGTGGCACTTCGCAAAATAAATTGTGATCCGGTGGGATAGATTTGCACAGTACCGTCATTGGCGGATCCAGGGGGGGGGGGGGGGGGGGGGGGGGCACTTCCGGCCCGTGCCCCCCCCCCTTGGACGAAAAGTATGCATTTTAACCATAGACGATCCTCCATTTTCTCGATTGTGCCCCCCTTTTGAATGATGACTTTTTTGTGCTTGTCATAGAATTATATGGAGGGAAACTGGACCCCCCCCCCCCCCCGAGCGACTTTTCGAGAAGCTGGCAAGACCAGAAAAATACGGGTCTACCGTTTCCAAAAGTTGATAAACCTGCATTTGTGTGCCCCCCCCCCCCTCCCTTATACTTAATCCTGGATCCGCCCCTGAGTACCGTAATGAGCATAAAATAACAGATTAGTAAAGAAAAGTAATCTAGTTTACAATGCAAGAGTTTTGAAGAAATTTTACAGAATGCGAGATTCTTACTCTTATATATAAAAAAGAGAAAACAATGTGAATTTCCATCATGCTAAGGCACAAACTTGCACTGCGAGTAAAGTAAACAAAAAATCATCGAGGAAAAAACAAAACAAAAGAACATATTAACCATTAAAGAAGGTGTGAATAAGGGTGGGAGAAAGGGCGGTTAAGCATATAGGATGATGTAATTGAGGAAATGGAGGATATAACCTAGATTATTTGTTTTTAAAAATTACAAACAAAAATATTCACTAAAGGGGGGGGGGGGGGGATTCTGGTTGGTTTTCGGCCCGTCACCTGTTTAAACTACCTTTTCAGAGATCAACCGACTATAAATCGAACGGCCCAAAACCAAAATCCTTACTGCTCCTTCTGGTTATTTTACAAAGTGTCCGATTCTCTAAGTACTGAGTTGTCTTTAAAAATTTCCAATCACAATCGAACACTCATTCAATTATCTTTCTTTTCATCTTCTACTTTTCTTACTGTCATCAAACTCATCATTATAATCAACACTATACTAGAGACGGATCCAAGGGCTTTGTAAAAGCAAAAACAAATAAATAATTAAATGATAGTAAAAAATTAGTCACCACCTGTAAAGGTGGGGGCACATTTTCGAGTTGTGTATTTTAAAAGGCATGCCACTTAGGTTTCAAAAAGTGAGGGCGGGCCCGGTGTGTTCCCAATGCCTATTTCAAGAGGCGTAAGTGTTTCGTATGTGAACTTCAGTATATCAGATAATATGGACTGCTGATACATTTCTTGTATACCCAGACGTTGTAATTCCGGACGTTGTTAATCCAGACAGGTCATTTTTAAACAGTAAATCGAACAACTTTTATGCAAATTGTCACAAATCTTTCACAGGATAGATTGAAAATCATATGAATTGCAAATATTCACTAGTTTTGGTGTTACTTGATGCATGTTTTTCGTAAAATCTGAAGGAAAAATTGACAGGCTAAGTTTGTGTCCGGAAATGCAACCCCTATACTGTGTATCTTATTTTTGTCAACTGGTTTGGGCGTGGCTAAAGATATATAATTATGTATTGGTAGACTAACCTCTCAATCACCATGGACAATGTAAGCCCACGCTGAAGTATAAGTACACTATGATGTATGATTTTTTATAAGAAAAAAAAATGATATTGGATCATTGGTCAGGTAATTACCAGGAGGGATATTCCTTTTCCATATGCTCGTTGTCCTTTTGGACAGCAAAATGATGGAAAATCGATCAAAATCATTTCAACAATGAATTGATATTCCAGTTATACTTTTCACTCATCATCAGTGACAACAGGGGACAGGTGCATTGTGTCGCCTAATGTAATGCTTTATAATACAACATTGGCAGAGCGTAAAATAATCATCTGTATGGAAAGAAGCGAACCCAGCATATAGGGTGGGGCGGTTGGCGTACGCCCCCTTTATATGGAGTTTAAAAAAATACACAATAAAATTGGCACAAATGTTTACAACACGTAAGGCAACCTATGAATATCGCGCCCCTTGAATAATAATTTCTTCATTTTCTTCTCCTCCTCCTCCTCCTCCTCCTCCTCCACACCCTTCTTCTAGCTTGTTCTTCTTGTTCCTCTACTTCTTTTTGTTGACGTTTGTTGTTTTCTTCTCCTTCTTCTTCTCCTTCTTCTTCCTCTTCTTCTTCTTCTTCTCCTGCTCCTCCTGCTCCTCCTGCTCCTTCTTCTTCTCCTTCTTCTTCCTCTTCTTCTTCTTCTTCTCCTGCTCCTCCTGCTCCTCCTGCTCCTTCTTCTTCTTCTCCTCCTCAGGCTCCTCTTCCTCTTCTTCCATCTTTTCCTTTCCCCCACTCTTATCCGTTTACGTGTCCTTGCGATATTTTCAACCGACTCCCTTGACACTAACTTTTTCCCCCAGAAACCACAGACAACTTCTATTTCAGTCCTCGAGGGTGAGTCACAAGTCAACAATTTGGGAATATACCTCACCAAAACAGTTTGACCCTAGTTGACCTACCCAGGGATAGCGTGATGAAGTGTCAGCAAGGACAACATTAAAATTTTTACCACAGGGGAAGTACATAAAAGGGGCCCCATTGATAAATGCGTCGTGAAGTTATAAACAAAGAAGTGTACTATTCGACACCGAAAGTACTCGGGAGTAAAATAAAGAACATATTGTTTGCCTTCAATAAGATTGGTAAACTTTGTTCGCGCACCAAATGTACTGGATTTGAAATATGACCTAAATACATATATGCATGGGAAACAGGGCAATGGAAGCTAGACAGAAAATTTAAAAGTACAAGTGAGCTACCTGCAAAAGATGGAAGACAAATTGGCGCGTATTATGTTTCAGGAATACAATATAGGCATATATCTTTTTGTTTTCTATTGTTTTCTATTGTCTGTTGATTTCTATTGTCTGTTGGAAATGAATAAACAAGAATTTGAAATTTGAATTTGTTTAAATCATGATGTTAATGCAAAGTCATACATAGCGCATAAACTTTTGTTTTATGAATAATAATTTCTCACGTGCTTTGCACGGAGTGAAATATAACGGCAAGACAGTGTGTATTATGGACGCGCAAAAATACTTAAAAATGGGGAGAGGGCTCATGCTGGTGCGAATAAATTCACTGACTTTTGTCAATGAAGAAAAAAAAAACAATCGTATAGTTGTTTATCTTCGTCTCTGTGTTTTCCTTTATCTCTCCGGGCCTCGGGCATTCTCTAAATTCATCTCAGTCTACTTCAATGCAACATAAATTTGTTATACTGACCTAATCAACTATTCTAATTGCAAAAGACTTCGTATCCGTGTGCTTTATATCGTCGTATACAGCTTGTTGTCGAGAGCAGCCCTTGGACTGATTATGTGGACAAAATGAATAGCCTACATTTTGACCTATATTATGTTTGAATAACATACAACCTCGGCCATGGACTGGGTGATGAGGTAACATTTGAGTAAACATGATTTGTGTAGACTAATGCATGATACTTTAGAGCAGCAGGGAGGGGGGGGGGGGGGGGGGTATCCAAGAGTTGATTAAAAAGTGACGGGACATCCAAGTGGACTGACAGCCCAAGAGACCGAAAGCTTACAAGAACGATAAGCTTACTAGTTGCTAGAACATGAGGCCCATCCGACACGTTGATTTCATGGGTTGTCGGTCTCATGGGCTGTAGCCCAGGAGGAGTGGGTTGGGGTGTACACCAGGTAGACCCATTAGAAGATTGTTAAATTGATTATTTCCTAGGTTTTTACATGGGGCGTACCCCGGATTCGCCCTATAGGCCTAATGGATACGATATTGGAGCAAGGCAATTAAGTCACATATAGGATGGGACTGGAAGGAGAAGTCATATAAGACAGAAAAGGAAAAGGAAGTTATGATTAAAATATGAGAATAGGATAAGAATTAAAAGCGGGCAAAGTAACAGTAGAGGAATTAAAATTGATGATGAAATAGGTATGACTCATTTAAAACCTCAAATCTAGAATGTCGTCAGGGGATAAAGACATCTTTCAGCCAGGTATATTGTAGTCATGGTGACAGGCCTAATTATTGTATCAAATGTACATGTTACGGAACAAAAATAAAATCACAAAGGTCGATGGCCCTGTTGGCTCTAAGAATTATCACCTTGAAAATCAAACCAATGAAGGGAAGCTATCCGCTTTTAGCATCAGACAGGTACATTGTTTGATGTTGTTGCCATGGTGACGGTAACGCTTCAAGATAAGTAATGGAAATGGAGTATATTTATTTTTACTCACCTTGTGCGACAAATCAACATCTGCGATTATACACTTTTTGATGACAGTCTTTTTTGTTTGTTGCTAAATTTGATCTTCAGACAGTGTTATATCTGAAGGCAATATAATGGCGAATGATAATAATAAGATTAGTAAAATAATCTAATAATATATGATAATGTTATAATAATAATAATACATAAGATTTATATAGCTCCATTATCTGTTTTGATAAAATATTCAAGGCCCTTTACAACATAAAGAAATTTTAATACAAACATAACAAGGGAATTAATAACAAGAAAGAATGTCTGTGTTCAAAACGCAAGATTGAACCAATGGGATTTTAGGTTGCCCTTAAATGAGTTGGAGTTCTTCAGCTCCTGTGGAAGTGAATTTCAAAGGGCTGGTCCGGCATTAGTAAAAGCCCGCCCCCAGATTTTTTATCTATGTTATAATGTACCGTACTATAGTATGATATAATATAATATAATATAACATTATATAATATTATATAATATTATATAATATAATATAATATAATATAATATAATATAATATAATATAAAATAGCGTAATAATTATTATGTAAAATGATACAATATAACATATATCACATATTATGACCGAGTTATATTATATCGGCAAGGTCATAAACAAGATAATGTTTTAAGGCTCTTGTTCATGTTATGATGATGTCTCACACACAACATTATTGCAAAGTAATTGTTATGACTATTCCAACAGTTCCAAAACTAGGAAGTCACATTCAAGCGAAAACGGATGCTAGTCATTCTGCGATCATTCGAGAGTATGAATATTATAAGCAGCTAAGAAGCACGTGGATATTTATTGCACACAGCCTCTCCCTAATAATGCATTACTTCATATTATGGGCTAGGGTGTTAATATTTGATGGGAGGGGCGACACTTATTGATAATTATGAGGAAGGAGGGAGAAAGAGAGGAAGAGAGAGGGGGATATAAATGATAGAAAAGTGGATATTAAAGTAATATAGAGTGAAGGAAAAAATGAGGACTGAGACAGAAGCAATAAAGAGAGAAAGGATAGAGATGAAAAAAAGGGGAAAGAGATGGATCATAATGAAATAAATAACGAGAGATATTAAAAGGGAACATATCAACTAGTCTGTGTTGATATAATCTTGCTTTGCAAGGTGACGACAGATAAAGAAGATAATTAAGTATATGCCTACAAGTTCGTACTTCGCTTTGTTTGTATTCATTCGTGACGATTGACTTGACCTTCTTCGTCACGTACACTCTCGGCCATCAGCTTGGTTTCGTATGAGGACAGAAACTGTAACATATCCGGTTTCAAAATATGAATTCTTACTGTACTGGTGCAGTCATTCATGAATGATGGATATTGGTCGTGTGGTCATGCCTGCGTGGAACTCGCGCGCACCAAAAATTCGCGTGCGCTGTCGTCTGCTCCGTTCGTTCCGATATGTTTATGTGCGGTTTATACCAGCGAGATTGCTGGCTGGGGAAGCAATTAGCACTGCTCGCGAACCGGCGAAAATATGGGAAAGCATTCTGTGAGCTATCCGTTGTGCATATGACCAGCATCACACTGAGAGGCGACAGAAGAGGGACAGCAGATGAATGGAGGCTGAGACCCAAGGCTGACAGTTGCTAGTGTATTGAAGGAATACCCGTCACAACAAGATCACTTCCACTTGGATATCAATATTTGCCATATTCGAAACGATATGCGACTGCGAGGGTGATATTTTTTCTCTCCAAATCTCATGGATTACAGTTTGCATCCTGCAATAGCTAGCGAGTCGCGAGTCGGCTGGGATATTGAAAGACAGTTGTAAAAGGATACCCATAACCCCACTGGCATGCTGGAGCTGAGCTTCACGATGCTTGTAAATTAGAGTCTAGTCATGACAGAGAAACGACGTGAACGAGTACATCTGAAATGAAACCGCCGTCAATCTTACCACAACAATCTACATTGTGTAGGTGTAGCTAGTCCACCAAATCTGGTATACGCTTTACTATCCCCGAAGACCAGAACAGAAGACAAGAAGATGAGGTTACAAAATATATGTCGAATTTGTTTGAGGAGGATTTATGCGGCGTATCTAGTTCTTACATTATCGACATTCGTTGGATTACTACAGCCAGCGTTTGTCTGTGCGAAGCCCTCTGGAGGAGGGGGCGGGGTCCAAGGACAAATTGCCCCCCTCTCAGAGGAAGATGCACCTTCTGAAATTACGACTGGGGCATATGTAAGTATCAAATGATTCTTTTTTTGGGGGTGGGGGGGGGGGGGGTGGGGTAAGTTCTTGCACTGGTCGTGGTACAACATCACATCTCATTTTTTCCCCTTCAGATTTAGAAACTCTTATCGCCCCATGTCGCCCAGACCATGCAGACTGCCAGAGAATGTAGCTTCATGGTAAATCCAAGGTATACCAGGGAGATGCTTTCAGGGCCATTATGGCTTTTGCATGTCTGGTACACATAACATGAAGACAATGGTTGGGATCGTAGGATGGGGTAGTTATCCGATCTGGTGATTGTCCAAGCCCTGTCTGCCTGTTTTATTTATAGGGCGGATGTTTCGAAATTAGTGCATAGCCAATGACCACGACGACATGAATAAATTATATTTAGTATTGTGTACCTGCATGAAAACTGAGATCAATTATGGTTATTTTAGGCCAAAAAAAAAATGTCCAATACTTTAAAACATTATTGCGTTTTTTACCTCATTTCTCTGGTTGAATATCTCTGGTTGAAAGTAGGTGTAAGACAACACAGCACACTATCATGATTATTGTTCTGTGGAGATGATAAGTGCGCGGGGAAGGGGGAGGGCTGGCTACTGTTATGTTATTAGCCCCATCAAGACATGTCAAGAACTTTAAGTTAAAGTAGCTATCCAAAGAAAATCACAAATATGGCAATTAATGTATCACTAGAAACTGGGAAGCTTACAGATGGCAATCGTATAAGTTTTATGTCAACTGCGTATATGATGATTACAAAAACAACACAAATAAAAGCTCTTCTCAGCATCTGGAATATCCGAGGATTCGCCAGAAATATAGCGAAGTTTTGATGTCGTCACACTAGGGACCAATCCTGCTTAAGCAGACGACGTCCTATAATGAATAAACGTAACTGCAATGCAATTATTTATAAAATTATAAAGAGTTTGGTACATTTAAACATGATCTTATTTCACACCATTCTAAAAGGGAAAGTGAACCGATTCTGATAACTAAAACCGTTTGATAGTAAATACACAGGAGAAGGGTCAATGATCAATGAAATAAACCCCACTTTCAAATTGAAAAGCCCTCCGAATAATATCACAGATTATATTCGTTCCCTCTTGAAACGCCGAACATGCCCCGGTGCAAGCAGCTGAAAATACAATGGCGTCTTATTTTGTTTACAAGTGACTGATTCCTTTATTTTTTAACGCTGCATTTTTCATCAAAATAATACCATACACGAAGTTAAGAGTGAGGCAACAGACTAACATTAAGACTGACGCTAGTCAAGTAAGAGAAATAAGTGAAGAGGAGATGACAAAACAGGCACTGAAAAATGTGTAAGATGTTATGGGACATCGTCTGCTTAGACAGGACTGGTCCTTCGTGTGTCGTCACACATCTCAGCAGCGTTCAAGGAGCTCTTCAGCTGCTATATCGGGGGCTGTATTTTACCGTTTTATAATTGATAATAATCATTAATTCAAATGTTTCCAAGCGTTGAATTTGGATAACCTTGTTTAATTTATGCCATCTATGCAATAATAAGTATTAAGCCAATATTTATTTTGATGGAATTTTCTTGCAATGTGATCTTTAACTACCGTATTCGGGCAACCGTCATCACCTCTCATCCGTGTAGCAATGTGGCCTCTATGCAATTTTATATATAATTTATGTGTATAATTATGTTAATGACGATTAATTTCACACAAACAACATATATTATTATTATTTTTGCTCCAGTTGCTTTGCATTTGCACGCTCGCGAAATTTACGAAGTGGTATTTCGGGGCAAGAGACGTCAGCCGGTGTAGCGGCACATACGGTTCTCCGGCAGATACCGTATCCGCCGGCAGATATCGTTCTACCTCGGAACCATATCTGCCGGATAAGGTGTATTGTATATTGGCAGATTTGTACGAGACACTCTCGTGCCTATTAAAGTAATTGACCTTTGTCTAAGTGATTCAAATTTATGGATGTTTCTTTCCTGGGGACCTAGTAACGAGGTATTCCATTAATGAATGAACTACAATACTTGGAATCCAATTTGCGTATCTGCCGGGGTTGGAACATGATCCGCCGGCAGATAGTGTTCTTGGCCGTTTTTAGAACGGTATCTGCCGATCCCCGTATCTGCCGCTACACCGGCAGCCTCCACTGTCGAAATTGTGCCCGTATACGCCTATGGTGAAGACTGAAACTAAAATTCATTATACACAGATTATCATTCTTTCTAGATTCTCCGAGTCTAATTGCGGCATGACCGTGAACAAGTGTATGAATAATCGAGTTCTCGTACATTTTGGAATGATATTCTTCATCCTATATTTAGCTGAGTAGCGTGTGGGAGTTTTAACACAAAGCGGAAAGTGAGTGGGAATAGAAACGACACTTGGCTAGGAGACTAAACGGGAACGTTCCTTGGACTGCACTAATTCTCTATGACATGTGCATTATAATTAAAGGCGGATGGTCTTGAAAATATCAAGGGCCTATAACTTACCCGACGGCCAGTGCATTAGAGGTGCAACGATATCTAAATATTACGTGCAATAAAAGGAACGCATATATATCGATTTTCATTTAAGCAAAATACTGATGCCAACATGAGTAACAAGCAAGGATAGACTAAATATATCACACGTTTACTTTATCCAAATCCTCCCACTTCATGCCATATTGGAGACAAAACCGATTACTGTATTTTTATAGACTGACTAAAAAAAAACCCCCAAGGCTGTATTCCTAAGATACAAGTAGTTCTGTAATCAGGTGTGTGTACACTGATTATTAATATTACACTGTCTTCGTGTTAATACGAATTGTCTTCATGCATCTGTTGATAAGCAGCTGATAATTTTTTCTCGTTACATGATCGCAGTATATATAGCCTGGTGAGAGATGATCTATATCACAAACATATTTCATTGATTTTTCACAAGCTGACAACAGCAACGCACGGCATTGTAAACTTCGGAGAAAATGTATGGAGTGCCCTTCCGCCATAATCCGATCAATATTCATTGTTTTGGCAGGCTTAATATTTTTGGTCCAAATTATCATATTGTATTCGGGATTCAGCTAGATAGATTGTATGTTGAAGAGGATACGCAACACAATTTTGGTCTCTTCTGTTTGATGAAAGTCATGTGTTACAAATAAAATAGTTTTATAATAAATTTGAAATTGAATGAATGTAAATAAAATTTATTAAATATATTATGATATACTCAATCATATCAAGATAACAGTTGGTCGAGGGGCGGGGGATGGGGGGGGGGGGTGGTCGTCGCTCACTGCGATTACGACTATTCGCCCAATTTCATTTTATTTCATTTGATTGCAAATAACTGTACATAACTGCATGATAATTGGTACGACTCGGGCTTGGGATATGAGGCAATTTAATGATCGAATAAATTCAGGTTTACAGTATCATCCCTACTTTATAATGGTGCACGAATATTCTTGTATAGAACTTCTCCCTTTTGTTTCGTACAGGCTGCGAAATACAGGCAGTCATTTTCTTGAATACACACGGGCATCTTTAATAGTTCATTTCACACTGTGTATTACATCAAATTAGTTAGTATGTCTGTGGGCATTGATACGGGTTGGTATTTTTTTATGAATATTATTTATGAATGCAGGTACCACCATCCTTCAGCGATAATCATGATACAAAACACATGAAGGCTTTATTGCATGCTATAAATTAGCCAGTCATATGCTGGTACAGATCAAAGGCAGATAGTTTTCACCATTTAGTTTGAATTATCAAGAGTGATATCCCCCCGCAAAATATAATATGATGGACAGCAACTTGTGTTCACTTTGTTTCATTTGTTCTCTTAATACACATTTATAGGCATATCTCCCTATACCCCCTCCCGTTTTACCCAGAAATACTAAATCATTATGTAAATGGCCTTTAGAGCCATTAAATCAGATGGAATAATGATGATTTGGGTTTTGTTTAATAAAACATGACCTTGCTGATGCCTCTGTAAGTGTAGTGACTGTTCACATGCTTGTTTTCTCGCATCTCATATTTCACCCTCTTTCTTTATACCTTCTCCCGTATTCTCTGTCTCTCTCTAGTTTCTTTCCACGTTCATTTTCTCTAGGAACCTCTTTATGTATTTGTGTTGATTGTCGAGTCCCACAAGGCGTCTAGCTGTTGCTTATCTTGGAGCTCCATTTCTGTGTGGATTATTAAGACTTCTTTTCATATTTGTAAATTTAATTATTCAATCTACATCAACTCATAACTGAATATCGTGAAACTAAATGCGATAAGATTAGGTAAACCCATTTCAGAGTCAGTGCCTGACCTACTTTTATGAATGTTTTATAATATCTTCTTCACTGATAAGAAAAGAAAGAGTGAGGCGAGCTGAAATAATGCCCACTTATGCACCTCGGTCAACCCTCTATTCAATCACTAAAATGCCATATATAGTACATTCAATAACGTAACGAGATTAAAACTTGTCTGGAGCGCACCTGGGAAGAATTTAAAATCTTTACAATCTTTTGAAGAGCTCTGTCTAGGTAGTGTTTAAGGGCGCTCAGCCCCCATTTAAAGAAGAGATTTTTATTTATTTGCTGTTTACAATTACATGAAGATCACACCATTTGAAAAAGAAAAGAAAAATGATATCTCACAAAAAGTGTTTAAAAGTGTTTAATCCTCTCTGAACCTTGAGACGGGGGGGGGGGGGGGGGGGGGGAGCCCTTCGTGACGTAAACCTATAGTTCAAGTTGCATTTTTATTTAGTATATAGGCCTTGAAACGGGGTCGGGTTGCCCCTCCCCCCCCCCCCCCCACACTGATATATTGTATACGACGTTGATACATCTTATATTGAAATAAACAAAAGCAATTATATGAATAATCTATGAACGTATCTGCGTGCGTTTTGAATAAATTGTACAGAACGTCGTCCTCTTCAATTTCTACTGCTCCGACATTATAAGTTTGATCATTATTTTGAGATCGTGATTATTGAGTCATTTATCTTTTTTCCATTTAAAAAAAAATAAAAACAATCATAAATACTTTATTGCCAGTTCGGCTAGAAGTAGGTCACCTTCATGGCACTATCCAATTTTGCCAAACGACAATCATGACAATTCCTCTAACCACTTCTTGCTGATGTCTAAATGTATAGATACTCTATAAAACACCAGCTTATTACCAGATAATCTTTGCCTTGAACTTGTTGACTCTTCAAGCGTTTACCGATCCGTACCCCAGGGACCAACAGCAAAGAAAGAGGGTCACGATTGCCCCCGTCTACCATAAAAAGAAGTGCAACGTCGTTACCCCTCAGCCAAGGTCTTCGACTCCTCGTCACCATCTTGATCTTGAGTTTGTCTTGTGATGAGTCACAAGTTTATTTATCCTGGCAAACTCCGATAAACACACGACCCACAAATAGATATTGGTCTCTCGATGATGGACGCGAAGGTGCACTGGGAAATTACGAGGGGGCAAGTGATTTAGCCTCATTCAGACAAGGAAGCAAAATTCTTCTTCGTCGGGACTTGAACCTGGTGATGCGACATATTCCAAATTTGCTCCTGGCTTTATTTCGTCAAAGACTATAGGGTTTGGTATAATTTTGGACCCAGGGTTGAGTTTGGTTAGTGTCAGAAAATAAGCATGGAGAAATTTTCGCCCGAGCATGACTCTGTGTCGTAGAAGCCAGAACCTAACATATCAAGTACTGGCGTAAGGGGGTACTGGTGTCATGGGGTGGGGGGGTGGCAGCCCCGGTTTTACTCAGTGTATGACATGCAAGAGAACTATAAATCATCGATTGAGGGGAGGGTGTATGCCCCAACTGTCCCCTCTCTTTCTTTTTCTCTTTATTCGGTATCCGATTGAAATGCACGTTCCCCCGTGCTCCCGTACCTGCTTTAGATACAACAGGTTGCTCTCAATCTCAATTTCACGATTTTTGAAATTTGGTTCGTGTCGCGCATCGTCTTTATGTTTAAAACAGCCGTGGCATCAAATGGATGCGTGCACATGCATTTTCAGGATAGGCGGGGTGTGGGGGGGGGGGGGGGGGGGGGGGGGGGGGGGGGGGGGGGAGGTGATGTTGATCGGAATCGCCAATTTTCCCTGGATTGAGCCCCTCGATATAGCAAACTCATTGAGAGTTGATTTCTGATTGATTCTTTTAAAATTTAAGAATAAAAATCAACATTCTTCGCCCTCAGCATGTCAATGAAAAATGAAAAAAATTCAATATTTAAGTTATTAAATATTGTAGAACGTTTCAAAAATGGACGAAATACGATGAAAGGAGACAAACGAAGGGGAAAGGATCACACGATGTACTTAGTTTGAACTGAACCAGCCGTTCATCATGCTTGTGTCTCTGGGGGAAGTTGTGGCTGTGACTTGTCCCAAATTGAACCCTTCGTAGCTGTGTTCCATTCTGTTATCATTTCTGTTTCTTCTCATCATTTTTCTTCCTCCATGTGCTTGTGAAGATAAACAAAATTGATTCCATCCGTCGGGAGTGGAGTTTTTTTCCTTTTACCCCGACCAGACCCAGTCACACCGACAAGAACTACACCAGGGTCCTGTTTCATAAAACTTGTTATCAATAACAACTGCCTCATTTCTATGACAAATTCAACTCTCAGCCAATCAGATCCAAGGCTATGATTATAACAATCATTGTAACTTGTTATTGATAAAAAGTTTAATGAAAGGGGGCCCAGACCGACAATCGACCGAAAAAAAAATTACATTACCCCGAAATGGCCAAGAATCGGTCGATTCGGGGGCTGTATTGAGTCGGTATGGAGGTATGACTGAGGGCATTACATGATACAAACATGCAAGATTTAATCGATTATATCCTTTCAATCTGTGAAGTGAAATGGTAATCAACAAAGTCATGCAAGTTAGGAAATGTATAGGGGATAAGAAAAAGACAAGAATAGTTACAAACATCGTGAAGAAATCACTTTGCCTTTCATAATTTTGACATGATGTATTAAAAACGCTAGAACCCCAAATTACTTTCGCTTGGATTCTAACACATGTATTTGCTTCATTGATTATAAAAAACTACGTTGGACTGCTTGTCATTCATTTAAAATGTATTAAAAACTTGCCCAAGTCGCAAGAGGTGGCGCCAGAGTATTTTGTTCAGGGTCTCGAAAAATGACGACAAGCATGCATGGCTTGCACAAACCCTACCCAACCCAAAACCAAACCAAAACAAGACAAAACAAAACAAACAGCAACAAGAATCCATGACAAGACAAAAACTTGCCACCCGTGCTCCCCTATAAGGGCGCCCCTGGATACCGTAGCCCAAAACATCTCCCCCCTCCCCCCCCCCCCCCCCCCCTCCCCCCTCTGTTGTAGTCAGCAGGTCAGGGCGTCATTTAATTTGATATATAGAGACAGGTAGGGACAAACATGTGTAAAATACACGATCGGGAGAGAAAATTCACCATAAAACTCATTTCCCCCTAAATTTGACGAAGAACCCTTCACATTTTACATTCCTTAAAAGTTTATGATTTTATGAGGCCCTTTATATGCGTTAATTCATTTCAACAATTCAAGCGACTCAGTTTGGAATTCTGCTAAAATTGACCTAATCTTACCCCTAAACATGAAGATGAACATCCTTATCTTTTATTATTTATTTATACTAGTATAATAAGGTGAAACGGATTTTCTTTATATTAAGCCAGGATCACCTCTGCCACCCCTTCATAACGCCACCCCTGGTTATCACGCTCAACGATCGACAGGGCGAGCCAGTGCCCCTTCCATATCCTCCCCAATATCCTTGAAACTGAGTTACACAACAAAACGAACGAACAAAGAAAAAACTTTGGTTTAATGATTATTATTGAACCTCCGATGCAGACGAATTTTTGCAATGAACATTGTCATAAGTTTTTTAAAGGCATGGTGGCGACTAACCCTAGTTTTCGTAATGTAACTGGCGCTACCATTTTTTTCGATTTTTTGGTGTATTGACATTATTGTTTTCTTCGTATAACGTAATATTGTTTGTGCTTATCGCCATCGGACAGTCATGTTTATGTCAAGACTTACCGAATGATTATTAACTCGATGAAGTGTGCAATTGTCATGTTTTTGCTTTACATATTAGTCATTGCCACTTTTTCATGACTATCGTACAGATTCTAAAAAGTATATAGTCAACTAATAATCTGATAACCGCGATATTATAACCACAAAATTGGTGGAAGCTGAATGAATTCATTTGTTTAAAGTGGGATAGCTATAACGTAAATAAAATAAAATGTCATGAATCTGATAGAGATCTCCTCAATCTCGGTTCACCAAAAGTTATCTTCATCAAGTCATGACTTGGACCTCAGCCATGACAGTCTTTACTTCTTATGTGGAGGAAACTGTAATTGCGCTGTGACCTTACGTGAACCTTTGCACCACCATGACGCACAGGACTCCTCACCGGACTACTATCTTCAGGGTCTGTTCTCATTGCCGATGTTGTGTAATAGTGATGTCCATGAGACTTGCAGTCTCAGAGATTTGGGAATGTGTACGGTCTTTATAATGATGATCCCTCATATGTTAGTGATATCAGACTAAGATTGTGTAATGATATGTCAGAATATATGAATATATTACATTCTCATATAGTATATTACATCATTTGTATGTTATATTATATTTTTGTTATGTGAAAATAGTACTTTTTAGACTTGATTGATATAGCATTTATTCAGTCCTTCATGCTCTGGAAGACGGTTAGTTTTGCGCATGTGAATGTGTCCAAATCCTACTCTTCCCCTTCTCCCCCTCTCTCTCTCCCCTTCCTTTACTGCTTTCTCTCCATCTCTCTTTCTCTTAATGTCTCTCTTCACCTTTCTTTCTCTCTTTCTTTTCTCCCTCCCTCTCCCATCTCCCTTAGTACTCATTTATAAATACGCTATTTCATCAAAACGGTCATAAATTGGGAAAATGCCATGCATCACAACGAAAATTACGCTGTACTGATTCAATTCAATTCAATTAGAATAATTAGACTTAATTAATCCAATTTCGATTAATAGACATCCATTATGGTTTAGTTTTGGTTTTGAAACCGACTTTGATTTCATTTTCATGCGTTAAATGTCACCCTTGTGTATATTTGCCTTTATTTTGAACATGTCATATTACACGACAAGACTGAATGCAATAGTAATGACGATGTATCACGTGTATATATGTATAATAGCTTCAAGGTGACATTGCCAAAAAAATATTTACTGAAAGTGACTTAAAGCTGGTTGAAATTGTGCATGGATCATGAAATGGACATTAGACATGCAGGTTACTCCCAGCAAAACATATTTTTCTGCCCTGTAATCATTATGAGGAAAGTTTGCCCAATTAGAAAATATTTTTGTTGTATTTACGTCGTTTTGACAAACACAGCTGAAAAAGGGCTTTTTATAATTGAAAACTTCAATAATTATTTATGTCACCTTGAAGGCCATGAATATATTTTGGTAATCAATGTGCAGCCTTTTAAATTTTTTGAAGAAAATAAAATGAAATGATTTGTGAGGAATTTTAGTGTACGTCCAAAACAGTTCACCAAATGAAATGATAACCCCAACTATACCCCTACTGGTTTTAGTGTTTCGAAATGAAACACAATCATTGTCTCTATGATCGATTTTGTTTATTCAATGGCTTGTTTATATTTCTGCAGGTCTTATTTTTTCATCAGTTTGCTTATTACTTTAGATAAGCAGTGGCGTATCCAGGGGGGGGGGGCGCAACAGGCGCGCGCCCCCCTATTGGCCGTCGTAAAAAAAAAATAAAACTAGCAAAACAAAAAAAAATCCTCATACCAATTGAAAATATTGTTCATTAAATAGGCTTCGAAATTGGTCACATATAGCACTATTTTGCATATCAGCCCTTCTTCAGAAGCAAAAATTTTCCAAAGACCCCCTCCCCATGACGGCGATCAATAATTCCTGGCGCCCCCCCTATTGGGAAATCCTGGATACGCCCCTGGACAAGTTAAACGCAATAACGACCAGACACACAAGGACTAAACCGACCAGTCTTGGTGATCCTTTTCGGCTGCTCCCAAAAGTCACATAAAGTTTGCTCCTCCAGACAAAATGTCACATCGGATGTTTGCACAAAAGATCAAATCATACGTAACGAACGAGATCAGTTCAGGAAAACGAAGATTTAAGATGGCCTCTTCGTAATTCTGGGGCATCCTTCTCGGAGAGCCTTTTGACATGGTTGCCGTTTATCTTTCTATCATTTTCCCGCCATTATCATTTCATTATCCCAACTTGGACTTATTCCCTGTTCTATATTTATGAAAGCGTGGATTATGATCTTTAATATTTGATTTCGTCAAAAGTTGTATCCATTTTCCAGCAATGAACAAGGTGAAGGTATGCTCTCTACCATCATGATCATTGCATTGTCCTTCGAAAAGACAACAGCAATCCGCTTTTTCTTCATGATGCATATCTTGGCAAAGGATAACTTCTGACGCTCTCTGTGAAGAGAAAATTATTATTCAGTAGCATGTAATTGGTAGTAGAGATCCTCAGCATGGTTGAAACAGGATGAGAGACCCATGTTGTACATATTGTTAAATGATAGTTAGAATAATAATGGTTTTGGTAACAAGATATTTGAGGGGTTCCTCCTAGTCTTTTGACATGCTCGGGGTTGAGTGCTGAAGATTTTTAGAAATTTTATCCAGTGTTGGAGGCATAGCTTCTAGAATTGTATATCATCAGGCACACTGCACCTTATAGTTCATTCATAACCATGGTATAAAAAAAACTGTATTTAGGTCTCAAGCTCGAATACTGCGGTACTGTATTTTGTGCTTCACCCGTGACAATACGACCTTTGTCTGATTTCTGTCCCCATTTCATGAACCGTTAACCTGACATTTAAAGCTTGGGGTTATGGTAGTTTCGCATCCCTGGTCCTCATTACTGGTGCCTGCTTTTAACACTTAAAAGAGCCCTCCTTGGACCTTGGTCCTTGAGGACCATGAACTGTCGAAAGGAAGTTCTCTGGATTTGATCAAGAGTGTGATTTTTTTGTGAGTGTTTAAAGGAGAGGAGGTACGACAGTACTTGAGGAGGGGTGTGGGTTTGTACCCTTACGCGACAGCAACTCCAGTTTTCATGATTTTGAAACAAACAAAAGTTGCAAATCATTCATTAACATGGCTCAAGCATCTTCTCTGAATTCTTTCATGTTTTGATTGAAGAGTCTCGTTTCCTCTCAACTATCCTAGACATCCACAACAACCGACATTATAGACGGCTGACCTTTCTCTTTGGTTATCAGGTTATTATACAACCTCCCATCATACACCCCAAGAGGATCGCATCCCAAGAGCACGGTGAGCTCCATTAGAACATCTATAAGGGTTTGTTCACACTGAGTGTTTCTAAAAACTTGACCACCATTATTCAAACTTCAATTACTTCAAAATTAAAACTTGTCATGTATGTTAAGGATTTAATATGCGAGAACAGTGTCCATCCAGAAACGACGTTGATACTTCTCTGTTGTCGATCTGCACTGCCAGGTTTTGATCATATCACACGATATGTAAGAAGAAAATTAAGGTATGAAGTAAGTTATGAAAGATAAACTTCACAAATGCATTTTGCAGAGTATTACTTTCACATTACATGGATTTGACATACTGGAGGTGGATCACATTTGTATCCAATGCATGGGCCTACATACTCTCAAAAATGGTCAATATCATAGAATTGGCACCCTGGATAAATAATTATTTGTCTGATGAATTGAATAACCGATATTACTATGTATTTGACCTAAACAACCATTGATTAAGGAGGCATATAGATAAAATATTTACAATTAAATGATATATAGTAATTTTGTTTAGGCCTGTATCAGTCATAAAGCAAAATAATAGGCATAATATATTTGTCGTCTTTCAGACACATATTACCTGTCCCTGGTATAACAGACAGCACTCGTCGTAGATGCTTTAAAAGTTTTTTTTCAGAGCAGAGGATAATTTTTTCTTTCTTTTTTTTTTCTTTAGAAAAACTAAATAATATCTTCGGGATGTTACAGTAGAACGTATTTTTTCAAGCCGACTATACTTTTTACAAGCATATTCTATTTTGAAGGAAAAGAGAAAATACAGATTATATATCCGGATTATTAATATTGACAAGTAACCTTCGATTCAGCAAATAAGTATTGATATACGTTGCCATTTTTAGCCCACTTTCCCCTCTCATTTTGGAGCCAACTTTGAAGTTTGAATACCTCTGGGAGCATGATTACATCATCATGTAGCAAAAATACCAAATATGTTTATTAGAATCGCACGCGTTTTAGACTTATCAGGATCTGCAGTTTATGACAAGCTGCCAGGGGACTGTGCAAGTCTTAAACCCCAAACACGAAGCTTGAAATGATAGATAAGGTTTCTTGCAATCTTACGCAGTAATTACATTCGCCTGACCAGCCGACAAATGCACAGGTCTATATAGGTCCGAAAGCAACAAATACATGAAAAGCTGCCAAATTTTTTAATGAATTTGAAAGACCGAAAAGAAATATGCGCAAAACAAAGTTACAAATAAAGCATTATAAATATTCGGTGATAAGCTTTTAAAGAACGTGCGACTGTCAAGTAAGTGGTTTTATAAGAGTTTATTGAATTTGCTTGTCGTCAGTCATACACAGCTCTATAATTATAAAGAGATTGTTTCACTAGAATTTCAAATCTTTCAAAGTAAAGGACAATTCTCATTTTTGACATGAAATTCACCTAGAATGAAAACGGAGCTTTGCATGTTCCGTTAGGGGGAAAAGATCATCATTCATAAATTCGTCCCCAAACTGTCATAGATTCTTTATGATTGAAACGTGCGTTTCTATAATTCGAATTGCAGATGTATCAACTCGAACAATTTTCGACAGTAGGCTATAATTTATTTGAGTTAAAATCTCCGGAATTCATGGAGTCAAATGTGAAGGATGATAAGAATATTGGAAGGGTTGGCCGTTTATGAGATTAATAAGCCGTTTACATTAAACATGTGAAAAATATGGATGCTTTCAATTTCCTACATATATACAGCATGATTCTACAATTATTTCATCAATGATGATTGAATTAGGTTATATTCATTGGGCGTTCCGTGCGAGTTTATGTTATTTCTTAAACATGGCTACAGAAATTATTTCAGAAGTAAACTATAATTGTTAAATGGAGGAAGCAGAGTAAATCATATCTAAATGTTAGCGTTCAAATTTGTGCTGTGTCAATTAGGTCAGATGAATAAACGAAATTAGTTCTGACTGGTTTTATTAAAGAAGTTCATGTCCTAATGCTGACAGTATTGGAGTTCATCTAAAGTTCTCCTCCCACAACAAAATCGTCGACAAACCACAGAGCTTAGTATGAAAATAAGGAAATTTCGGTGAGTGTATCTGTCCCCAGCCCGACCGCCGAATTTAGACCACGTCAATACTGCGTGTAATATACGGGCACAATTTTGCCAAGGGGCTAATGTCTTTTGCCCGAATATAAACTTTCCAGCTTCAATTTAAATTTCAGCAAGCGAGCGAGCGAAGCGAATGAGAGGATTGTCATTTCATTAAGCCCTATCATGCATATATAGCGAAAGTTATATTTCTTCATCAAACTAGAATACTTATGAAATATAAAATTACAAATAGACGGCCTCGCTGCATGACTCTAAGAGACGATTGCTCGAATATGGGTAATTTCAAAATGCTCAGGAGGGTTGCAGCCCCTTCGCCCCTGTCTCGTTCCACCACTTAGTATGTTAAAGTCAGCTGCTTAATTCACACTTGCTAAAGAGTTCTTGACCGACTTACATCTTGACCATTAGCTAGGTTATTGACCGCTTCACTTGGTCAGCACTGAGTGACGCAGTGAAAGGATTCGAAACAAACATCGAGGATATAGCCAACCTCCTTGTCTGGTCAACACGGTCAGAGCCACAGGCTCGGGCCAGGAAGAATTGCGAGGGTGTGAAAGACAAGCGTTGATTCAAAACCATTTCTAACTAAACTTGGTGCCTTACAAAATACAAGAAAACCATTACAATGCTTTTCTATATAATACATTGTTTTGTGGGCATTTCTTTTTAAATAAAAAGACATGTAATCCTGAACACAACGTTCCTGTGCTTCTGCACCGTCACACGCTTTCTACATAGTATATAAATTATGTTAAAAGGCTTTTTTTTATTTTTTTTTATTTATTGATATTTCATCAGGGTAGCCCATTCAACAAAAGTTGATCTTCCACGGGGCCCTGAAAATACAAAAAAAAAACTATATACAATTAAAATGATGTGAAATACAATCAGAGGAGCATACATATATCAATTTTTTTTTGGCATGTGTGTAATTGATTTTAAGAATTTACAAAAAAGAGAAAACTACTTCCATTCTTTTTGCCAGGCCTTCGATGAATGTATATAGACGACGGCGCTATAGGATTGAAATTGGCTGAAAAAATAAATCTATAGACTTCCTTAATTCGATTTCCGCTATTTTTGTCCAAGTCAAAGAGCTCAAACTATTATCTAGGAGTATTTTCAGCTGAAATTGTAGCTGTCTTGATCCTTCCAAAACAATAACTTCATCCGGATAACATCAATATGTTTCCCAATTTCCTCTGGCGGAAAGAGAGACATGGCAATTCTTGTAGCGCTTGTCCATTTTTAGCACACATCGTTTGAGGCCACATCCGAAAAGCCGCTTGGCCAGGACGGGAATCTTGGCTCTGCAGCTATTCTTATGAATTCCTCCAAGTCTCTTCATGCTTTGTTTCATGTTCTTCGAGGTTCTTTGATTCTCTTCTGCTCGAATGATAATTCCTGGAGGCTCGGGATGCTTTGAACTTGACCTCTAGTGTGTTTCGAAAGGAAATGTCAACTCTGTAAGCCAAGAAGGGCGACGAGTGATTCGACCGCGCGTCGAGGGGAAATTCAGAAATTGAAAATCATGCTCTTCCTTCCCTCCACTTCGAGATATACACGCATTTCATATAACACGAGAAATGGGATTTGAATTCCTATACGTCTTTTTTCAATTGTCGGGCTTTTGTTTAATAACCTCCAGTTAAAATGAAATATGTCTCCATGATATTATATGAAAAAAATCTCGATAATCTCAGTATTTGGTTGTTGCATCTCTACCGAGATGTAGTTTAAATCTCCAAAGACATTGCGAGAGAAATGTTTTAATTTTATAAAGAGTCGGTTGCGTCAGTTCATTCACAAAACGTGCAATGAAATTTAATGTAAAACCCTGCAATTGATGTCATTGCAGATCGAGTCATCAAAGAGATTAGTAGGAAATATTAGAGGATATTATCGTATGGGGGAAATATTGTAAATTTGTTTGGATGACTTTTCCTCAGTTCTAAGCACATTGAAGAAGCGTTTGGCGTAATATGGAAAGACTTGTACCTGCGTGGCTTCTTTGTTTGTAGCAGAGATAATTATATATAATATAAGATTAATTATAAATCAGCCTCTTGTAAATGATGAGTCACTGGTATTCATTAATAAACAGCAATGTATTAAAGTAGAACACTCAAGAAAATCACAAATATGGCAATTAATGTATCACTAGAAATTGGGAAGCTTACAGATGGCAATCGTATAAGTTTTATGTCAACTGCGTATATGATGATTATAAAAACAACATAAATAAAAGCTCTTCTCAGCATGTGGAATATCCGAGGATTCGCCAGAAATATAGCGATGTTTTGATGTCGTCATACGAGGGATCGATCCTGCTTAAGCAGACGACGTCCTATAATGAATGAACGTAATTGCAATGCAATTATTTATCAAATTATAAAGAGTTTGGTACATTTAAACATGACCTTATTTCACACCATTCGAAAAGGGAAAGTGAACTGATTCTGATAACTAAAACCGTTTGATTGTAAATACACAGGAGAAGGGTCAATGATCAATGAAATAAACCCCATTTTCAAATTGAAAAGCCCTGCGAATAATAGCTGGATGGTATTCGTTCCCTCTTGAAACGCCGAACATGCCGCGGTGCAAGCAGCTGAAAATACAATGGCGTCTTATTTTGTTTACAAGTGACTGATTCCTTTATTTTTTTAACGCTGCATTTTTCATCAAAATAATACCATACACGAAGTTAAGAGTGAGGCAACAGACTAACATTAAGACTGACGCTAGTCAAGTAAGAGAAATAAGTGAAGAGGAGATGACAAAACAGGCACTGAAAAATGTGTATAATGTTATGGGACATCGTCTGCTTAGACAGGACTCGCCCCTCTTGTGTCGTCACACATCTCAGCAGCGTTCAAGGAGCTTTTCAGCTGCTATATCGGGGGCTGTATTTTACCGTTTTATAATTGATAATAATCATTAATTCAAATGTTTCCAAGCTTTAAATTTGGATAACCTTGTTTAATTTATGCCATCTATGCAATAATAAGTATTAAGCCAATATTTAAAATCATCAGTGTTCTACTTTAACGTGCGCATGGTCATAGCAGTATTATGATAAAAGACAGTATATTAGTGTCATCACCATCGCATAACGTGAAGACGAAGATTACTTTATATCCTTCCTTATATTAGAATCTAAGGATTGTAGGGAGGTAGGGAAAATGAGAGACACCCATGTGTGACCATCAGTCCTTGGTCCCTTGTTTAAGTTAATAAATCGAGACAGTAATTATGAAATAGCATTGCGAATGACAGTGACGAGTTACGTAATACCCAAATCAAAATTAGTGCACTTCAATTAGAAGGAAACAGAGAGAGAGAGAGAGATAAGGGGTGGGGATATATTCTGTCTGGATATTGCCTCGTCTCGTACTTATTGGCGTAGCATGGACGTAGTCATTGAGGGGCCATGGGGGGGGGGGGTCTGTAGGTGGATAAAAAGCAAAAGAACAAAGCCATTGGTTGGAGGAGGAATTTTAGAGCTTTGAAAGTTAACGTTTCCCCCCGAATATCCCTGTCTTTCTATTCCCCTCCCTTTTATTTCCTCCTCTTTTTCGTCATTCCATTGGGGGAGGGGCACGTTCCCCATGTCACCGTGTAGCTATATTACGCCACTGTACATACTGTCACGAGGTGTTGAAGTATTCGTTGCGGTTGATTAAAAGCTCTCATCAGATATCCGATATCCTCAGTCGATCATATACGTCTAAACATGGTCTATGGTCAGGAGACGGTCTGGGCAAGGCAGTGTGTCTATACCTGGGGAAAGGTATATGCTAATTAACTTTTGAAAATACAAGTTGAAAATCAGTTCAAGAGGAAATGGAAGCAAGTATTATAAATAAAATTCTTTATATATTTTATATATATAGACAGAGAGAAATAGAGAGAGAGAGAGATGCGAAGATACCCAACTTTAACATTTCGACGGCGTACATAATGTAGTAAAACATGTTCCCCGATCATTTCTTTCAATATAATATATATGTGGGTGTGTGTGTGTTTGTGTGCCCACGCGCGTGTGTGTGCGGGCATGGGTGTGTGTACGTGGTACACACACACACAGAGTCTTGTATTGCTTTATTCCGAGGACAAGTATTGTTCCTATATTCTTCCTCTGTCCTCGGACAGTCGACGGAATAAGGCACAAATTCATTGTTCGACGTTCGAGGACTATTGTCCGGCTTCCGAGGACCATTGTTCTCATGATTTTTTTTGGTTCTCTGTCCGAACATACGGCTAAACACGCCCCCCCCCCACACACACACAAGCACACACGTTTCTCCTCCCCTTTCTTTTTATCTTCACCTCCCGCCATTTCTATTTTTGTCTGTCTCCATATCTTGCTCATAAATAAATAATGGATTGGATTATTGGATCTCGGGAATAGTTTCTAAATCATTAACTCTGCCACGATCTCCTCTTCTGTGAAAGCCACAAATCTCTGGCAGAGACTAATGCCGTTTGGATCATTCCATTCGAACCTTTATCATTGTAATTCTGTTATACATCATTCAACAGAACTTTCCCTGCTTTTAATTAACAACCCGCTACAGAAATATCCATGACCTTCATGCTGTTTCGAATGCGATAGTATGATTTGAATGGCTACTGACTGGTATGAACCATATTGCCGCTTCAATTCGAATGTGACTTTGTTTAAAGGGAAAGTCTACCCTGATTACAAGTTGGTTTTAAAAGAAGCAGAAAAATTAAAGAAACTGATCAATGATGGTTTGAGCAAAATACGATAAGAAATATGAAAGTTATGATGGAGCCAATGAAACACAACACGCTATACTCCGTGACGTATCTCGCGAGCTCCTCTCCCATTTGCCTTGTACCCCCCCCCCAAAAAAAATCAAAAATTATTAACTTCCATTTTCTCTAAAGAAATTATTCAAACATACATACACCTTATGGATATGATTTACACAAATCCTATATGAATCAAATCTATTCCTTCATCAGAAACTAAGAAAATGAAAATGTATATAATTTATCTGTACTGAGCAAATGGGACATGCAGGAGCTCGCAAGATACGTCACGGAGTTGCCAATTCGTGTATGATTGATTACAACTTCAAAAATTCATGACTTACTTATCATTCTTATCGGATTTTGCTCAAACTTTTACTAATTTAATTCTCACATTTTTCTGTTTTTAATCAAATCAACTAAATACCAGGGTGGACCTTTCCCTTTAATTGCTTAAACCAAACATTCCTCTTGTGCTTCTTTCTAACAGCGAAAGACAGAATTTTAACTTAAGGCATTGTACGGAGTAGGCATCTGGCTTGTTTTGCTACTTAAAAAAAAAATATAATGATAATGGGTGTACGCATTTGTACATATTTGTATCTACGTAATTTTTGTTCTTTAAAACATCACCGAAAATGCTTAGACCTTCGAATAGGGGTTGGAGGGAGTCATAATCTTGTTTTCACGTTGCATTCCCATTTATTTTACTTTACTTCTAAAGCTTTTCTCCCCTTTATGTTTTCACTGTTCGATTGGAAAGGGGTCCACGCCCCCCCCCCCCCGAGCCCCCACACAACTGCACATCAGATAGAAACATCCAGACGAAACAACTCAAAACATTCTCCTCTCGAGAGGGAGGACCACACCAATACAAGATCTACCTTAGATAACACACGGTAGCCATACGAGCTAGCTATCCTTCCATGCATGCGCATAATGTCACCGGCTGGACATCCGAACTCCGTGAGGAGGCGAGCGGAAATAGAAGTAGAGGCCTCCCGATATAATGTGAAGCAATCTATCTGATTCCCATTAGGGATACGAATGTGTCTGTAATCACGTGATGACAGACTAACTGAAGATAGCCGGCTGAGCATATAGTTACTTGTGATGTGTTCGCTACATGTGTATATACTTTTATACTATTGATTTGTTGAATTAGCCGAAGAACATTCATTTTAATTATGTTTTCACAGAATTAGAAGAAAGCCGAAAATTATGTGAGCCTAAATATTTTCTCTGCAATTAATAGTTGTGGCGTGCAAGATACAACCCTTTTAATGTAAGCCCACGTGATTGCATGGTTGCGTCTCAAGAGCTATTTTGGGGGTCAGTCTCATTGTAAGATATAGTTTCTTATTATGTTTGACACGTTTGTCGTTAGATTAAATAAAGTGGTGATATATATTCAATATGAAATCAAATAGCAGACACAACAAATTATAACAAGAAAAAAACTGTCCGTACAACAGTCTAATATAAGAATCGCAGTCAGCAAAAATAACGTTAATTGAATTAATGTGTCTGGAGGTCTCGTTATTATAATGAGTTTAAGGGGACAAGATTGCCTTAATCAAGCCAGTCTACATGATTTTGCAAATGGTCTTTACTAGGTATTTGCAAAATCAAGTTTAATCTTACTGTATCCACAAAGAACAGTTATTTTCGCTTGTGCCAAACCTGAGAGCCATTGAACAATAATCTTGTTTGTGATATTTTAATTTATTGATTTATCTGTTTATTTATCGTTTTAGTTTGACATGCAGGGTATCCCTTTTCAGTTAGATAATTAAACGACCCCGTATCAACAATAAATAAACATATCCACATACATGTCATGGACTGTTATTTTGGTTGGATGTTCACTTAATCCGTCGGGTGATATAATGTCATAAATACAGCACCCGGGCAACCTATCACACAGCAGTAGCGTGTGTCACCCCCTTGTGGGCCGTTGGAGACAAATTGAATAAATTTATTTATGACATTATATCACCCGACGGATTAATTCAATACCTTTGACTTGATAGTCCCCATATTGGGATAGTTTGAACCTGATCACTCAGGGCACTCCGGTGGTCTAGTGGTTATGACACTGGTCTAGTAATCCAGAGGTCGCGGGTTCGAATCCCGCCCGGTTCCGCCTGTGATTTTTTTCACAGCACCCGGGCAACCTATCACACAGCAGTAGCGTGTGTCACCCCCTTGTGGGCCGTTGGAGACAAATTGAATAAATTTATTTATGACATTATATCACCCGACGGATTAATTCAATACCTTTGACTTGATAGTCCCCATATTGGGATAGTTTGAACCTGATCATTCAGGGCACTCAGGGCACTCCGGTGGTCTAGTGGTTATGACACTGGTCTAGTAATCCAGAGGTCGCGGGTTCGAATCCCGCCCGGTTCCGCCTGTGATTTTTTTTCACAGCACCCGGGCAACCTATCACACAGCAGTAGCGTGTGTCACCCCCTTGTGGGCCGTTGGAGACAAATTGAATAAATTTATTTATGACATTATATCACCCGACGGATTAATTCAATTATGATATTGATAGGATCCACTTTTCAAAATCAAACAGGATAAAGTTGATGCTAATACATTATTGTGTGAATGTGCGATTGATTTTTTTCTTTGCAAACATTTTCCAATCATAATAGTAAGAACACGTCCACCTCACCTGTCTTATACAAGTCATGACAATGGGAATAAATCAACGGGATGATTCAGATAGATAGTCACGTGATTCATTGTTCTACACTTGACACAGAAGATCTAATTATATCTTGGCATATAGTGTCATCCTCATCTCTGTCATGTCTGCATAGTTCCACATCCATGGTCGAGAGCAGAATGAGATAGCATTTCAGTAAGCTCCATATATACGCCCCTCTTCTCCAATTAATGCACCTGCCGTAAAATACAGGCGAGGATTTAAGGGAGAGCACAACCGGTTCGATTTATTTGGGGGGGGGGGGGTCTAGACATTTGCCCCTACCCCCTGTAAGATAATCCTGGATCCGCCCTGTTATAAACAAAAATATGATCATAACTGCATGGACATGGAATATGTAGCCGATCGGTTTTGTACCACTATAATTTGCTATTTTATTCGAAATCATAATAGTAACGGGCGGTGAAAGCTGCATGTTGTTCCGATTATAACTTTGTTTAGTTTTACAATGTCTCCTGTGAATACGGGCTGAACGCCGCTAAAGTACAAAATTGGATTGAATAGAATAATTTATGTTTTTCAAGTGTTTCCTACAAAAGCAACAGAAGTCATGTGGTCAAGATGTAAGTTCATACTTATTGTCGATATCGAATTTGGAATTTTACCTGGACGCAATTTGTAGAATTGAAACAGTACCGGGTTCTTGATTTTAATCATTTACACACGGACCATGTGTGACGTCTGCGAAGGCTTTACACGCGTGATGGCAATGCTTTGTTTTCTTGAAGGCTGATAAAATAAACCGATATCGGAAGTGCATAGCTATCTGATTTAAGCATTGGTGAACGCTAATTGTGGCAGTGTAAATAGATGCCATCACTTTTGTAGGGATACTTGTGAGGAGGATGGTGGGATTTATAGAGAAGAAGCGATGGTGTAGCTGCGGTGAGGGGGGGGGGGGAGGGGGACATGTGCGCCAAATTGAATTTCGAAAACGAGGGGGAAATAAAGAAGAAAATAAAAAAAGAAAGGGAGGGGGAAAAGATGTGATAAGAAGATGAGAGGACCCCTTTCCACACCTCGTAATAACTAGCCAAGTTAATTCGCTTTTTATCTACCTGGTGTGCCCCCTCAATAACTCGACCCACGCTATACGCTTAGTCTTAGGCACATACCCTAATTTGACACTTTATCAGAAAATCATTGTGTCTTGAGAGAAGCCTAACCCAGCTACCTACTGGTCGTATCAGGAGCAGCTATATATGGTAGTCTTACAGTGCAGACACTCTTTTACGACTGACCAGGGTTTGTGCCTGCAAACTAACGCTACACCACTGATGAAATCTTATAGGGAGGAGGAGAGGAGGACAGGGAGTGTGAGAAGTATGATGGGAAGGGAATCAGGGAAAGGAAAATGGCAAGCAGGAGACTACAGTATAGATATTTTCTTGCAATCTGAGGTATATTTCGGGACATAAGTGTCAAACGTAAAAGATAACAATTTGGTACTACTTTTCCGGCAATCTCCTTTGTGTCCCCGGTCTGTAGAATTTCAAAACTGTCTTTGTCGTTGTTTTTGTGTCAAGTAAAAAAGTGGTATTAATCACATCACCAGGTCGGAGGCCGGGATGAGGAATATTCCTCACAGTTTCGTTACTTTGAGGTTTTTGCACTCCCGCCATTTTCCCAGGCATGCAAGGTGCGGAAGCAAGGAAATGTACGCCATGTTGTCAGGAGATAACCCTAACACATGCTTTCGATGAATAACAGGATCGATTTGAAATCCTACAGGAACATGCAACTAATTCCATCAGTTTCGATCTCAAAGATAATAGTTTATCATGAGAATCTTCTAGCTCAGACTTTTCTTCTTTTTGTTTGTCTCATGAGGAGAACACCATGTGCTCTTAGAATTGGAACTTCTAACGTGAGAAAGAAGTCGCCATCATTTCAAACATTATAAGCTTATTAATGTATATCATATTACATAGCTTTATTAATTGCATTTTGTGAATAAGTTTATCAGGGTTTTGCTTTTAACAGGGATTCTTGGTTCGTCCCATCATATAAAAGACAAACCTTTGATTGGTTTGATAGTCGATAATCAAAAGATATGTTATTTTTCAACTACAATGATGATCGTAGCCCAACATTTTTATGTCCTAACAATCTGGCAGAGAAAACACTAAAGCAACATGCAATGATAGCTTCACCGTCAGAAAAGGAAACAAGAATTATACTTTTGTTTCATGCCGAGATTTGATTGGACAAACAGTTCAGGCCTATACAGCAAAACGATTTATAAAGCGACCCAAATTACGCTGTGACTACAAGAGCGAAATAGTAAATTATTTCCCTTCCACACTCTTTATCTTCTTCATCTTCTGCTTATGACAACCTATCAGAGAATTTCTGTGATTAATTTTTGAGAAACCTCTTGGAAGTAGCCATGTCATTGTTTTGGGCTATGTTGTACTTCGATTCTGGTTTATGCCCAATGGGACACTGCTAATTTCCCTTCTGAATCAAGCGCTTGCACTAATCTATTAATAATCGTCACTACCATCAGCCAATTAATTGTGGTTAAGCTCGCTCATACATGTAATTTATGACATATCGAGAGGGGTCTGACGACTCGGTCCATGATTTCAGCGGTTTTTGAGGTTAATAAGAACGGATACTGCCTCAGTCTTACACCCTGCCTGCCATGGAACTGTTCTACTAAATTAGGTGTTTGTTAAATAGGTCTAAGAAACAGGGAAATGTGATTTCAATGATCACCCGATGATGTTGACCTGGAAATGCAGTTCAAACGCAGTCTGAGTCACGAAAAGCCACAATCGATGTGTGATTTGAGGAATATGTTGAAATTAGGAATTGAAATTATGAATAATGAATACCCTATATGCTTGATATGGATAAATCAAAGTCATCACAAAGGTCCATCATAATAACCATCCCTTTCCTATAAGTGTACACACTAGTCTCCAAATTCGTTACCTCATCTTATGAACACCGTTTGATAATTGATTATTTCTCTCTCATTTTCAATCTCTACAGGCATATCTACGTAAATATGGTTATTTAGGAAGTGAAAACCCACAGGCCAGTACTATACGACGGTTAGAAGACTACCATTCAGCTATCCGAAACTTTCAGCAATTTTACCGTTTGCCAGAAACCGGTCAAATGGACTCGGAGACCAGTCGGTTAATGTCATATCCGCGGTGCGGTTTACCCGACGTCGTGCAGCACGGCGATCCGGGACAAACCCGGTTCAGGAGATACGCCGATTCTGGGGAGAAGTGGGATCATCAAGAAATTACATACAGGTAAAAATAAGCTAAGAAAATCTTGTGAAAGTAGGAAACCTCTTTATCTTTTTGAAGTTTTTATTTTGATGTCTGTATAAGCTGATGGATCCCCAAAATTATGATTTCTTTTTTCTCTTTTTTATCCAACTTCCATTATATATGTAGTTTTATACAACCATATTAAGGACGAATATTGCCCCATACTCACTAAATTATTAAAATGCATTTATATAATTAACACGCGACAAACTAATGCACTATAGATGATGATTTTAATGAAATCGTCCTCTCCGGAAGAATATCCAATAAAAATCAATGATAATTTCGTAGGTTGCATATCTGACGATATTCGAGTCATTAACTTGAAATAAATGATTTATTTGAACGGTTCCTTTCCAGAATTTTAAATTTTACTCCTGACCTCACGGAAGTGGAAGTCGTGGATTCCTTCGAGCGCGCTTTCAAAGTCTGGAGTGACGTCACACCGCTGACATTCCGTCGCGTCTTCGACGTTCCAGGCGACATCCATATACAATTCTCTGAGTACGACCATGGGGACGGTGTCGCGTTCGATGGCCTGGGTGGTACGCTAGCACATGCATACTTTCCTGGTGACGACATCGGTGGCGATGCCCATTTCGACGACAGCGAGATATTCAGCGTTTTTCTGTCTGATGGTACTTGCTCGTTCTTGCCTTCTCTTTCTTTGAATCCACCCCATCTGTGTTGTCAATGATTAGATACCTTTCCCCCAACAAGAAGTACTGTACTTTCAAAACCTGAAATTCTTTTCCCATATTAAACAATATTATTGGTATAACGTCACACGGATATGTCATGTAGGTGAATGATGATACTTAAACTGCATCCATCGGATAAACGAGCTGGTTTTTTTTCAACTTTCGGGAAAGTGTATTATCATGACTATTCCAAATTGATAAATTCAACAAAGGTAGAAATTACACAAATATAAAAAAACAAAGGTAGAAATTGACGTAGCTTTTTAAATGAGTAATATGCAATAGAAATTGTGAAGGCAAAAAATTACTCTATCATCATTACTTCGCATCTTATGATATCCATGTGATGTATTTTGATATATTTCTTGTTCATATCTTTAGATGATAAGACGGATCTATTCATGGTCGCAGCCCACGAGTTTGGCCACAGCTTGGGATTAGGACACTCCTCCGACATTCATGCGTTGATGGCGCCCTTCTACGTGGGTTATGATCCAGAGTTTAGTCTAGGTTACGATGATCTCCATGGGATACAGTCAATTTATGGTGAGGAGAGACGGTTGCTAAGCGACGGGAGGATGGGATGAACGAGGGGAGAAAATGAAAAAAAAAAAGTTTAACGATAATTATTGGGGTGAAGGGAATTACAAAAGGATAGAAATGTACATATTACGGAAGGGGAAAAACAAAACTGGTATTAGGAGATCGATGTTCGTGGGAGACAGTCGATTTTCGGTGAGGAGAGATGGTTGCTAGGCGACGGGAGGGTAGGATGAACATGAAAAATGAAAACGAGAGAAATCTTGATGAGAAATTTTGTTTGAAAAGAAGGAGTGTATGGCTGTTGAGAAACAGAGCGCAGTTTAAGTACGGGTGTAAAAAAAAAATTTGGTTGATTAATAAATAATTTTGCAAAATGATTTGAAAAAGATGACGGATGTTAAAGTAATGTGAGTCATAAATGATATGATGAGAATGTTGAAGAAAAGGAGAATAAAAAAGAAGAAGATCTAAGGAGAGATGGAAAGTGAATGAAGACTTGAAATGATGCAGTCAGTGGCAAATCTAGCAAATGATGGAGCCAGCGGTCCCCTCCCCTCCACCTCTCCATTTGGAGGCCCCGAAAAAAGTCCGTACTTGATATGGGTGTACAAAACTGCGGGCCTGCCGAGAAGAAGGACTTAAATATGACATGTGTTAAAATTGGAGATAAAAGTGAGATTGACAGACATGAAATAGATTGAATAAAAAATGAAAAAGTGGATGAAGAAGACAGTAGTACACGTATAAACTGAAAAATGTAATGAAGTGAAGACAAAATAACCATTATTTACCTCCCACATGTCAACAGGTATCAACGCGAAACCACGACCAGGTGACCGGTTTATACCCCTACGACCCCAACCCAGTCCACCAGATCCCGAGGTGGAACGATGCAGTAAAAGCTTCAATGCTGTAGCGTTCATTAGAAACGAACTCTTTCTTTTTAAGGTAAGCAAAACATAGATAAAAAGTAATGTTATGTGAAAATAATTTCCTATGTATTTGTTCTATTAATTTGGTAACACGGTGGTGTTGATCAGTCAATTACAAAGCTAAGCTTAGCTTTATAAATCATTTCCAATACTATTCACCGTAATTTGCAGCTTTATGTTTCTAAAAGATTCCCATTTGTCTCTTCCTTGTTAGTAATGATATGCTCACGGCTCAATGATTGTATTGCAGATCACACATTTCAATTGCAGGTATACCATTTACTAGATTCCTTTCCACTAAAGCCGTTTTTAAAACTCCTTAAGTGGCAGGGCATAAACCTTAGTTAAGTTCCCGTTGTTGTACACTTTTTAATATTGTTGTAACTCTTTACAGCGACGTCGTACAAAAGCATACGCGAAGATTTATTGTCACGGTTGGGGGGGGGGGGGGGGGGGGGGGGAGGGGTGCGACTAGCCTGTACTCATTTGCTATACATTTTATGTCAGTCTTCAAAATCTCTGAGGGTGGGACCTGTCCTGCCCCCCCCCCTCCCCCGTGGGATCGCCTCCCCTATAAAAAAAAGTCGTTTTGAATTTTTCTCAAGAGTGTTAATCATTACACGATTAGAACAACAGCTATTACCAGATGATTGATATAGGCTTGATTCTTAAAGTAATGTATACTTTTTTCTATGAAAAAATAACCCAACATGGTTGTCAATAATTGGCGACCTTCTGCATCTTTCTGTCGTGTACAGTGACTTTGGCCGTTTAGGATTTCATTTGATTTTTGTGCAGTCATTGCGATAATACTTGGTTGTATTTTTTTTTCCAGGGTAAGAATTTCTGGAGGATGAGAGAGCAAGGCAAACCTTTAGAAGGGTATCCAGTCGAGATGGGACAGTTCTGGCATGGTCTACCACCCAAGGTAGACGCAGCCTACGAGAGACACGATGGGAAAATAGTTTTCCTGAAAGGTACGCCAATCTTCCCGAGAAGAACAAAAGACACAAAGAGATGAAAAGACCTTTCAATTAAAGAATGATAGTTACTGGTGTATATAGGCCTATTGAATTATTTAGATATATAAATCGAGCAAATTATTATCATCAGTTATTTTTTGATGATGTAATATCCCTCTCTCTACATCCATTCTATCTCTTTCTTCCTGTATCGGATATTCTGCCTCTTTTATATAGTCTCCATTATTCATTACTCTCTAATTTGAACAGTCTTCCCGTAATATGCATTATATTGTATTGATGTGTCGAATAGTATCGTATAAATGTCTTAGTCATATTTAATATCCATTCATTATCAAAATCTGCATGGACACATTTACATCAAACTCATTAGATAGATCAACGGAAATTTTGAAGTTCAATACATCAGACCAGTCATTTTTTTTGCAATTAGTGAATTAAAAACATTATTTTTTATTAACGATTTTCTAAAAAGGTTCACATTATTGGGTCTACGAAGGAGTCGAAATGGACCCCGGTTATCCTCGTCCGCTTCACGAATTCGGACTACCCGCCGACATCGACGGAGCTCTCCCTTGGGGACAAACTGGCAAGACATATTTTTTCAAAGAAGATATCTACTGGCGCTATGATGAGTTCGATAACCGAATGGACAAAGGGTACCCGAAACCGATCAAGGACAACTGGTTGGGAGTACCGATCAATATTGATGCAGTATTTAGACACTACGATGGTAAGAAGAAAAAGAAGGGAATGATGTGCATTTGAATATACATTTTATAATATTAAGTAGGTAAAGTGGCTTATTATTTAAAGAGAGAATATCAAAATGATTGAGTTTTGTTACAAATATTCTTTTAATCATGTAAAATACAAATCATGCAAATTTACAACATTGTCGAACGGCTTCATTAAGGAACGGGCATATGCGGAGGTGAGCATAAATATGAAAGAGAATGAACGAGAAGGAAGCTTGAAGCCATGATAAACGCACTGAAATGGAAAATGACTCAAAGCCTCTCATAAAATTCCCAAAACACAACTTTTCATTTAAAAAAATGATTTTATTTCTATATACTCACCAGGTTATTCTTGGAATACCTACTTTATCCGTCATCGTCGGTATTGGCGGTTCGACGAGTCTCAAGGACAGGTCGATCTCGGTTTCCCCCGAAACTTCGGCGTCGATTGGATGGGCTGCAAGGAAGAGGACGTGAAGGTTGAACAGAAAGAAGGACCTGGTCAACTACGGGCTGATATAACGGTGATTCCCTCATTGACAACGGAAAATAGCAGTTCCTTCACTTCGTCATATTCAAATCTATGTTTATTTATATCGTTCTTGTCTGCACTTTTATTAAACAGATCATAGCCAGATATATTAAGTAGATTATTTCGAAGTTGATTGGTTAGAAGATGTGGGCAATGTCTTTGTTGAGCACATTGTTGCAGTGTAAGAATAAGGCATGACTGTATGTTTTAGCACGTTCTAGCGATCAAGTTTTGTAAGTTGTAAATTCTTTGTTGTTCTGTCCGTCCGCTTCTCATGTCTATCGCCGCTATTGCGCATTCGGTTCTTAGCTATATTAAATTTTCTTGATCATGCCTTATATCTTATGCGATGCAGCCTTTATTCTAGGTCAATAGTTTAGGCATATTTATGTTTTTCTTGAGCCACCTTGAAAATTAATTTTGTTACAAAAATAATTGTTCATGTATCAAACTTTGTGAATAAAACTGCTTCTCTAGTTTACGATTTTACTTTTTGATTCATGTACTTTGACCGTAACTTTTTGCAAACTTATAATATACAGTAGGTTCAATGATAGCGAAGTTCTGTGACATACTAATGCTTATGCCGCTTATACGTAACTCGGCGATTCATCATTTTTGTATTTATAGTTATATGATTTTTATCTGATTCATCTCATGAATGCTGTATTACAAATATCAGTACTTGATTAAAAAGAAGTTTACGAAATGTTAAATGGCTGCAAATTAATGTAGATGAAAAAAGACGGATGTCGGAAGAGGAAAATAATGTATACATTTTAGATTAGTTTAAGAGAACATGAGGAAGGGGTATAAAAGAAAAGAATAAGGAGAAGAAAGAAAGAGAAGAGGGTAGATGAGAAAAGCAGAAAAAGAGGAGGAGAACAAGAAAGAAGGAAAGTATTGAGATGAAGTCGAAGGAATAATGATTAAAAGTGTACACTCTTAGAAATGTTGGGTAAATGCCACTGGGTAAATGAAGATTGGGCATAGGTTGGTTAAATCTTGCTCAACTTTTACATGCATTTACCCAACATTGGTCAAAAATAAGAATGAAATTGGTAAAGTTTACCCAAAAGTTGGTCGGACTCATAAGGACCCTCATGTTGGGTAAAATTTGGGTAAAATTTTGCCCAATATTTCTAAGAGTGTAATTTAACGAGAAAAGGGCAGAGATTGTTACAACAGATTGTAATAACAGGATATAATATCATTAGATTAAAAGAAATATGTGTTGTAGCATATGTTACTCGGTTGAAGTTGAAGTTAATTTTATTTTTGAACTAACAAAAATATGATTTCACAAAAACAACATTTTTGTCTCATTTGGTTTCAGTTGTGAAGGCTCGTTTATAGAAAATGAAATTAAAAGCTAGGCTTTTGGGAAAGTTAGTTGAATATTATATGTATCTAAAATTAAAATACCTTAAAAAGCATATTGAATTTGATGTAAGCTAGGGTATAAGAGCTCATGCAGAGACGGATTAAGCGCTGAAAACAGTACGGAATATTTATCCGCTAAGTGTTAAAAGAGCCAGAAATGTCCTCTTGCATGTTATATTTCTTTCTTTTCTGTGTCCATTTCGGACATACACTTTGAAAGGAAGTGAAAAAAAAAAAGGATTTCATGTTATGAGACTAAGATTTCATCCGATGTGTGGTTTCATTAGTTTTCTGATGTCCCTAGGGGCTTTGGATAGATATTTTGTGAAAGCCTGAAAAATGAAATAGTATCCCTTTCATATATCATGCATATTGCAAACATAATAAATATGATAACTTTCTCTTTATTGTTCTTCTTTACCAAGAAATGTAAGCTGAAATAGGGTTCCATGTTCGATAACGCAAATATTTTCGAGATGTGTAAATGTTAATTTGTGTCTCTTGTAAATAACCTTCAGTTTATGTCAAAAGTTCAAGGAATGTAAATTTTTGTTTAGCTTTTCATAAACCTCTTATTTATACTTGTTCATTATTTTACTAAAATGTATATAACCATTTTTAATTAAAACTTATCCTTTCAAGATCTTAATGTTGCCTTAATAAGCGAATGAACAAAACTCAAAATGGATGATTATGTATAAACGATATACCAAAAGCGAAGTAACAATATGTTTCACTGTGCGCTATGCGAAAGGAATTACTATTATATAGCAAAGATACAATAATGCCATCTTATTACAGCTTTCAAGAATTACAAAAGTATAACCTATATTTAATGTTTCCTCAGGAACGGATAAATAGGAGGTTGGTTTGTTAGTTTGTCAAAATGCACATAAAAATGCACACTCTTCTCAGAGCATTTTAAGATAGCTCTGTACGTATTAAGGCCGAGAGTTCTTTTTAGAAGTGATAAGAAGATATATCAGTAAGAATTACCAATAGTATTTAGTTTTGAACTATCTGAAGTCAAGATGGATGAAATAGGCAGAATTGTTATAATGTTAATGTGGAAAACCCCCAAAACAGTATTCCTATGCGTTATAGCAACAAATGTAATGGTAGGTCTATACCTTTCCATGTCTGTCTATGTTAAATTTGAAATTGCAGTATTGTATTGCTGTGATAAGCACACTGAAAGGGTGATCTCAATAAAGCAATTATTCTCTTTTGTAATGAATATTTGTGTGAAATTTCTTTTTATCCCTTTTCTTCACATACTTTCTATAATTCTTTCCCTTTAATTTGTGCTTTATTTCTATTTTCTTGTTGTCCTTCTCATTTTCACCTTTTCACTAGTTTAATTAACCTCTTTCTTCTCCTTTGCATTCCCTCTTAATCACGTCTTCACTCCTTAATTAGTCTCTGCTTTATCTGGAACTTTCCATGAGACCGACAAAATAAAGAAATACAAATACTAATTGAAACCCAAGTGCCATATACCCAAGTACACGACCTTTTAATATGCCCCTTCTTTTCATGTGGATACGGTCACATTTTCGCGAGGGGGCTGACTCTGTTGGCCCGAATATAAACTTTTCGCAGAACGCCGCCGTTTAAAAAAAAAAAAAAATATATATATATATATATATATATAATTTAAAGTAAGATAAAGTTCACTCCGAGAATAAAGACATAGTAGATATTCGTAGGTTTGCTTCCACAAGCGCTTTCGTTTAATTCTTCAGGTGGAATGATTAACCTGTTAGTTACATGCGTTTATATATCGTACAAATAGAAGTTACAAACATTTCTTTCAAATCTCCGTCACCTACGAATATCTACTATGTCTTTATTCTCGGAGTGAACTTTATCTTACTTTAAATTATTTTTTCTATACGTTCTCCCATCTACATTTCTTTACAACTATATATATATATATATATATAGAGGCAACAAAATAAGTACACCTGCAGACGTAGCTGTTGGTACCACGCTTTTAATAAGCTTTCGGTTATCACTTTTAATAAGCTGTATATATATATATGCCTCTTTTGAAAGTGATAACCTAAATATTTCAATAAAGCCAGTTCAACTGACCATCGATATACAGTTAGCAATAAAATTCTTCCTACCCTTACGACGGTTTAAACTTTTTTTCATTTTGTTTTGGTGACAAATTTATATATAGGGGGCCTACTCAGTAAGGATGCGACAAGCAATATTGTAAGAATATGTAAATAATTACATATAATGATCGGGCGTTAACTCTTAACTTACAGCATATACAGTATATCGCTGCTCTTTTTATAGATATTTTTTTAAAATTTATGTTTGATCTGGTTCTATTCATGCCAATCGTTTTGAATTGTTTGTAAATATTGTGATTATATTTTCATTGAATAAACACAGAAAGAAAAAAAAAATCACAGAAATTAAAATTATTCGGGTACATCGTTATCTTCATATGAGGACATTCGGTGGTTCCATTGTTGCCCGAATGTCGTCATTTTCAAAATCCTCGGCGGGGGGGGGGGGGGGGGGGGGGCTACAACTCCCAGCCCTCCTCCGACTTGTAGGCCTCTTTTGAAAGTGATAACCTAAATATTTCAATAAAGCAAGTTCAACTGACCATCGATATACAGTTAGCAATAAAATTCTTCCTACCCTTACGACGGTTTAAACTTTTTTTCATTTTGTTTTGGTGACACATTTATATATAGGGGGCCTACTCAGTGAGGATGCGACAAGCCATATTGTAAGAATGATTACACAAGACAATTTACAACGTTTGATGGTTCAGGGGTATTTTATTCCCCCTTTTTTTAATCGAAAGATGGCTTGTCCAGAACTATTTACGCCCTTTCTTGAATAGTTGCAAAACATGCACAGAATCTTAGGAAGTTCTGAAACATGCCATGCCTGCTGGACCCAGTGCATGAATTCATGTACGGTACTGTACTTCTAAAAGTGCCAGCTGGGAAATGAATGTACCGGTACTAGCATTTCCAGAAACCACAATCAGTGTTCACCTACAGTTGACAATTAAAAGTATTCAGCCAACGCCCAAATTTCACTAGTCCACCTTTCATTCTTAAGAGAAAACAAAAGACTCCAAAAATATAGGTTTGGTATAGGGGGTATGAATAATTTTGTTGTTAGGTATTCAAAGTTGTATCTTATGATGGTCTTGACCAAATTGAAAAGCGGCCGGGTGTCGATTTGGCATTCCATAGACTTTTCTCGATAATCATCGACGCCCGCGCTGTTACTTTTTTTGTTGGACTTTTTAGCTTTCTAAATAAATAATTTCCTGCCGACTGTTCTTCAAAATGGGGAAAAGATACTACTGTGACTACTGTGACAAAACCTTCGCCGACAATCCACAAAATAGAAAGAAACACCTAAACGGGGTCGTTCATGATCGACTTCGAAAGCTTCATTATTCTCTTTTCAGAGGTAAGTGTCGCTTGGTTGAGACCAGTCCCACACATTGCATTCGGTGTCTTTTTATATTCCTAACAATTTGCATTTTGAAAAAAAAATGGGGGGGGGGGGGCAGAATATGTCTTTGTGCTTTTCTGCTGTGCACACATGACATACAACCACACTACTTTAAGTATTAACCCATCATGGTCAAGTTCATAATTGGCTAGAGTCGAGAGATAATCAGATATTTATAATTTTCAGGGGCGGATCCGCAGCGTCCCGGGGCTAGATCCGCCCCTGAAACCACTACTATTCCGTGGGTCTCACAATTTACATGGGCAAATGACAATGTATAGTTGTATCGTAGGGACACATTTTTAAAATTAAAGTATCATATATGTGATGCCACTTTCCTGAACTAGGCACGCTCATCCAACACGAGAGGGCGCATTCTCCGTGTTCATTTCTGCTGTACAAAAGTTGCGACACGCTAGATCGGTCACCTGTCCATTCGCTATCATGCACACCCCCTTCAAAGTTCCCATTCTAGGGGCTTTTATATAAATCAATGGTTAAAAGAAATATGACCTCATTTTCCTTGCGACTTCAGCTTTACAATGCAAGTATTTTTCGCCGACGACGACATCATAATCCATACGCAAATTGCGTTTGAATATGTCTATAAGTACCACTTTTGCTTCAAATTGAAATTGTAAGGATTGATTTGATACCAAATTCGTGACGGTTCTTTCTGCCACTAACTGCCAAGACGGCTCAAAAAAACCCTTGTCAGCCAGTTTCGCGGTGAATTTTCCAACATGTAGTCCCGTATATTGACGAATTTGAACCGAATGCAACACGCGCATGCGCACTGATCAGCTGATCTCTCGGACATCAAAAAATGCCGACGAATTTGCCCTGACTGCCCATTGGCGAGGTTGTCGCATATAAAAAATCATAACTATAGTTATATTAAATTTTACGTCTAGATCAATACATTTTCATGTTCTGTGACAAAATCTCTTCAATTTAAGGTAAGTTTCACTAGATTTTCATGAGAATTAAAAAATATGTGAGCGTGCCTACCTAAACAGACCTTATGCAGATCAGCTCTTCCTCAGAAATGTATAGAATCAATCAAATGTCACTTTTTTTCACTCAATTGTAATCCTCCTCCTCGTCTCTTTCAAACGTATGTAAAAAATATACTGACGCGCATGCGTATTGCAAACTATACATCGGCCTACGAAAATTTTTAGTACAGGAGCCGGGCAAAAAATATTAATAGGCCTTTTTTATATCATCCTCATCGAAAAGAAAAACGACACTTATTCGGAAAGTATTGTAAGTGCCTAAAGTATCCTCAAATGAAGTTATGTCATATTTCATGGTATAATTTTGACATACGAGCTTGGATTTAAGAGGCACCCAACCTTTCAAAGGGCTGCCGCAGTAAGGGCAGATCTAGCTTTTTTCCAAGGGGAGGGTTTGACCCAACCAGGGGCGGATCCAGGATTGAGGAAAAGAGGGGGCACACAAATGAAGGTTTGTCAACTTTTGGAAAAGGTAGACCCGTATTTATTTTGTTGGTCTCGCCAGCTTCTCGAAAAGTCGCTCAGTTGGGGGGGGGGGGATGTCGACAAAAAGTTTTTTTCGCCAGACCTGCAAAATTCGCTCAGTGGGGGGGGGGGGGGTTATGGGGGTCCAGTTTCCCTCCATAATTCCCTGACAAGCAAAAAAAAAAAAAGGGGGGGGGGCGGCACAATCGAGAAAATGGCAGGTCGTCTATGGTCAAAATGCATACTTTTCTTCCAAAAGGGGGGGGGGCACGGGCCAGAAGTGCCCCCTGGATCCGCCAATGGACCCAACGACGACGCAGAGCATCGTCCACAAGCCGCGAAGCGGTGATGTCCGCGGGCCGCGTAGCGGCGAGCCAATTTTTTTTTTTTTTTCGGAGCATACTGTGTGGGTCTGGACATATTATGGGGTTTTTCTATGCATTAAATTTTTACTTGGCAGCCCAAGGGGGGGGGGGGTTTAAACCGCCTAAAGCCCCCCCCCCCCCCCCCTGTAGATCCGCCACTGATTTTATCATTAATTCATGTAATTTGTCACGAACACTTCCTAACATATTAAAGTTACAAATACAATAGTAGTTAGTACAAAGTTTTCTTCACTTCATTTTTTTTATAGAAGTTCTCCTGGCGGAATAAAGCACATTGATGTATCTCCCTCTCCTTTCCCTCATGTTAGGTTTATTTTGTCAGTTATTTTCCTGCTTTTGTCTGTATAGTCGTGAAAGTATCCACCACCACCACAGTGTCCGGGGGAAATAGGAAACTGGTTTCCTCAACCACGATAATGCCAAACTGATGACTATAAAATGCTGGATTATTATCATAAGTATAATAAAGCATATCTGCTTTTGGCTGAGAGAAACTGCATTGTTGTTGGTGTTGCTTCTTTTGTCCATTTGTAATCTACATGTAAGTCTCCAATATGGGAGACTGTCTCCCAAATAGGAAACAGTCTCCAATATCAGCCGTGCACCTCTGCTGCTAAGTTCATCTCCAGACTTTATTATAATATTTCATTTAATTGGGCAAAGTTGAAGAGGTGAAAACACCAATATATATCTCCAAAATTCTGAGAAAATACTTCATTCTATGTTTTAGGATGATAGAAAAGCTGATTCATGCCAAATCTTCAATAGGATCTTTGACTTTATCACCTTCATCAAGTGGTATGAAGGAATGGACATGATAGAGTGCATGGTTATCTATAATAACTTCGCATATGTGTGAGTGGGTAAAGACCAAAAAAATAATGAATCAAAAGAACAGGCCACACAGTGCATAAACAGTATGGATATGATGAATAAGATTGTAGTTTTCTTTCAGTCATGGTAATCTTCAAATATTCGTTTTATTTTTCAGAACCAGAAGATATTTTGTCTGAAGAGAGAGCCAAAATTCCATGCCTTAAGCTGAAGCAGTCAGGTAAGTATATCTATTTTACTGTAGCTCTAGGTTCATGATGTTATTGAGAAATACAAGAACAAAAATCAGAAAATACCCCCCCCCCAAAAAAAAAAAAAAAAAAAAAGTACAAAAATACAAAAATACAAAAGAAAATACAAAATATAGAGTACAAAATACAGAATCTGCTACCTACATGTACATGTCTAACATGAACATTTTCTTTAGTTAGATGTATAACTTGATCATGATTTCTTATATGTTCGAACATAAATTCATACTGGTATTTATCATATTTATCAAAAAATGTTTAAAAAAAGGAAAGAAAGAATGAAATTTGTGGATCTTATTGTAGCAAATGTGTATTTCATCTAAAAGTAATAAATCATACTGACTGTTACTGTAATAATTGCTTGCTCTGTTCTAATAATAAGATTATTCCACTTTTGAACAGCACATATTTTTGCTTTATTTTCAAACTTTTTAGCCCTCCATAGGCTATTTTATTGAGTCAAATAAACACTTTACAATGCAATGAAACTGATATCTTAAATTCAAATAAAACAATATTTTTACATTTCTCTCATTTTTCGTTTAAATAAGCATAGATCGAAGTGACTGCCATTTAGTAAAAAAAATATGTGCAGACCTGATATACATGTATATCTCTCATCCTTGTAATATTGAATAATTTTTATCTTCATACTACCGAAAATCAGAATTTTGTTATTGAGCTTTTGTACAAACAGTTGTTGCTTAATCAAAGTTAAGCAAAATCAGACAATTTAAAAGTATCATTATAAAGATTTAATTTTTATAATACATGTAAACACCCACTTTATATTTTCCGTCACATATGGGATTTTAGGTAATGAAGAAAGTCAATTTAGGATTTGGATTCAAAATATCTTCCTGACTGGAACATTTCTCAATGGTTCATGTACAATTCCAAATCAGCAAGAAAATGGCAGCCCCCATGTAAATGAGTAGGAGACGATACCGGGTGTTGGAATATCTTTATTTATACCCTTTTCTGATATCTTATTGTATCCCCCGGCAGTATGCCGGAGGATACTTTGGATTCAGCAGCGTTTCGCTGCCGCCGCCGCCGCCGCCGCGTCACATTTCTTGACGAATTTCTTTCAGACTTCCTGTGGACGTGTATCTTGGTAAAATCTGGTCCCCTATAGTTTCTGGTGATGCTGCCCCCAGTGTTCCGTCTTTTATAGGGTAAAAGGCCATATTTTTGGGGATAGTTTGTGTGCGCTCTAGCGGTCACATTTCTCAACGGATTTTGTTCAAATTTTGTATGAAGGTGTCTCTTGGTAAAATCTGGAACCCTATAGATTTTGGTGATGCTGCCCCCAGTGTTCCGTCTTTTATAGGGTCAAAGGTCATATTTTGATAGATGTCTTGTGTGTACTCTTGTGTGCGCTCTGGCGGTCACATTTCTCAACGGATTTCGTTCAAATTTTGCATGAAGGTGTCTCTTGGTGTAATTTAAAAACCTATAGTGTTTGGTGATGCTGCCACCAGTGTTCCGTCTTTTATAGGGTCAAAGGTCATACTTCAGGGCATGGCGTGAGTGCACTCTGCAGGCCACATTTCTCAACGGATTTCGTTCAAATTTTGCATGAAGGTGTCTCTTGGTGTAATTTAAAAACCTATAGTGTTTGGTGATGCTGCCACCAGTGTTCCGTCTTTTATAGGGTCAAAGGTCATACTTCAGGGCATGGCGTGAGTGCACTCTGCAGGCCACATTTCTCAACGGATTTTGTTCAAATTTTGTATGGAGATGTATCTTGGTATAATCTACACATGTTTAATTTTTGGTGATGCTGCCCTCATTGTTCCGTCCTTTATAGGGTCAAAGGTCATTTTTCCATTTCTTGCACTCCTACTTCTGCATTTCTTGACGGATTTCGTTCAAATTTTGCATGAAGGTGTCTCTTGGTGTAAACTAAAAACCTCTAGTTTTTGGTGATGCTGCCACCAGTGTTCCGTCTTTTATAGGGTCAAAGGTCATACTTCAGGGCATGGCGTGAGTGCACTCTGCAGGCCACATTTCTTGATGGATTTCTTTCAAATTTTGTATGGAGATGTATCTTGGTATAATCTACACATCTTTACTGTTTGGTGATGCTGCCCTCATTGTTCCGTCCTTTATAGGGTCAAAGCTCATTTGTCCCTTTTGTGCACTCTTACTTCTGCATTTCTTGACGGATTTCATTCAAATTTTGTATGGAGATGTATCTTGGTATAATCTACACATATTTAATTTTTGGTGATGCTGCCCTCATTGTTCCGTCCTTTATAGGGTCAAAGGTCATTTTTCCATTTCTTGCACTCCTACTTCTGCATTTCTCGACGGATTTCGTTCAAATTTTGCATGAAGGTGTCCCTTGGTGTAATCTAAAAATCTGTACTTTTTGGTGATGCTGCCACCAGTGTCCCGTCTTTTATAGGGTCAAAGGTCATACTTCAAGGGATGGCGTGAGTTCACTCTGCAGGCCACATTTCTTGATGGATTTCTTTCAAATTTTGTATGGAGATGTATCTTGGTATAATCTACACATCTTTACTGTTTGGTGATGCTGCCCTCATTGTTCTGTCCTTTATATGGTCAAAGCTCATTTGTCCCTTTTGTGCACTCTTACTTCTGCATTTCTTGACGGATTTCATTCAAATTTTGTATGGAGATGTATCTTGGTATAATCTACACATATTTAATTTTTGGTGATGCTGCCCTCATTGTTCCGTCCTTTATATAGGGTCAAAGGTCATTTTTCCATTTCTTGCACTCTTACTTCTGCATTTCTTGACGGATTTCGTTCAAATTTTGCATGAAGGTGTCTCTTGGTGTAATCTAAAAACCTCTACTTTTTGGTGATGCTGCCACCAGTGTTCCGTCTTTTATAGGGTCAAAGGTCATACTTCAGGGCATGGCGTGAGTGCACTCTGCAGGCCACATTTCTTGATGGATTTCTTTCAAATTTTGTATGGAGATGTATCTTGGTATAATCTACACATCTTTACTGTTTGGTGATGCTGCCCTCATTGTTCCGTCCTTTATAGGGTCAAAGCTCATTTGTCCCTTTTGTGCACTCTTACTTCTGCATTTCTTGACGGATTTCATTCAAATTTTGTATGGAGATGTATCTTGGTATAATCTACACATATTTAATTTTTGGTGATGCTGCCACCAGTGTTCCGTCTTTTGTAGGGTCAAAGGTCATACTTCACGGCATGGCGTGAGTGCACTCTGCAGACCACATTTCTTGATGGATTTCTTTCAAATTTTGTATGGAGATGTATCTTGGTATATCTCTCAACACATTTCTTTCAAATTTTATATGAAGATGTGTCTTAGTGAAACCTACACATCTAATTTCTACACTATCCTTTTGTTTGAGGGAGGGGATGGGGGAGGGTCTTTGTCCCTCCTTCAAATTGCTGCCAGTGCCGGGGGATACATTTAGCATTGCGCGGCCCCAGCAATGCACATTTCTAGTTAGAAAATGATTTAGGCCAATAAGTAGGAATATATTACACCTTCCAATATAAGTAAATTTGTCATCAGGGCTTAATTCTCCTTTAATATGAGAAGGCATTAATGGCATTAATGGATCTACTCTATGTTTTTCACCTTTTTCAATATATACATTCTATATCCACACTTTATTGCTTGACTTACAGAATAATAAGACAAATAATCAGTTTCAAGCAAAACTTTTTTCACATTCTTCACGAGTCAGCAAATTCCCCTCATTATTAATCAAGTCATTGATACATCTGATGCCTTTTTGATACCAAGATCTAAAAAATACAGATTTTTGCCCAATTTGAATACAACTATTTCTCCACAACGGATAACTCAACCAATCACTTCCTTCTGCTCGACTCAGCAAAGACAAAGCATAAAATACATCTTTCCAAAATGGATTAGCAAATTCATGAGATAATGTCAAAAATATTCATCCCCAAACACAACATAAAATATGCATGCAATAAATAATTGACATCACATACATGTATACCTAAAACAATTCTTCACATCCAGGGAAGCTTTAGTGACATACTAAAAAACTCAACATCTGGCATTTTTAGCCCCCCTTCTTCATATGTGCCAACAACATGTTTCCTATTAATTTTATCCGGCTTATTCTTCCATATAAAATTACCCCCCTGTGGGTCCGGGGTTTAGAATAGGCCCACTGTATCCTACTGCATGTCGTAAAAGGCGACTAAAAGGGGCGGCTTGTTTGCCGTGAGCTGCGACCCGTGTCTGTGGAGAAAGGGATCCTGGTGATTGAGTGGATGGTGTGACTGCGGTCCTCCTAAAGCAACACATCACTTTGGCCCTGGATTCACTTAGACGGGAGGTTATATAGGCCTGGATATAACCAATCGGCTGGTGGTGCTCAGCCCTAAAATACAAATACAATTTATAATAACCAACATTGATTTTGGTCAGTGTCTCAACAACTGCGAATCACTAATTTTGTCAAGATTTGTATTTTAGAAGGCAGCTGCTTAATCAGGTCAATCTGGGTGTAGTTTATTACACCTGGAGTATAGTACTGTTTGTATCTCTGTCGTCAGTATAAGATGTTTTTATCCTTATATGTATGACGTCCCCTTCTTGGGCTCCGTGGTGGGTGGGGAGCAATGGTACCGAATTTTTAATCAATTAATATGGCATCTAAAACAAAAAACCTTAAAAGAAGCAGAATAAGCGACTCGGACGATGACCAGGAATCTTTTCCAAGATTTCTGGTCTTTCAGGCTAGCGATCCGAGCCAGCCTCTCAAGTTATCGCCTTTTGCGGTGCACAAAGGCATTGAGGGGTTGGTCGGATCCGTCAAAACGATCTCACGTTCAAGATCCGGCGACATTATGGTGGAAGTTGATAAATTGATACATGCAAAGAACTTGTTAAAAACAACTAAATTTGTTGGCATTCCAGTGAAGGTCTGTCCGCATAGGACCTTGAATTCATGTAAAGGAGTAATTCGTTGCTCCGAACTAACAGATTGCGACGCAGATGAAATTTTAGAAGAGCTTTCCGACCAGAACGTAACGGATGTATACAGAGTCATGACAAATCTAAATGGTGTAAGAAAACCAAACACGATCTTCTTGACATTTGGAAAACCGGATCCTCCATCTTTTATCAAAGTGGGCTATTTGAGAGTGAAAGTAGATCCTTACATTCCAAATCCAATCCGGTGTTTTCAATGTCAAAGATTTGGTCACTTTAAGACCTATTGCAAGAGACCACAGTGTTGTGTGAAATGTGGAGAAGATGGTCATGATGGTTCCGATTGCAGGGGCCAACAAAAATGCATCAACTGCAGTGGAAATCACCCTGCTGACTCAAGACGTTGCCCAAAGTGGGTTGAAGAAAAGAAAATACAAGAAATAAAAACCTTAAACCACGTATCTTACCCTGAAGCTCGTAAGCGCTTTCAGGCTCAATATAATACACCGGGCACATCTTATGCGGCTAAAGCAGGGCTGGCCCCTGCAGTAGGAAACCAGAAAGTACCATGCAGGCCCCGGTCTGATGCAACTGTACAGACAGAGCTTACATGGATTAAAGGCGATACTCCGGTCTCTATCAAGAATAATACTTCTATGATTACGAAAAGTACTTCTACAGTTACGAAAAGTACTTCTACAATTACATCAAAAGTTTCTCCCCAAATTAAAAACAGGGATCACCAGAAAATGGGACAGAATAAACTAAATGTCAACCGTAGAAGTCGAAGTCTAACACGTGAACCATCTGACAAAAGCACTCCCGTTAATCATGGTAATGAAACCTCTGGCAATCGTCAGCTCACAGCAAAGCAAACAAAGAAAGAAAGTGTCCAATTAAAATCTAATTTGTCGGATATAAAAAACAGGAACAAGTATGAAATATTGTCAATCGAGGGGGAAGAAGAAATGGACGTAGTTCCCCCTACGATTCCGACGTCCAAAATTCAAGTCGTTAAAAAGAAAGACAATACGTAAATATGGATATTGTTAAAGAAATAGCCATCATTCAGTGGAATTGTCGTGGCCTTAGACCTAACTATGAGGAAATAAAACGTCTTATGTATGATTATAATCCTTATGTTATTGCTCTTCAAGAAACCTTCTTGAGTTTGTCTGATAATACTTCATTCCGGAATTATAATATTTTTAACACATACAGTAACTCTTTAATTGATGGAAGGCCCATAGGAGGCTCGTCTCTTTTAGTTAAAAAAGGAATACCACATGAAGTTGTGGAGATTCAAAGTAATATCCAAGTTACTGCAGTTAAGGTTACTCTTCATAGAACCTTTACTATTTGTTCAATATATATACCACCTCGATTTGAGCTTAATCAAACAGAATTAGATAGACTCGTTAATCAACTTTCGGAACCTTTTTTATTAGTTGGTGACTTTAATGCACACAGTCCTCTTTGGGGCTGCCGAAATAAAAACAGATTTGGTTCAATGGTTGAACGAATGATTGAACATTTTGATTTGTGCCTTTTAAATGACAATTCTACTACGTATCTCCATCCGGCCTCTGGCTCAATGACGGCTATCGATTTATCATTTTGTTCCCCTGCAATATTTCTGGATTTTCGGTGGAATGTCCATTCAGATCAGTGTGGAAGTGACCACTTTCCTATTTTTATGGAAATAGTCAAATGTTTACCTGACGAAAGAATTCCAAATTGGCGTCTTCATAAAGCCAATTGGGATGCTTTCTCTGAACAATGTTCGCAAAATATTAATTATGAGAAATTCAGAGATTCAGAAGATCCTCTTACTTTTCTTTCCCACACATTAATTGATGTAGCTGCTAATACAATACCAAAATCAAGTTCCTCACTTCATAAACATAACCCTTGGTTCAGTAATGAATGCAAGGAAGCCGTTAAATGCCGTAAAAAAGCTTTGAGAAAATTTAAAAAACACCCAAATAGTGACAATTTACAAAAGTATAGGGAAACACGAGCTAAAGTTCGTAACATTATTAAGAAAGCAAAAAGGCAGTCTTGGAGGAACTATGTTTCTAAATTGAATATTCATACATCCACTAATAAAGTGTGGGAAATGATTAAAAAAATAAGTGGAAAATATACAAGTAATTCTGTTTCCTATTTGACAAAAGCAGATGGAAATAAATGTACTGAAAGGTCGGACATTGTTAATTTGTTGGCACAGGAGTTTGAAAATAATTCATCAACTAACCACTATTCACCAACATTTCAAATTTATAAGGATCGAGCCGAGAGTCTGGAACTTAATTTTTTATCAAACAACAAGGAGGATTACAACATTCCATTTAGTATTACTGAATTAAGAGATTCCATCAAGAAATCCCATGATACAGCAACGGGTCCAGATGATATTCATTACCAATTTCTGAAGCATTTACCTGATGTGTCTCTATTAGTTATATTGGAAATTTTTAACAGAATTTGGAGAACAGGCGTTTTTCCGGATTCTTGGCGGGAAGCTACCATTATTCCCATTCCAAAACCTGGAAAAGATACGTCTAAGCCAACAAATTATAGACCTATTTCCTTGACCAGCTGCCTTTGCAAGACAATGGAGAGAATGATCAATGCTCGATTGGTGTGGTTCTTAGAAAAAAAGGGATTGATTACTAAATATCAGAGTGGTTTCCGTCAAAATCGAAGTACTGTTGATCAACTCGTTCGACTAGAGACTTTTATTCGTGATGGCATTATTCGGGGTCACCATGTGGTGTCTGTCTTTTTTGACCTGGAGAAGGCATATGATACCACTTGGAAATATGGTATTATGAGAGATCTTTACAATATTGGTTTGAGAGGTAAACTGCCTATTTTCATCAAGAATTTTCTTTCCAATCGTACATTTCGAGTTCGCCTTGGATCAAGTTTTTCAGAATTGCACAATCAAGAAATGGGTGTCCCTCAAGGTAGCATACTTTCTGTTACTTTGTTTTTGTTGAAGATTAACAGCATTGTGGATGTTGTCACTCCCCGGTTTGACAGGTCATTGTTTGTGGATGATTTTTGTATTTCTTGCTCCTCGGAGAGTATGCCGATTATAGAAAATATATTACAAAATTGTCTAAATCGAATTGAAAAGTGGGCAGATGAGAACGGTTTTCGCTTTTCAAAAACTAAGACTGTATGTGTACACTTCTGCAACAAACGTTCTTTACATCCTGACCCAGAAGTTAAAATAAATGGTTCTGTCATCCCGGTAACCCAGCAAACGAAATATCTTGGTCTGATATTTGATAACAAACTCAATTTTAAGGCACATATTGATCATGTGAGGCAAAAGTGCCATAAAGCATTAAATCTTTTAAAGGTTGTATCTAAAATGGATTGGGGCGCTGATCGTATTGTCTTGCTACGACTTTATAGATCTTTAGTCAGATCAAAACTTGATTATGGCTGTGCAGTTTATAGCTCGGCTCGAAAGTCCTATCTTGAAAAATTAAAACCAATTCAGAATCAAGGACTAAGGATTTGTACTGGAGCTTTTCGTACTTCGCCTATGGAAAGCTTGTATGTGGAGGCAAATGAACCTCCTTTGCATTTGAGATACGAAAAGCTATCTCTTAACTATGCAATCAAATTAAAGAATAACCCCTCAAACCCGGCGTACGAAAATACCTTTAGACCGCGATATGTCGGTTTTTATAACCTTAAACCATCTTCTGTGAAATCTTTTGGCTTACGTATTCAAGAAGCTCTAGTGCAAATCATTGGTACAACTAATATTTCCCCATTCCTGACACCTAATATTCCACCTTGGGTGATCAGTGATCCAGTAATTGACATGACATTAACAGCATTCAAAAAGGGCTCTACAAGTGATTTGGTCTACCTTGATAAATTTGGAGAAATAAGACATAAATATAGGAATTGTCATGCTATATATACAGATGGATCAAAAGATCAAAATAAAGTTGGATCAGCCTGCATTAGCGGCACTATAAACGAACAAGTGAGACTACCGGACAGTTCTTCCATATATACTGCCGAACTGTTGGCTTTGAAGATGGCCTTAAACATTATAGAAAACACTGATGGAAGACGTTTTGTAATTTTTACGGATTCGCTATCTAGTTTAATGGCTTTACAATGTAGAAACCTTAAACATCCCTATGTTGTACAGTTACTAGAATTTATGTACAAACTCGGTGTACTATGTAAACGGGTGGTATTCGTTTGGATACCAAGCCATATAGGTATTAAGGGAAATGAAAAAGCTGATTTGTTAGCAAAAGAAGCCCTCAGTATGGATGTAACAGAAATAAAAATACCTTATACAGATCTCAAGTCAAAGATTAACACCTACATTAGAACGAAATGGCAAGCATTATGGGATTTAAATCTTGGCAATAAACTCTACCAACATCAACCAATAATCGGACATCATAATACAATCCCGCTAACCAAACGGCGGGAAGATATTGTGCTGACCCGTATTCGAATTGGTCACTCTCACTTAACTCATGCATATTTGCTTGCAGCAGAGGACCCACCACATTGTATATCATGTGACTGTACACTTACAGTTAAACATATTCTTATTGAATGCATTGAATTTGCTCACATCCGTAACAATTTTTATAATGTCCCTGATCTGAATACCTTGCTTAGCAAAATTCCACGATTATGCATCATAGATTTTCTTAAAGAAATCAACCTATTTATTAGATTTTAGATTAGGAACTTTTTTCCCACAGCTATGCCTTTAGGCAATTTTATTCAATTTTTTAGTCTTTCGGAGGAGACTTTAAGCCGTCGGTCCCGTGTAAAGGAGAGTCACACCACTTGCACGTTAAAGAACCTGCTTCTCTGTTCGAAAAGAGTAGGGAATTTTTCCCGGAAAAGTAGTTAAGCTTATTTTTACCCAATATACTTCGTAATTAAACCTACTGATCACATACATACACACTAAACAAATATTGTACTTTAAGAAACTTTATACATTAATGTTTAGACACTTATATGACATATTGTGTTGATAGTGTCGTTAAATTTTAATCAATCAATCAATCATTCCATATAAAATTAAAGAACTTAACTTTGATGGTTTTCATTAACTTATCTGAAGGGTTTGGAATTGACATAAACAAATGATTAAACTGTGGTATCGATAATGATTTAACAACTGTAACTCTTCCAAGAACCGTAATGTTCCATTTGATCCAAGAAATCATCTGGCGTTCACTTTGTCAAAAATTCTATCATAATTATAATCGGGTATTTTGTCAATAACAACATGAAAGTCTGTTCCAAGCTAACGAAAAAAAATCATCATTCACTTGTCAATCCAAATTGCATTTGTTTTTTGCATATTAATCTTCAGCCTACTACAATTTCCGAATGAATCCAAAATACGTAGTACATTACGGAAACTAGCAGCTGTTCCATCTAGAAACAATACTGTGTCATCTGCATACTGAAGAATCTTAAATTCTTTTGAGCTGACTGAAATTCCTTTCACTGAGTGTGAATTTCGAATTAACATCCCAAGAATTTTCTGCGCATAACAAAAACAAGTAAGGCGAAAGTGGGTCACCTTGCCTACATCCCCTTTCTATGCGAAATCTAGATGTTTTTATTTAACCATAAAACTAGAGTAAGCATCACTATACAGTATATTTAGGGTAGCAAACGGTGAGCGGAACTAGCAGGAGGATCATGAATATGTATTAACTGATGTCATAAAATTGATATAGGGCGCGCGCGCGTGCGTGCTATTTATAATGCATTGTGTATTGGAATGAAGGAACAGGGAATTTAATATGAAGTATACAGGCTAGGAGCGAAACTAGAGGGTGTAGTGAGCAGAACCAGAAGTCGGATTGAACATGAAGACATAGAATAACAAATGGAGCCAAACTAGTGGCACCATGTACATTGTATATGCCTAACTCTTCAAAGAAAACTTTGAAAAATTCTACTGTAAATCCATCTTGCCCTGGAGCTTTATTATTTTCATGTTCTTTAATGCATATTCACTTTCACTATAAGATATTTCTCCCTCTAATGAAATACACTGTGAGGCTTTGGAAATGTTCTTCGCTTATGAGAGAAAAGATCTTCGGCATCACAATTTGCATGGTATTTATACAAATGTTCATAATATGAACCAACTTCTTTCAAGATATCTTCTTGTTCTTGCAACACTGTACCATTATCATCAATTAGTTTTTTTTTTCAGGTATCCTTTGGTTTTCTAGGTTCAAAAAAAATTTTGACGGTTTTTCCCCAAATTGCATTACTTGAAGCCGCAGTCCATTTGCTGCCATTTCAAGCTTCTGATGTCTGAATTGTTTCAATTCTTCTCGCAATAATTTAATTCTTTCTAAGTTTTCTCTGGTATTTTTTTTCTGTTCCAACAGTCTTTCTTTCAAGGTCCGGTCCCTTTCTACACTTTCTTCCTTCATTTTTCTGTCGAATGGCATACATTATTGTCACTGCTCTCAACTCCTTCAACAACGTATCAAAAAACAATTGATCATTAATTATAAACTTGAGGTCTTCTTTACTGACATTTTCAAATTGTATACCATCAAGACAGTCAATATCAAGATACTGTAAAGTAACTTCTTTTACCTTCTCCTTAATAAGTACAACAAATTCAGATTTTTTCAAAAATGAGTTATTAAACTTCCAATAATTAAATCTCTTATGACATTTATCTAACACAATGTCTAAACTGATCATTGAATGATCAGTGCAATAACCCAAACCAATTTCACATTTCCTGACCAAAGAAAAGATATCTGAAGACATTAACAAGTAGTCCAATCTACTTTGTCGTTGTCGCCATGTATAAGATTTGGTATCAGGATGAAGTTGACGCCATGGATCAACTAAATTAAAATCATTTTTTTATCTCAAGGACTTTTTCCCTTGCTTTTTGTTACCAAATCGAAGGTAATTAGAAGTATCTAACTCCATATTCTGTACCAAGTTCCAATCACCACAAATAATTTTGTGAGGATCATCGTAATCCAATAAGATATTTTCTATACATCTAAAAAATTCTGGGTAATCATTATTTGGCCCATAAATCACCTACTTTGGCACATCAAAACAAATACCGTAATAGGTTGACTTCTATTATCCGTTTAGCACGAAAATCATATTTTTCTGACAAAATTGAAAGCAATAAAGACAATAACAAAACATTATGGCATACAATTAATGAAATGTTAGGCAAAAAAAAGAGAAAATGCACAAAATGTTGAATTTTTAGTGAATGGAAATTATATTAAAGACAATGGTCTTATTGCTGATGCATTTAATACATATTTTACCAATGTTGGCCCAAAATTGGCCTCAAAAATTGTTACTAATGATAATGATTTCTCACAAGATCTAAATAATCATACCGACCACTCGTTATTTTTTAATCCAACGAATGTTCATGAAATTTTAGAAATTGTTCAATCTCTAAGTCCTTCTAAATCTAGTGGCCATGATGGAATAAGTGTATATCTATTAAAACAAATTATTCATTTCCTGGTTTCGCCGCTGGCACATATTTTCAATCTATCTCTTTCCCAGGGAATTTTTCCTGATTCACTAAAACTTGCCAAAATAATTCCAATATTTAAAAAAGACGACCCATGCCGTATCACAAATTATCGCCCAATCTCGTTGTTACCAAGCTTTTCTAAAATACTTGAAAAAATTGTTTACAAACGTTTATACTCTTTTTTGGATATGAATAAATTATTAATCCCCAACCAATATGGCTTCAGAAAAAATCATTCGACTGACTACGCAATCTTACAACTTTACGACAAAATAACTGATTCATTTTCAAAAAAGGAGCACACTGTTGGGGTTTTTATGGATTTATCGAAGGCATTCGATACAATGGATCATGCTATATTATTATGTAAATTAAAGACATATGGCATCAGAGGGATCGTACTTTCCTGGTTTAAGGACTACTTAGATAATAGACGCCAATATGTTAATTTCAAATCCAAATCATCTAATATATGTACTGTGAAATGTGGAGTACCACAGGGCTCAATCTTAGGGCCCTTGCTGTTTTTAATATATATGAATGATATTGTCAATGCATCACCTTTACTAACATATGTTTTATTTGCAGATGATACTAACATATTTTATTCACACCTAAATTTAAACATGCTTGTTACAACTCTGAATCTAGAGCTAAAGAAATTATCATTGTGGTTTAAATCCAATAAACTCTCTCTCAATATAAATAAAACAAACTTCATGTACTTTAAACACATTAATTCTACACATGTATTTCGTAATAATATTTTCATTGATGACATGCCCGTTAGCGAAAAACATGAAACAAAATTTTTAGGTATATTAATCGACTCAAATGTAACTTGGAATAGTCACGTTCGTAACATTAGCATGTTGGTAGCAAGAGGCATAGGTATTTTATATAAATTCAAATATTATCTTTCTCAAAGATCGCTATTAATGCTTTACAACTCATTTATTTTGTCACATATATCGTACTGTAACATAGTATGGGGAAATAGTAACAAAATGAATATAGACACTATGTTGCGTCTTCAAAAGAAAGCACTCCGTATCTGTTCTCATTCTCATTATTTAGCCCACACCGATCCTATATTTCATAAGTTCAAAACATTGAAAATTAACGATATTCATACCTACCAAACTGCTATATTTATGTATAAATATTCCACTAACGCTACACCAATATCCTTTCATAATATTTTTATCTACAACAGAGATGTCCATTCCTACCCGACACGACATTCATCTGATCTTCATTTAACAAATCCAAAATTAATAATAGCTCAAAAAACGATAAGACATCATGGTCCAGATGTTTGGAACAATTTACCTCATGATATTAAACACGTCGTATCTCTTTTTTCTTTTAAAGCTTCGTTAAAGAAGTATTTGCTATCCACTTATTCGTAAACTTCTCACCTGCACGTGCACCCACTTGCACACACTTCACTTCAATCCCTTTCCTTCCCCTTTTTTTTGTAGTAAATATTTGTTTTTCCAGTTAGTGACATCGCTTTTATGATATAGACATTTATATTAATTATGGTTTCCATGTAGCCCTTTCCACTGGCTGCTATTCATTCAAGCATTTTGCTTAAGATAGCTGGCCCCTGCATTTCTGTTATTTCTACTTGTTCATTTTGATTTATAATCATGTCTTTATTCTGTTGTCATTATTTAACTGTCACATTTTTGAATTTGAACAATTATGTTGTATACTATAATTGTAAATTTGTTATTTGATTTGACAATAAATGCAGAAACTCCTGCAAAAAAAACACCGCATTGGATGCTAAGACTAGAGCTACATACATGTAGTTTCCATTGATATCACACTCTTTTTATAACCAATTGTGTATCTTTATCAAATAATATTGCAACTCCTCGTGCATTAGATGATTTATATGAAAAGAAACCTCTACCTGCAACTCTTTCAATATATCCCCTTGCAATTCATAAACAAAATGAGTGTCTTTTTCCTTTATAAACATTGGACTGGCTTATTTTTAAAATGAAAAAGTCATTATTATGCAATTTTGTGATCTTTTCATGGGAGCATGTGCTTTATGATATGAATTACCTATCTGTTTCTAAAGTGATTCAGATATTTATTACCTTATTATCACTGTTTGTAGTAATTGCTCATTATAGCAATAGAAGTTGAATTGAAAGTTACCCTGGCTAATTTATTTTTCTTTTAAAGGGAGGAAGAAATAAAAATTTAAGCAAAAAAGCCGAAAACCCCCCAGCAACAACAACACATAACAGTCCTCACTTTTTTGCTTTAAAAACAGAATATTACCACCCCCTAATACAATGTAGGCCACATTAAATCTTTTTATCATTTCATCTACATTATGAAACTCGGATTCTGAATGCATGAATGTAATGAGATACTAAAAATGTAAAATGAAATAATGCTTTTACTGTCCAAAACTTGTAATTCATCAAGGTTTCTCTAAGATTTAAAGTCATTTTGAACTTTATATCAAGTAGTTGTCAGTTTAACTTGAAGTCACATGAAAGGTTGATACATTTTCTTTTTGTTGCTTGTACAGGTTTCTGTTCCTTTGAGGGAAGTTGTAGATATTCACACTTGACACCTGAGTGGGAACGAGAGCTGCTAGAAAGTAAGTTTGTGGTTTGCTCTAAACCAATAGATTTGAATTCAACATACTTGCATAACACTTCTGATTATAAGGTTTCTTTGGAATAATGTAACTATTATGAAAAAAATGTATGGCCAGGGGTCCTAAAGCTACGCACCCCGCAAATATGCGCAATGCGACACGTTCATAGCACCAAACTTTTGGTGTGACTGAGCAACGAGAATGTCATTTACGTTTATTTTTGTGATATTATCCCTATTTGGAAATGGGGATGAAATTTACATCAGTCACCTTAAAAATTAAAATTTGCATTCAGTTGCGTAGCTTTAGGACCCTTTTATTTTATCGAACAACATTTGACGCAGGCATCGACATCAACTTGAAAATAAATGTTATTGACGTACGTCCGTCGTAATTATCTCAGCGATTTGGCTTCAGAAGAAGTAGAACCGACATATATAAAGAAATTTGCATAAACCATTGAATAAAATTACTTTTTGTGGCTGAAAACAATGTGCATAGCTTTAGCTTTTGCAAAAAATGCAAATAGAAAAAGGATTTCATCTTCAAATTGACTATAGATGGGAAAGATTTCTTGTTATTTTAGAGAAAGTATTGCCAATTTGAGTGTCAATTATGTTTTAATTTTGCTTGCCCTCATGCAGAAATAGAAACCAAGAAACTTGCAGCCAAGGCAGCAGCAGACCTTGCAGCCAACCAGCCAGAACCAAGCCTTGATAACTGGCTGGCCAAGAGGACAAAGAGAAGGAAGAATGATAACGCATCATCAGCATCATTGGAATCATCAGAAGGAGTATGTCCATCAGGTGGATCAGCAATCTTCCAGGACGTAGAGTTCAGTCTTCCTCCAGAGTTACAGAACATACCGGACCTTCCACCTTCCATGCTTCCTCCCTCCAGTGATTGCTTATCAGATACTGCAGAGTGGGGTTCATGACCAAGGCACAAAGAAGTATTCAATTTTTGCTTAAATATGTGGTATCAAAACGTAGAACCATATTAATTTTTTTTCCAGTTAAAATGCAAGAATATACCACCTTGTTTCATGCCATGCTTTTAGGCCGAGAGTTTCTCAATCTCATAAATTTTTGCTGTTGCAGTAGTAATTAACCCCTTCAGTGCTATGGATGGCAAGTCCTGCCCAAGAAACTCATTGCCATATATTTGGACTGACTAAAAACTACTATTCTTTTCTTCCTGAAACAGAAACACATGTACATTGTGAAGTTAGTCCCCATATAAAATATTTAAAGAAAACTCAAGAGTGACACAAAGGCGTAGCACCGAAAATTTGATTCTTCAAAGGTTATTTATGATAATGGTCTGTAGAAGGATTAAGATTTTCCCTTTGTCTGAAGAGTTTCTAGTATATTCATGTGTATTCTACCTGATGGATGTACATGTATATGATTGGAGTTTGAAAGATGAAGTATAGTACTATTCATAGTACATAGTACTATTGCATTTTGAAAGAAGCTGTCTAGTATTCATAGGAAATGGTTGATGATGTAGCAGGTAAGAATAATTGTATGTTTGAGGTTTTAGTATAATTAAAATGATAAGAAAAAGACACACAATCACAAACTAAAAGCACTGCCCAGATAGGTTTATGGGACCCCCCCCACACACACACACACGCACGTGGCATCATAATACATGTACTAAGTGAGGAGTGTCCAGGGGCCGAAGATCTGGTACGAGCAGCGGAGGCTCATGTCCTTAGGGCCTCAGTCCATGGAGGATCCCTTCAATCCCTGCCCAGTAGTCGCTATTTGTGCAAATGACGCGGTCAGACCTTGGACAGTGGTGTTCAGCAAATCCAGTTGATGAAGTGCTAAATCCATCTTACCTTCTAGTACTGTCACACTTTTGTCTAGTGACCCTTGCGCTGGTGTACGGGAGGGCTCATCCACTTTCCTCAGAAAGAGAAGTCTTGTTTGACCTCTTTTCAGGGCTTTCCAAAAATGGCTCAGTGCGTGTGTTAGAACCACTTGAAAAGGTCAACGGCTTCCTTAAAGAAGAACCACATTGAAATATCGAAAATATGAGTTCATTATATCAAACTAAAGCTTACAAGCCCAATAAAACAATTAGCAACTCATTTTCACTGAGACAGTACGACAAGAGAGTAGCAGCTCTCAAAAATTACAGAAAATCATGGCACCCAATACGAAACTACGACGAAAATGCACTCCATTTTTTTGTGACGTCACTCAAGGCACGTCCCTCACACAGTTGTCTTCAAGATATATAAAATACAATGTACCTGTAGATTAATATAACACATTTGGTCTGTGGACCTCAATCTCAAGCTTATATTTTGGAAAACATGTGTATATTACTTTCACAAAATATTGAAATGTAGGTACATGTATATTTAAATGACATGTACATCATGACATTCTAAAAGTTATGTTTATGTTACAAAAGATGCATACACTTGTACATATCATATCTGATACATTTATTACTACATGGTGTTCAGTCTGTCTGATATTGTAGGAAAAATGTGACCTATCCATTCAAAATTAACAAATTAAAATTTGAATACTTGCTTTGGAATTGTTATTTGGTACTCGATCATGTAAAAACAAAACAACTTTTCATAGGGTTTTGAACTTCCAAAAGTTTTTAGAATTTGACCCCCCCCCTTGGAAATTAACTAAGCACTGTACCAAAGTCCCGTTAGAGAGTTGTAACTAATGTAAATTATTTTAGAAATGGGAAATTCTGTAATTCCGTAAATTTTCACATCATTATATACATCTTGAAATGACAAAAAAACTTATAACATTAATGAAAAAAGTACCCAAATTCTGTTTACAAAAATACTAAAGGAGCAAGATAAAGATACCGGTAATGAAACAAATTTATAATGATTTCTGCCTCAGGAGAATCTCTGAGTTTCTTCCATTTCACAAGTTCAGCGGACGCAGAATTGTCCCTCGGTAGTTACCTCCACCATCATGGTAGGAAGTCTTGATTCTTGCTTGTACACAGGCTGGAAGCTGTACCCGGATGTCTTTGCCCAGAAAGCCCCAGCACCAGCGAACGAATTGCCGATATGCTACATATCGGTACTTTCTGTGGATGAACATATGAGAGAGAGAGAGAGAGGGAGAGATAAAGAAACAAAATTACTGTAATGCATAGGCCTACAGTGTACTTGTCAAACAACTATAAATGATTTTAAATAACACATACCGGTACATCACTTTAAAAAAAAAACATAACATGAAGTAAACCAGGATAAGTTGTGAAAAGTAGTGTAAAGAAGACGACAGTAACACCCATGTGAATATTGCAACAAAAAAAAACAAAAAAAAAAAACAACAAGAAAATGTGTATGTTATACCGAAATCCTAAATCATCAAGTGACTGAATTACTCAACTATTCAAGCACAGACTGCAAATTGGCTGATGATAAAACTCTTTTTATCATGCACTTACTCGTTGTTTCTTGCCTGGAATGATCTGGCTTGCCTTCGCCATTTGTCTGTGAAGTGCATCCACCCAATGTAGAGGGACAATGGATCCAAGATGGCAGCTTCAAAGGATCCAGCGTATGTGATGCAATTTACCTCATGAACATCGCTCTCCGCCAGCACTTCCGGGATCTCCCGGCAACAAATGCAGTCTCCCAGGCCACAGCTTGGTAGAAGAACACAATGTCCTCCACAAAGACACCTGCAATTAACAATGCAAAAAGCTTGTAAGTCAGGTACCTCATGAAATGTAAGAGCATCTGATCATTGTCGGTGTATGTCATTGGACATCATAGACGGTGTCCACATATTGATGAAAACCACCCAGTGTAGACTGAGAGATGTGTATTGTTGTTGTAGTCGTCCGCTGGACCAAAGTTGGTACAAAACAAAATTTGTGGATTTAGGTGGGCATATTCACACCACTCTACACATTTGTAACTTCAAAAATTAAAACACTTTGCTTTTCATCAAATTATTGTAGAATGTTTACCAATCGGGGGGAAGGGAGAACTATGAATCAAGAGACCACTGGGAAACAATTAAATTTGATGTTCATTTTGTAAATCCAATCGCCAGGGTTTTGACTTGCCCAGTCATGATAGTAACAATATTACCAAACAGCGACCATGTGGATTCACGCATCTGAAATTAATTTCCTTACGCCTGGAGGAGAAGGGTGGGGGTATAGTGCGCGGCCTGCGCAGCGAACTAATTACAATACTGATAAAACTACTCTTAAATCTAAAATAACTATTTAACTTGTCTCAAGATGCGACACTGCATTAATGATACTCAGCAAAACAGCAGAGCAGCATGCGGGCTGAAGAGTAACTTCACGATGTACGTACAAGTTGATGTAGAATCGCCAGGGACTTCAGTAGTAGGAGGTGTGTACTCTTCAGCAGGTTCAGTATGTTCTGATTATGCGTGCGCCCCATCCTAATGGCACCGCACAGCACCCACGAGCGGTGCAGGACACAATTTACCTCTGCCCAAATAGCAGAGGCACTACAGGTGGATACTCTCCTTAATTGTTAAAGGTACATGTACACTAGCTGTTTCACTCCATTCCTCACTCTCCTCTTCTACTTCTTCTTCGAATAGCTCAAAGTCCATATGAAGTGTTTCTGAATCACTTTCCGATGCCATATTTGAGTTGGTGAAGTACATGTACGATTAATTCTGAGTAAAGACGCGACGCAATGCAACCGAAATAGATACAACACGTACCGTACATAGTACATGCATCGTGTGTGTATTATGTATACAAAGCGCTATAAAAGCGCTCTGCTCGCACAGAGGCCGCTTCGACCCTGGATTTTTTGTCCCTTTTTAGTCAACTCGTAGGGACAAAATCTTTTATAAAATGAGAACTATTGATGATTTCATTCCAAAATCCGTCCAGATAACAACTTTATGGTATAGATTATGGTTTTCAATTGCGGAAAGTTAATATTGATGGTGCCTATTATAACTTTATAGACTTTGAACAAAAAGTGCATTTTATTCAATCTCCTCCTTACATATAATTTTGTACGTGAACATCCGGGAATCTGAGCACGTCACTAAATTTAACGGATTTTTTCTACCTATTCTTCCCGAAATGGGAAGGAGGATTTGGGGTCCTTTCAACAGCGAATTTGAAGAAACTAGCTTAGTTGTAAATCATTTCACGTACACATTTCGCTTCAACATACTATTTTCTGTCAATGTATACCAAATTTACCCAAAATCATTTTCAATGTGTGTCTTCTTTAAGGGTCTGGGGTGGGAGTTGAGCACATATTGCCCTGCATCTTTGTCCCAAGAACCCTGACAAAAAACTCATGATACTTGTTTGTGCACATAGCCCTCTGGCAGGTCTGGAAAAGCCTGGGAGGCTTGGGACATAAGCGATCAGCACACTGTGCGACAGATTCATCCGGGGGCTTGACGCGCAAAAGTGAAGTGCATTTGCGTCACTTCGGGCAACTCTTGCATTGTAAAGCGTTTCTCCAGTTTCTTCACCAATGCCTGATATACGATGTGCGGTTCACGCTCGAGTATCACCGCAGTGTATTTACTAGCCTCACCATCCAGGGTCCCGTATAAATTATTTTACATTGGTTAGCATCCCACTTGCTCTCATCAGCGAATAGTTGGAATTTGGCAATAAAGGCTTGCCAGCTGCCCGTACCATCAGAAATGGTCATTGGGAGAGAAACCGGTTTGGGAGTTGGCCCACCGGTTCGGGCAGAGGAGGGTGTAGCATTCACAAATTCCGATGAGCAGTGGGGAGCTCCAGTATGCCTAGATGACGGGACTTGGAGTGAGATGGGGCTCTCACCACTGGAGGTGGTGATGCGAATGTTATGCGAATGATGCGAAGATATGTTGGCATACCGATCACGCCCCGAGCATGGCACAGGTGAAGGGGATCCATTTTCCCACCATCGGTGATCATGAAATGGTCCTCAAGGGGGTGATTCACGATACCTATCGTCATCGGGTGTATGGCGTGAGGGGGACTCGGGTACCTCGAGTTTGGCGTGAAGGAGATTCATTACGATCACTCCTATAACATCGAGGGGGAGAATCAAAATACAGCTGACTGCTCACCGGTCAGTATATCTCTGAGATAATAATGCACTTTCAATCGCAATCAGTCAATGCATTCAAAACTTGTGAATTTTTAAAGATTGAACTGTCACAGATTTGGGAATCTTAAATTAGAAACTCCACATAGTTCTTCCAAACAACTCTTTCTATATGTTTTGTACAAAAGTACCTAATTAAGAATGCCATACTTTCCATATATTTGCCTTTTCAAAAACACTGATTCTTTAAACCTTCCTCTCTTTATCTATTGACACTTTTATTAGCATTACAACCCTTTCAATCAGACCATCAATAGCCAAGGACACTTTCACCCAACATGGATCTGTGTCGATAATGCTGCTGTTGTCCACTAAATCAAGCTGCTCACCATCATCACAAGACACCAAAACCTCATATGGTATCTTCATTTCATCATCAATGAATCCAACAACTTCTGTCTCAAACTCTGTGTTTTCAACAAATGCCTCTAGGTTCATTGATATTGTCGACCCAAGTCTCTTGTTGCTTCCCCAGATAGTCGCCACCACTGCTGATGACTGAATCTGTTGATGCTGGCCAGTATCCACATTGGTGAAATCTCCTCAGATGGAAATATCCACTTCTCATTGCTGTCTTTCAGCTGGCTGTGCAGACCATTTCCCCCATACCACTGTCTTCACTTCTCTGATCTTGCAAACTGTCCTAAGAACAGATACCGCTGCTGTCCTTACCTTTCTGATTTCGCAAACTGTCCCTTGAACAGATATCCTCCTTTTGGTCGGACTGTCCTTGATGTTTCTTGTTTGCTACAATTGGATGACATCTGTAGTTATGAACCAAGTCCTGGGAAACTTGAAAGCTTGATAAACCAAAGAAAGTATTTACATGTCCTGGGGAGGCGTTCACAGGAGGCGTTCACACTCACAATGTCAATGCAATAATCTAGTAGTACGAAAAATGCTTCCTCTCCCAAGGGTAACACCTTCTTGACTACATGTATCTTGCTGGGGACAAGTCGTGGAATTTTCCTGTAATATTCATGATAGCAGGTAGTATCGCCCTTCACACACACACACACGCACACGCACACACACACACACACACACGTTTACATGGCTTTACTTCCGAGGACAACTATTGTTCCTCTATTGTTACTCGTCCTCGGACAGTCGACGGAATAAAGCACAAATTCATTGTTCGACGTTCGAGGACTATTGTCCGGCTTCTGAGGACCATTGTTGTCATGATTTTTTTTTTGTTCTCTGTCCGAAAATGTCCTCGAACATAATGCTAAACAAACGCACACCCACACACACACACACACACATCATTGATGAACTCCCTTTCTTTTGATCTTTTAAATTGTGATCGCTTGTCAAACTTATCTACAACGTAGCGATGGACACCCTTTGCATTTACTTGCCTCGACGAATATGAGCTTGAACAATTAACATGACGTGGAAGACACCATTGCGACTATCCCCAGCATACAACTATTTGTCTAACCCCCTGTTCAGACGCTATTCAGTTTATACCGAAACTCGATAAAGAAACGACGTATAAAGAATCATCGTATAGCTAACGGGTCATTCAGACGCATATTGCGACCGTCGTGAAAAAGGTGGTATAGATGCGCAGTTTCCCACTGCGCGTGTTGTTATGATCACGAGGTATCCGCTAGCCCCCCTGCCTGGATTTCCTCTTCCACGCAGCACGCGCAATTTGATATTCAATTCGACAAGCAATTCCCAAGTCGAGCTTCCAAACGATCGTCGATCCTGTTGCTGACTTTTCTTCGTGTTTCAGAGATATTGTTTGGAACTCATTTTGATCATTTTTGATATCCCGTTCGTTTTGCGTATTATTGATTTGTCCGAATCAGAACTGCAGAGACTCCGGTCAACTCGGCAACTGCAACTTTGTACTCCCAAGCCAAGGCTCCAGTCCCATATACATCATTTTTTGTCAGTTTTTACCTGTAAGAATTTTTTTTTTTTTATTAATAACCTGTTGAGATACCCGTTTCGTCAGTAATATCTTTATAGCGATGGAAGCAATGTAGTTGGCAGTCTTTGTTATGCTCATCCATCAATTGCAGCTCCAATTTCTGATATTTTGTTTGCTTCATCTGTCAACGCGTCGTATGCAAGTAATTCACCTGCAAAGTTATCTTGTATCACAAAGTCAATTGCGACATGTAAACAAAATCTTTTATTTTACGGTATTCAACCCTCAATCTGTTCACCTTGTCTTGCACTTTCTCCCAAGATCTCTGTTCGAATCCCAACTCACTCAAACTTGTGCTAACTCTCTCATATACTTCTCTATTCCGGTGAGTTCCTGCAAACATGCGTTGCACCCTGTCACTTCCCCACACGTCAAGTAGACAATTAATCTCCAGGATACTCCAGGTATTCCCTCGCTCTTTTTGATTTGATTTATTTTCTTCTGCATTCATATTAGTACATTTTTCGGTAATGTATATACAAGAGTACTTTTTGACACTAAATCATAAACAAGTACATGTATATGTAACAATTATTTTTCAAAAACAAACACGAAATGATAAATTGTCAAATTATTGTAATTCATAACATATAAAATCATTTGCGGAAGAAGGACTGCCATTATAAGCAGTTTGCTTGAGAATATGGCAGCCCCATATTGAGTTTGACATTTTTGTTGTACGTATACCGGCACCAATAATTGAAATCCACAACTTTAAAACCCAAAAGTAAACTAAAGCGGTCTATAATATGCATGGATTGTATGTAAACAGCTGGGACTGGGCAGGTAAAACGGAAGCGGAAGAGAGGTAAAAGGTCACCTTTCACGCGCGCGCTCCCGTTAAGCCCCGCCCAGTTATACCATTCTATGGTCGCCATACGTTCAGACGGACACGAAACAGCGATTCTTTATCGAGTTCTAGTTCGAAACGATGCTCTGACCCTCGTTTCGCTATACATCGTTTCGTTAGTCAGCGTTCAGACGCAAAATTTCATTGTATAGCTATACCGTTTTGGTATAGATTTTTAGCGTCTGAAAACCCTGTAAGTTACCAATAATAGTCCATCAGATATAGCTGCAATCGAACAAGTGTAGTACAGGACATACTCTCATCCGATGGGTCGGTATAACTGAATATATATTGGGAATCTCTTTGGTTTTGACTTACAAACCATCAAATCCCTTCTTGTAAACTAGTTTATAGGAGGTTACTTACTCTGAAGGTCTTCAGCAACTTTAAGAAAGTGGTTTCTTTCTGTTCTTCAATGATCCTTAATGCAGTATGATTGAGGAGGCTTTGTAAGGGTACTTTTGCAATATTTTGTCTGATTGAAATATTACCCTGGCTGGTAATATGTTTTCTTTGCTTCTCTTACATTATTACATGGAAGGTATTAAATTTTCAGCTTTGGCAATCAAAGTACGATTGGCAGCCTGTAGATCGAATCAGGATGCCATCTCTGCTGAGTGGGGGGTGGAAGCACACTGACAACAGATCATCCAGTGTCTTATTAAGAATCTCCTCTTGGTGGGTCTATCCTCCACATACAATAAATGGCTAGAAGAGTGCCCAGTGAGCAGCGTCGGACCTACTCCCTGGGGGTAGCGTTTCCCTGTTTCAAATCACTTGTGAAAGAACATGGGGATAAACACTTGTGCGCCTGACTACCATACTTGATATGGTACCAGCAAAGTTCTGTCGAAGCTTGATTTGGTCCAGGGGATTGTGAACGTTGAGTTGTCACAGAGCAATCTTGAGAACGTCCACGGTGTGTCCTGCTTGCAGAACGGGCATGAACCTGCTTCTTGAATTTATCCAACTCTGTATGCAGGTCATTGATCTGAACAGTCAAACAGCTAGCTGCTCCGAAAGAGCCGAGTCGAAGGGAGGTGGTTGTGCTACAGCTGCAATTGAGGGTTGATGCACCTCCAAAATCCTGTCTGCTAATTCGGCTAACTCCTCCAATGAAGTCTGTGTGCTAGCAGAAGCCAAGATGGTCTGTGCAGTGAGCGGTAGGCGTTTGATGAACAATTGGCTTGAGATGCCCTGTTCCAGCTGGTGTTCACCCAAGTGTGCACTCATGTGCCGGAGTAGCTGTGTGGGCTTCCGGTCTCCCAATTCTTCTTCCGTGAGAAGCATCTGTAACCGGCGCTCCTCTGGTGCCGTTGTCCGTATCACCAACTCAGCCTTCAACGTTGTGTATGGCGTCGTTTTAGGTTGGTTGATTAAGATGTCCCTAACCTCATGTGCTATCCTCGGCTGGAGCATTGAAATGCGAAAACTTGGTGCTGTCTGATGAGATCCTTTTAATGAAAAATTGTGCCTTCACCTCCGCAAACCACACTTCCGGATCATTCTGCCAAAACGGAGGAAGCTGTAATTGCAAATATACATTTCTCACTATAATCAATCATTAGACATTCACTAGGATTCAGAAAGCTGCATTCATCACCTTGCAATCTGAAGTTATACTAAGTCAAGTTCAACAATACAAGATAGTTTTACATTAGACTACAAAAGGATACAAAGACGAAGAGTTTTACTGAAATTTATAACTGATATCTAATCGTTAGTCACAAGTTCTGTGTACTAAAACGTTAACCTGAGAATAACAGGACACATTTCCTGTATGATGAAATCAATGACAATCAAACAATTTGTCACTTCAAATGTCAGTACACAATAATATCAATCACAATATCATTAACTGGTCAAAGAACAGTTGTCTGACACAAAGGTAATATTTGTTTCACAAAACTGCTAATATGCACCTTTAAAAATATGGCTGTATATTGATACAGTAATCAATAATTACTATTACATATACTTTGATGCTGCACTTTCAAAATGATGAAAATAATATGGGCCGCGACATGAGAAAAGGGCCCTTAGGCTATAAAATGTCAAAAATGAGTTTTCACTGCTATTTGGTAGTATTAATGCTGTAATAAATAATTTTTGCTGTTTTCCCTTTATGGCACAGTCAATCTTGTTCATTATTACAGTGGTCTCTCATGTAACAAAATCCTTGAGACCAGCAAGATTTTGTTGATCAGGACTAAAACAAAAATATTTAGCTCATTATGAGTGATTTTTGTATCAGTGTTCTTTGTAAGGAGAGTGCACTGTATTTAATGTTTATCGGGATCAAACACTGCATTCATCACAGGTAAACTCATCCATTCTATGAGCTCCTGCGCAATCCTCGTGGAACCAATAGTGGCACAATTGGCACTCTATCCAATCACTGCCAGTATAATCTTTGTCATAGTAAAACCCCTCAGAGTATCCACAGAAATTGGCAGGGTCCTTTTCTGCACCAGCTGGTACTTTTTGATTGATTGATGCAGGTTTTATTTCATCTCATTTTTCCATATACAAAACAATATGATTACAATGTACAGAATCATGAAATGAAAAAGGAACCTACTGGAAACCTACTATTCTTTACAGAGTTAGGCCAATTTTTTTTTAGCATTATCTTTCCTTTTGATTTAACTGCAAGACCCCGAGTGGCCTGCCCTTTGGCCGATTTCTTCGATGCATTTTCTTCAATTTCCTTCACTCTTTTAGATACTCTGTGGTTATTAACTCTCCTGACCATTGTTTACGTCTTGGCCGTTTGTTTGTTACTGGGCAGTGCACTTTAGGTAGTGGTTGCAAGTCTATGAAGGACGTGTTCGTGCCTGGTGAAATTGGTTCAGATGGATCTGCTGGCTGAGCATCAACAGGAGCTTCTTAGAGTCGCTGATGTCTTTTGCTTCCTCTCCATTTTCTGGCATTTCACGCTCAGTGAGTTTTGCTGGAGTATACGCTTCATCCGGAATGGCGTCTGGATTGAAGGGGAACACTCCACATGCTCGAAAGCCAGATGCAGCATTGAATCGTCGCAGTTTTCCCCAGGCTTCATTGAAGAGGGCACCAAAAACGGTACTTTGTAATTCCTGTCTCTGGATTTCTACGTTTGAATAAGTTTGTGGTGTTCTGAAAGTGTAGCTTCAAGGACTTGTATACAGAACGATCGAGGGGCTGCAAGTATTTGGTAGTGTGGCTCAGAAGGCAGACAAGAACAATGTTGGTGTCGATACAGTACTGAAGGACTGCAGTAATCTTAACGTGTGAAGCATGGCCATCTATTAAGAGTACTACTTTGCCAGGGATAGCATGCTTCCTAAAATGTCTCAGCCAGTCCAAAAAGAGTTCCTTATTGATGTATGAAATGTCAGACATAGCAAGTTGGGAGCCTGCTGGTAGACCATCCTTGTACTTCTCACGGATACGCTTCCCTTTCATTATTACATACGGTGGTATGTACTGTCCAGCTGCAGTGCAACAACCAACAAGTCACATTTCCCCTCATTGTCTGTGATCCTAATTACAGATTTCTTTCCTTTCTGGGCTAGCACCACTCCAGGACGATTGATCATTGGCAGTCCTGTTTCATTGACATTATACAACCTTTCTGGTGCTTGATGCAACCCTTCGCTGTCCATGATGTTACCAAGGCGATCAAAGAATTGCCAGTTCATGCCACTAGCACGAGCTTTAGAAAGGCCTTCTGCCTTCCTCGGGACAGTGTTTGGATGACGTTTCAAGAAACCCTCCAACCAAAATCTCCCTGCCATCTCGGTTTGTTCACGAAAATCATGGCGTAGGTTGTTCCTAACAGCAAACTCATACGCTAATGCACAGACCTCCATTCTTGTTGAGTCCAAAGCCCCGTCCTTCCATGTCCAGGATCAGCTGGACCAGCTCTTCTTCACTCTCCAGTGGCAAGGTTTGTTTTCTTTCTAAACGGACTGAGAATTCACTCCCATTCTTAGCCAGTTTCACCTTCTTTGCAAGAGTGGATTTAGGGACATGAAATTGTTTTGAAGCACGACGTACACCCATCTCACCATTCTTACAGGAAGCAACTGCTTTCCGCATCTGCTCTGGAGAGTATGATGCTTTGTCCGTTTTTCGCACGTAGTCTATTCGCATCTTGATGTCCCCCATTACCTACACACATTGATCGGACACCATTCATAATATGCATTGCATCACCCATTCACTACACACAATGGCCATAAGTATTCTGTGATAAAAAAAAGAGGATTTGTATGAGCATGAAAGTCAAACATGTACACTGTATGGCTATCTCCAAAAAATGTTTTGCTACACAACTTTCCAACAACAAATGTCCAAACTTACTTACTGACTCAACTAACCCCATACCTTAAACATCTACTTCCTTAACTTGTACCATACTGACTATGGTCCCATTGACATCCCTTTCCACCTGTACTCCCACAGGCAACTCCTGTAAGCTTATTCCAAAGTCCTTATTCAGCTCGATAGTGTCCCCACACTCCAATACAATTTCCAAAGGAAATCTGAAAATATAAATAAAAAGCAACAACAAATAAAAAATTAACTTTGCTTAATCGATTCATTACGACCACAATAATAAAACATGACTTAGGAAATATTAATAACACATTGCATAGTTTGGTAAAAAAAAAAAAGGAATTCAACTTAGGGAAAGATTGACATAGGCAAATTCAAATCAATGTTAATTGATGTAAATCATATTGTCATAAAACTTTTTGAAAAGTTATGTTATAAATACAGAATAGTTTGTGACCTGTAAGCCGATGACATCACAACTCATGAATAAATTGCCAATTTCTCTATTCATTCATTTTCATGTTTCCCCAAGATTTCCATGCCATAAAAAAAGAAATACCTGATTTTCTTCAGACTTTTTAAAACTTTAAGCCCTGCATATGTTTTAATGTTTCCTTAGATATTTTATACCACTGAAAAAATTATAACTTTCATGTTAGCATAATATTCCAAAATCTGTTTTTGACCTATACATCTAATTTTCCCACTATATTCCAGAAACTGTTTTTGTTCTATATATCTCATTTTTCCAGTTCTGTTAACCAATTTTTATTTTCTATTTTCCCTTAGATTTAATTATATACCCTAACTACCTGGTACATATACAAATAGATAAGGAGCAATAAAGGGCTTAAAAAAAACTTTTTGAAGCCTTGATTTAATAACTTGTTCAATTTTGATATCTCTCTTGCTATTGATGTTGAGCAGGATAAGTAATAACCAGAAGAAAAAATGGTTTCAAATATGCAATTTTAATATCAACAAATACACCCATTTATCAACCATACTGATGTACTGTTTAGTATAGCATTCCAGTCTACGGTGGTATGAGTCTAGCACTTCCAACCAATTGTATGTTTACTTTTGTGAAGCATGTGATAATTTAAAAGTGCATTTTTTCCCCTGTGCTTCTTTTTCACCATATTATAAATACACTGGTAGAATGTAAACCTACTAGGTAGTTCAGTTTTTATGAACCCTCTAAAAAGTTGCCAAGTCACTTTAAACAAAATCAACACATAACACTACATCCTCACCACAATCTTGGTGCCTATGGGCTAGAGTGCAACACAACGTTCTTGCTCTCATCTACAACCACTTCCAGCGCCACAAGAGTCAACTCCTCATCTGCCCTCCTACTTTTTTTGGCCTGTTGTCCCCACAACAAAACCTAAAAGTAAAAGAAAATGTTTACATTTTATCAATAAAATACCGGTACCTGTCTCTAAACAACAACGTTAAATCATAACAATATCATGATAGATTCAGTATTATCGCTGTCATCATCGTGAGAGTTAGCTTCCACATCATTGATTTCTCATTCGTCTTCATCAACATTATACAGACCACCTAATTCCTCTTCAGTGACGAATTAAATTTCTATTTTTTTTTTTAGATTTGGGACAGTTGCATGAATCCATGCAGTAATATAACGTTACTCTGAGTTAACTGTTTGCAAAAGGACTGCAAATGGTCACTGGCTGTCCACATCTTACTCGACATTCACAACAAACGGCCGCCATATTGGTGTCCCCCATTACCTACACACATTATTGATCGGACACCATTCATAATATGCATTGCATCACCCATTCACTACACACAATGGCCATAAGTATTCTGTGATAAAAAAAAGAGGATTTGTATGAGCATGAAAGTCAAACATGTACACTGTATGGCTATCTCCAAAAAATGTTTTGCTACACAACTTTCCAACAACAAATATCCAAACTTACTAACCTCTCAACTAACCCCATACCTTAAACATCTACTTCCTTAACTTGTACCATACTGACTATGGTCCCATTGACATCCCTTTCCACCTGTACTCGCACGGGCAACTAATAATGTGCATTGCATCACCCATTCACTACAAACAATGGCCATAAGTATTCTGTGATAAAAAAGAGGATTTGTATGAGCACGAAAGTCAGAATTACAGATTGTTCTTGAATCAAGAACAGTTTATCTAACTGCGTTTTAAGAGATTTGCCCCAAGTAAGCACACCATAATAATGTAAGGTAGAATTAGGGTTGAAAACAAGATATGTAAAATGCTTTGAGGGAGAGCAGATTTAACCTACGATTTACACCAGTGTTCCTTCACAATATTTTGCATAGATTATTTATATGAGTTTTCCATGTCAATTTTTCATCAATATGGAGACCTATGAATTTAGTTGAGGCTACCCTGTCTATCAAAACACCATTGAAAACAATATCACAGGGCAATATCTTGAGCGTATTGATATATATATCATATAATTTTAGATTTAGGGACAGTTCGCATGAATCCATGCAGTAATATTACGTTACTCTGAGTTAACTGTTTGCAAAAGGACTTGTGCATTTTTTGTGAAAAAAATATGCTGGAATCATCTGCAAACAAAATAAAGGATAATACGTCAGAAGAATATTGAAAATCATTTATATAAAGAATAAATAAAAGAGGACTAAGAAGAGATCCTTGCAGGACTCCACTGCTGACATTTTGTAATGCTGATGCACAACCATTAATGGATACAAATTTCTGTCTGTTAATAGGGAAATGGGTCGGTAGTTCATCAACAATTTTGGGTCACCCTTCTTAAAAATAGGGACAACCTTTGGAACTTTCATATTCCTGGGTACAATGCCATTTGCCATTGACAGATTAAAAATATGCACTAATGGCTGCACAATTCGTCAATATAGCTATTTCCATCGCAGGTGAGCATGTTCAGATTATAATCACCCATTAGAAAAATTATCTTATTAAGTAGTGGATTTGACAGAATATCGTGTACTTCATCTATAAAGAGATTTTGATTACTTTGCAACGGCCTATAAACGACACCTAAAACAGCATTCCGTTTTCCTGGTATGTCTATGAAAACATCAACAAATAGTTTCTAACACATCATAGTGGTAAGCTCATGACATATTTGATAATCCATCACAGATGGAATGTATAAAGCCACCCCTCCAGCTCTTATTTTGTCTATTATTAGAAACCAGATTATAACCAGGAATTGAATATACATGTAAGCTAGTATCGAAGTCAGTAGGAAACAAAGTCTCAGAAACACCTATTGCTGAAAATCCTGAGCTATTATGCTTTGTGAAAACATTGACATTTTTCTTACACATACTACGAATATTCAAGTGAATTAAAGTGAGTTCATTACTCTCTGAACCACAGACCCTATCAAAATATTGACTTTCGGTACAATAATTACATTTTATTGTAATTTGATCATCATTTTCATCATATTGTTCCAAGGTACCTGCATTGGATTCGAAAAAAATGCATACATCATCTTGAGCTTCAGCCATATTGAGAGACTAAATATATACATACATACTGTACTGTACGGTTTGTGTGGAGTTACACATTTCTTCAGGGGCGGATCTAGCTTTTTTCCAAGGGGGGGGGGGGGTTTGACCCAACAACGATGTGGATCATCGTCCGCGAGCTGCATAGCGGCGAGCTGATTTTTTTTTGTATTTTGAACCGCCGTAAGTGATGTTTTCCTGGCATCTACTAACGCAATGGAAACCATAAAAAGCAGTCCGTGATAATGTCTTTTTAAATCAAGTAGCAGTTTAATACACAGTTATATCCAGAGTTATCATGTGTTTGGTTATTAACTTAATAAGTTATCTAACCAGATGAGTTGAATATCGTCTCACAATATTTGCACTTGAAATGTTTCTCTCCAGTGTGCGTTCTTTCTTTTTGGTCTAACTCTAACCACATGTTTACGCACCTCACTTTGCTTTCGCATTCGCCTGTCAAAATACAATTGCACAGTACTGTACTGTAGGCCTACCTGAAAAAGTCTTTCACTGATGTTTGCTTTCTCTCTTTGGGGGCACTTTTCATGATTATTTTCGGGTCCTTCTAATCACTAATGAGCACTAGTAAGCACTGCAACAGGGAACATGTGCATGCGATAGGAATGCTGCGTCCAACATGGACAGGCGATAGGCTAGGCGTGCTGCATGATGGTGTTTTTCTATGCACATATCACAGTGATATGTGCATAGAAGAAGTGACACATGTTCACTTGACAGTCCAAAGGGGGGTTTAAACCCTATTGCCTGAGGCTGAGACTGAGACAGAGTGCTATAGGAACATACTGTGTGGGTCTGGACATATTACGATGGCGTTTTTCTATGCACATTAAATTCTTACTTGGCAACCCCCCTGTAGATCCGCCACTGTTCTTGGAGACATAATGCATGCATCCATTCTTTCCTTTTGTTGCATCTTTATTAAAATACTCAATGTCATAAGTTTCAGCCAATTTCAGTTCAATGCGGCTAAATCAATGAATTTACGACAAAGTACCGCACAGGTAAAACAACAAAAATGTCTCCTTCGTTACCTGCTTGTTCTATGGTATCTTTTGGGAAATAATAAGAAAGCAAATTACATGGTCAGTCTTGAACACTACATTACCTCCCCCCAGTTGCAGGTGTAATTCTGCAACGATCATTAGCAGTGGTCAAGACTTAGCCGTAACTACCATACAACTTCAAGTTTGAGTTAATGTTGTGAACAATCCTATTATCCTGGTTTAAACTTTGAATGCAAAACATGTACATGTATCCTTTGAAATACCTTAAATATTCCTCTTACCTTTCTATTATCAAAACTCTAATTATTTCGTTTCTTTTGAATGAAATGTGTATATATAGTGGAACTTTGATATAACAAACACTAATAAACATGTAACAAACTCCTGTTATATTTAATTTAAGTAATCTATTTGATCTCATCTCTATGTGCTTTATTATATCAGGCCCTGACAGAATAAGGTTTCCATGATATCAAGGCTGTCTGACTGGTCCTAAGAACCTCGTTATAACAGGGTTCCACTTTACATGTACCAATAAATCATACTAAACTTGCAAAATTTTCTTTTCAGTCCTGTCATACGTACGGTCTAATATATCAACTAAACAAACAAAATGTCCAACTTTGACATAGAAATAAACAATTATTCTGCATTACTCGTGCTGTCAATTAACATGGAATAATTATCAAACAACGGAAATACTAGAGATCTGTCTCAACTATCCATCTTGGTACATAAGAATATTACAATTTTTTTTTTTTTTTTATAATTTGAACATCAATTTCCAGATTATCTGAGAACATTAATACAGTTGTAATGTAATATCCAAACAGTCGTATATACAAATGTATGCATGTAAACTTTGACATAATTAATTAGCATGCAAATTGTACTATTCTAATTTGTAAATTGTACTGTACACATACTGATTAAAATAAACCAAATTATGCCTTCAGAATTACCACACTTGTCCTCTAGTATTTGTTAATTGTGGCTGTAACTCAAAACACAATACGCTAGATTACAATTCTCTTAATATGCTATTTCGTGGAATCTTGCAAACTTGGTGCCTAAATGTAAACCCTATTCTCTGAGCCATAACATGAATACCAAACCCCTTTTTTTCTTTTTTGAAAAACAAAACTCATCTGCATACATGCTAAATCAAACTGATAAATACATAACTATATCATATACATGTGAATTTTACCAAATTAACGTTACTTCAGCAATATGGATGTAGAAATTTTCTTCACCTTGCTATGAATATCTTGCTTGTAAATTATCACTTCATCATTCTCTTGAACTAAACAAACAGCTTTGCTCCTTTCACTTATGCTAAATTTGCATATAAGTACACAAATTAAAATGTTTACGTTCAAAATTATCCTTTCTTTTGTAGCATGAACAAATACAGACATGGTATTCTATGCTATATTATTTCATGATATCAATTTGTTAACCATACTATCCCTTATCAATCCAAATAGGACAGAGAACCCAACTATATGTAGATCAAATGTATAAAACGAATACTCAATATCAAACACATATTAAATGCTCATCTTAGCTATCAGCATAGCAGGTCATGTTTTGGACTTCAAGTTTTCTCTGCTTATAGAAGCCTGATGAATGTATACATGTAGTTTTTGTCTCTCTGTAAACTCAGTCCAGAAAAAATTTAGTCTGTGTTCATCTTCCACTCCTTAATGTCTTTTTTCTCTTGCTGGTATTCTTAAAGTCATTGACTTGTTTCCTTCATTGTTCACTGTTTTAGTATTTCAGTGACCTCAGTCACCACTTGCAAACATCATTTTGTTGACTTGCTGCATTCACATCGTGGTTAAAAATGTCAACATAAATGTCTAGTTGATGAAACGATGAATTGCGATTGAATCCCCGCGTTTAACCCGATAATCCCTACGTTAAATAGGATCCTTCTTGGCTCAATGAATTTCTCCTCAATAGTAAGCACTTTTATTTTTGTAGGCAGCGCAAGGCGTATATATATGTTTGATAATGTTTTGGTGCATGGCTTTTGAAGCCCACTTCATGAACAGAGTACTATGGAGGTGTTGTTTCTTTGTAGAAGTTTCTCGCACATTGGAATTAAATGAGCACTCTTTCTTCTCTCAAACCTAAAGAGAACAGGGCAAAATGCTAGTGCGACACTTATAAATAATACAACGCACTTATATTGCGCCATCTATCTAGTTAACAAGACACTTGATGTAGTATTCTTGAAATTGATGCTTGTGATATCTTCAAGGTATCTCTGTTTGTCTTTTGGAAACAACCCGTTGCATAAAAGTAGAGGGCTGCACACACTTTATCAACTGGGTGAATAGCATGTTTTCTATTGCCTTAATTAATTATGTGCGATGTCATCATTAATCCTTTCTGTGATTTTCTAGTATTCATTCTGTGTTGAATCTGTACTGCTCACTTCATAAGTTCCACATCATTATAATTATTGAGAGGGTGCGCTCGCCTAGTTGCAAGATAATGTCAGACGTCTTTCATAACTACTGTGAATGCGATAAATGAATGCTGCCATGTTTGCTATATCTCTGCGAATTAGTTATGAGTATCATGCCCCAAGTTTAACCATCCTAGGTAGGATGGTTAAAATTAGGGTAGAAATATTTTATTATCTTTGTGCATTAGAATACAGATGTCTTTATCACAATACTGACACAATTTTGTACTTGACTCCGAAATATCGGATAAGAAAAAAGTCTTCAGTAAAGAAAAATTTCTTAGCAAATATCTTTTTATTGAATATGCATTTTAGTTAAGATCTTTTCTTCAGCAAGAAGATGAGAAAAATTTACCATTCTTGTAGCGTTCCCCACTAATGCTACTTCCCCTAGCTTCTTTAAAGAACCAGGACTTAGTGATGCCTCCACCAGGATGATTCTTCATTTACCTGTCTGATGTTTGCAGGAATTATCTTTCCAATGGTTTGAAGATATTTAGTGATGTGAGGCAGTAGGCAGATCATGATTATTTGTTTTTTTTACGATGCCTCGACCAGGATGATTCTTCATACACCTGTCTGATGTTTGCAGGAATTATCTTTCCTATGGTTTGAAGATATTTAGTGATGTGAGGCACAGGCTGATCATGATTATTTTAAAAAGCATACTCCACCCTTTGATGGATGTAACATGACTAAAAGCACCTTCCCAAAGTCTGTGGCATGTTTCTTAAAGTGTGAGAGCAAACATTGAAGAAACTTTACTTCATGCATATTTATGCAGTAAGCATATTCCTTGTATTAACCCATTCCTAAAGAATGTTTTCTTTCTTTCTTTTTCTTTCTCTTTAAAAGCAAGAGAAAAATAGAGAAAAATTATGGATGTCTATGTTTGTGGTCTTCTTTACATAAAATGTAGTGGCGGTATCCAAAGTTTGAAGAGAATGTTGAGTCCTAATAAAGGTGAAAAATAATTTACAATCTCTCTGATTATTCATGTTTGTATGTGGAATGTTATACAAGGGATAGCTCTCAAAGAGTCCCCACATAATACGAGAAATTGTCTGATACGTGGACCAAATTTAAGGCCACATGTGTGTGTGTGTTTACATAGATTCATTTGTGGGGTACAGAGAACAATAGAGCACAATGATGGCCTTTATTCCGTCATGCTTGTGGGGTACAAAATACAATAGGGGAAAACAATAAAGTTCCCCACAAATCAATGTGTGTAGAGGTGAGTGTGCGTGTGTGTGTGTTTCTTATATAGACGATATCTGTGTGCAGTGCTTTTCACTTATCATGATTTTTGGCAAGCCAATTTGTTATGATTTTAAGGATTTCAGAACCTCACAATACTCAATTCATCTTGTTTACTACATAATTATATAATCAACCATTCTCTCTTACTTCTAGGTAGACTGTTTCTTTCACAATGCGATCACATGACCAGTAACTCAGCACTACCTCTTGAGCATATCCGTCAAAATAATGTAATGTGCAACATTTAAATATATTTATGTTTTAAAAACACAATACGTGCCCTCCAGGTACTGTTCTATCATAACAGGTGTGCAATGACTGAACAAGATGATAGGAACGTCTATATGCATCCTATTCCGACATATTTGCTGCTTGTCATTCTGGTATTCTTTTAATATTGATCAAAACAGTTATAATATTACTTTATCTGTTCTTCTTGGTAAAAATCATCATTTTCTTCATTCATTATGAAGTATTTCTGTTATTGCATATGACAACTGAATAGGAGAGCACTGTTAAAAAATTTAAATGTTTTCAACAATTTTATTTAAAAGTGTAAATATTCTAAATGATTTTGTTTAAAAGGTTAAATATATAAATTGATAATGATATATGACTTCCATTTTCCCACCTTTTGTCCTGTTGATTTGCATGAGTGCTTGCCTTTAATATTGTGATGATATCTTGGTATTTCATGACGGGGAGAGACATTCAGATGGAGTCGTACATCTAGTTGAATTAGGGAAATGTTACACCAGGGAAGGCTAAATGATGTATATTGTGTGGTCCAGCCTAATAACTGTCAATTCATTTACCAGAAATCTTTAGTAGTATTAGAAACTTGGGTCACATTTTTCCGATAACGATAACAGGGGCCCGTTGCATAAAACTTGCGTTTGAACGCAAATCAGGGAAATCAGACGCAACTTTATTTTCAGCCAATCAGAGGTGCGCATTAATGACTTGCGTTTGATTTTTAGGAGTTGCGATTAAACGCATGTTTTATGCTGATCTAGAACTGCCCTAATATTTACAGACACGAGCATACTCACACATACACCCCATGTAATTGAAAATCTTGTTATCGTTATCTTGTTTTTGTTATCGGTCAAATGTGACCCGGGCTTTCCGATTACGACTACTCTAAATGTACATGAAATGACGATGATGATGATGATCAGGATAATAATAATAATAATGAAATAGTGATAATGAAAGTACGAATAATATATTGATTACATTATTAATGAAATAATAATGAAAGTAAAAACAAACAATACATACATTATATTATTAATGAAATAATGATAATGAAAGTACCAATAGTATTGATTATATGTTGGCATTATTTAAGACCACCTCGGGATTTGTGAGTATTTCAATATTTGGAATACTTTATTTTGTCTCATTGAATGATTACATAACATGTTTACTACATTGATCAGTAGCACAAGAGTAATGGTATAAGCCTATAGTTCAAGTATGATACATAGGTTATGCCATGAAAATAATTGCATGTCTGAAATTTTTTTTTTCTTTGACTTATTGCATTTTGGAATAGTGGTCTTAAACTTTTGCAAATGATGGTAAATATATGAATAAAACATGGAATCATAAAATTTAATACACAGATCGATTACCAGAAAGTGAGAGAGAGAGAGAGAGACAAACACACCCACACGCACACCCTCTCACACACACACACACATGTAAAACAAACAAACGTGGTGGGATACACAATAGTTTGGAAAAACTTACCTTTTATCTGATATCACAGAATTGGGAACTGTAACGTCAAAAGCCCTTTGGTATTCAGGCTAAATAGTTTCGTTTTCTTGACAAAGATATACATGTACATGTATAGATAGACAATGCAGTGTTACTTTACCTAATCATGAGATAACCAGCCTTCGTTTCACCTTTCCACTTGATATTTTGGGTTAGAAAGTAAAATGAATTCGCGCTTCAGATGTCTTCACATTATTTTGTCATCTATTGGGTTTCAACGTTATCTTTCATCATTTATCTCTAGGAAGTAAACATTAACTTGCCCCCCCCCCCCCAAAAAAAAAAAAAAAAAAAAAAACAAAAAAACACACACACACACACACAAAAAAAAAATGGAAAAAAAAGAAGATCTGTCTGTAAAGGTAGGTACTTGCACAGTATTCGTAAAATGAAATCTGTCGGCACTAATGGTATACACTCAATAATCTATCAACTTTCTCCAATGCGCAAAATCGACGAATGGAGAAGCGAGGGATGCGGTGTCGATGAAAGCTGGCATTGACCATGGGGCCTTTCACACTCCCTGCTGGACCTTCTTTTGTTTTTCTTTGTTTTCATCATCCTATCGTCTTTTCTTTCTTTAGATTTCTTATGTTCTATCGTTTCTTTCCTTTTTCTTTGGTTTTTCTTTGTTTTATCATTCTATCATTTTCTTTTTTTTTCATCATCCCATCGTCTTTTTAAAAATAAATTTCTTATGTTTTTCTTTGTTTTTTATCATTCTATCGTTTTATCTTTCCATCTTTCCTTGTTTTCCTTTGTTTTTATTCATCATTTTCCCTTTCTATCTTCTATCATTTCCTCTATCTTTCATTGTGTTTTCTTTCAATCGATGGCCTGCACTTATAGGACAATGAAGGAAAATCACACGAGATTTCCCGCGGAACACACACACTCACTTCCCGTTAAAGTACGCTTTAGGATCGCTTTCGCTTTCACACTGCTAACTAAGAACCGTTCCTCAAGACCACCTCGCGAGGTGTTCTTCTGGAGCGCTCCAGAAGAACTCTTCCTGGACCACTTGAGCATTCACACTCACCTGGGAACCGCTCCTGAGGAACGGTTCTTAGAGCGCTTTAACGAAGTGAAAGGGCTCCATGTTGTATTTAGGAGACGGAGTCGCCGAATCTGACCCAGCAAACTACCAGTCTATTTACTACAATAAATCAATGTACAGTCAAACCTGCTTTAGTGACCACCTGTATAGAAAGACCACCTGTCTATAAAGACCACATTTTTTGTTTCCCTTGAACAGCATTTCCAATTGGTATGTATATTAAATGAATCTGTCCATAAAGACCACCTGCTTATTAAGACCACTTTTCTTGTCTCCCTAGAGTGGTCTTTATAGACAAGTTTCACTATACCTACCTATTTGCTAGTCTTCCGACTACGCAAGCCATTCGAGTAATTAGTCACGACAGTGCATATACCCCCCGCATGACGCGCGCACACAATCATCCTCTTTCCTTCTCGCAGCCTAAAGAGTTGCAGCTAAAGGGGCTTTCACACCGGGATTTGCGTAGACTTGCGTAGGGAGTACGCCAAAATTCGCTGCGTACTCATGAAAAACAAATGATGGATCGGCGTAGTCCCTGCGTAAGGTAGCGTCGGGTTGCGTAACTTGTCACGTACACTTACGTAGGTCAGGCGTTAAGTCTGCGTATCGTTGCGTACGGTTGATTCTGTGCACAAGCAAAGATGAAAAAAAAAGCATTAGGCCTATAGCATTTCCCGCCTTATGAACTTCTCAAGCAACTCTTGCTTGCTGTCCGGAACACTGTACTACTGTGAAGTAGAATCAAAAGATAATGAGTTGTTTAAGTCCATTCCAAAAAGCTGTTATCCTTCGGCATTTGGAAGCCCTATAAACACGAATGGCAGAGCACGAACAAGTGGAAGAACAGGAAAAAGAAGGAAGCAAGCTCTCGTGTGTGGGTCAAGCCTTGGATCAAACGCAGGCCCTTGGTAGGACAATATGAACAGTTGATGAAAGAGCTGCACGCCTAGGATGTAACCGAATTTAACTATTTCATGCGGATGGAGCCCCAGGATTTCCATGAACTCTTGACACGCATCGCACCAAGAATAACCAAACAGGATACGAACTACCGAATGTCTTTAGAACCTGGTTTGAAGTTAGCTATAACCTTGTGATTTCTGGCCACCGGAAACAGCACTTCAGTATGGATTTCGAGTGTCCCATAATACCATTTGTGGTTTTATTCCCCAAGTGTGGCAGGCTATAATTGAAGAGTTATCCGATGAAGTTCTCATGTGCCCAGATACATAAGAGGAAACAAGTGGCTCAAGATTTCTACAAGCGCTGGAACTTTCCTCATTGCGTAGGTGCAATAGATGGCAAGCATGTTGCAATACGGAAGCCTGCAAAGAGTGGCAGCTTATTCTATAATTACAAGGGATTTTTCTCTATTGTACTGCTTGCAATTGTAGATGCTCAATACAGATTTATGTATATGGACATCGGACAGACTGGCTCTGGATCTGATGCTGGTGTGTTTAACGGGAGCCCTTTCAAGGCAGCAATTGACAGGAAAGACAGGAAAGCTGAACTTACCTGAAGCAGACCCTCTCCTTCATGATGACCAGCCGCTGAAATACTTCCTAGTGGGAGATGACGCATTTGCTCTCAAGACTTGGTTAATGAAGCCTCTGCCACTTTGCAACACGACTCATCATCAGAGAGTCTACAGCTACAGACTGTCAAATTGGACGAATCTGTTCAAACTAGCAGTCAAGTGAATAATAACTGATGAAAAAAAGTAGGATCCAGCATGAGTACGCCTAATTTAAGTAACTATAAGCAACTATACGCAAATGTACGCCAGGTCTACGCAAGTCTACGCAAGTCTACGTCGGTCTATACGCCACAGTATGCAATGTAAGAAACCGGGGCATTTTTTGCGTAGTGTTGCGTAGGAATTGCGTACAGTGGCGTAGTGTTGCGTAGGCTTGCGTATAAACTGCGTTCTCTGGCTCTACGCGGACAGTACGCCAAAAAATTAAACATGTTTAATTTTTTAAGCCCCTCCCGCGTACCCGTTTTGCGTACCTCGGCGTAGACTTGCGTAGGCACAGCGTATGGCAGCGTAGTGTTGCGTAGTCGCTACGCAACACTACGTAACTCTACGCAACTCTACGCAAATCCCGGTGTGAAAGCCACTTAAGTCACTATCTTGCGCAAACATTCCGAGAGTTTGGTACTCTTTTAGCGCGTTTTCTGGTGACTTTTTGCCAATATTTCCGTCCTAGACTTGTTTTAATATCTGTTTAGGGTCGGTTTATGTCACTTGAGAGTTATGCCCCATATCAACGTTTTGGAAGTGATGGAAGTGATGGCGGTCAGCCTGTCTCTTCATCATTTCAGGCCCGGTCTTGTTGGTCGCGCTGTACTCGTTCTTATGGACAATTTCACAGTAGCTGCCTACATCAATCGCCAAGGCGGCACTCGGTCTTCCTCTCTGAACACCTTAGCTGCCCAGTTGTGGAGGTGGTGCCGGTTTATGAACATTATTCCGGTAGCCTCCTACATTCCCGCTCAGGACAATCTGATCTCGGATTTTCTGTCTCGGGGCAAATGCCTCCCGTCAGAGTGGACTCTTCATCCGGAGGTATTTGCTCTTCTCCAAGAGGTTTGGGGTCCTCTGGAGGTCGATCTGTTCGCCTCCACCCTCAATCACCGACTCCCGAGGTATTACTCGCGGGTTCGGGATCAGGAGGCGTGGGCGCTGGATGCCTTCTCCCTCCATTTGGGAGCTATCCGGGGTACGCTTCCCCCCCCCCCCCTCATTCCTCTGATCCCTCAGGTCTTGAGGAAGGTCAAGGAGGACGGGGCTTGGCTCTTGTTGATAGCCCCACATTGGCCATCGAGACCTTGGTTTCCAGACCTGCTGAGTCTCCTGACCGGCCAGCCGTTTCCCCTTCCTCTCAGGGAGGATTTGATAATTCAACCCCTCTCGGGGATTGTTCATCAACGCTCAGCGGTCCTCCACTTGACTGCCTGGCCGTTGTTGGGGAAGACCCCAGAAATTCGGGGCTCTCCGAGAGGGCCTCCCAGTTTGTGATGGGAAGCCGTAGAGACTCCACTAAAGATCTCTACTCTCGTCTAGGGGCCTTCTTTTCTTGGTGCGAGAATCGGGGTGTCTCGCCGCGTGAAGCCCCCATTGGTGTTATTGCCGATTTTTTTGGTTTCCCTTTTCGATAAGGGTAAATCGATTTCAACCATACGTGGCTATCGTTCGGCTATTGCCGCCATCCACGTTGGTTTTGCTGATGGTTCGGGAGTCTCCAACTCCCCTCTTTTGGCTCGGTTGACTCGCTCCTTCTTTTTGCAGCGTCCATCAACTCGTAGCCTGACTCCATCTTGGAGTCTACCCAAGGTCCTTGACGTGCTTGCGAAGGCACCTTTTGAACCGTTGGGTAAAGCGTCCCTTCACCATTTGACGGTCAAGACGCTGTTTTAGTTGCTATTGCTTCTGCACAGAGGAGGACTACTCTTCATGCTCTGTGTATCACACCGGGTAACATCCGTTGGGAGAACCATGTTGTGCGACTTATATCCAAGCCCTCCTTTATTACCAAAAATCAGACTGCTTCCTCTGGACCAGTTGAGATTTTTCTTAGACCACAGTCGGACCATTCCTCAGTGCAGGAGGATAAGGTCTGGTGTCCGGTGAGGGCCTTGAAATGGTATTTAGATATGACTAAGACTCTTCGTAAGAGTGATCAGCTTTTTGTCATCACTCGAGAGCCCTTTTCCCCCGCTTTTAGAGAATCCATTTCTAGATGGATAGTCGAAGCGATCAAGGCAGCTGGGCCGGAGGCCCTAGTGAATGATGGGAAGCCCCGTGCCCACGATACCAGGGGCATCAGGGGTTCCCCTAGTGGACATTATGAGGGCAGCCTACTGGCGCTCCTCCACTTTCTTCACATCTTTTTATTTAAAAGATTTTCTGACATTTGAAGAGTCCTTTTCTAACAATACGTTGCAAACTGCAACGTCGGAAGACTAGCAAAATAGGTAGGTACATAGATTTATCTAGCAAATAATAAAATCAGTTCTGATTTTACTGATTTGTTTGATACCGAACAGCGTGATATTTTCTATAGCTTCTCATGTTTAATCACGAACCATTTGCTAATAATTATGTAATAATGAGACTTCTATATCATTTCGCGGAATAGAATGAAGAGAGAGCGAGAGAGAGGGGGATATGAGAAGAGAAAGAGAGAGGAAAGAAGATAGAAAGAAAGAGAGAGAGAGAGAGAGCGAGCGCGCAAGAGCAAAACAAAAATCCTTGAAGTTTGTGTCAATTTATCTTCGTTAGAATTCTCAAAGGTGACGGAAGTCTTAAAGAAAAACGGGACATCGCTTTTCTCAATGAAGGTGATAGATCCGGTATAATTGGATAATGCTCACGTTATGACATAAGACTGCCGGGGGGGGGGGGGGGGGAGGATAGGATTTCCTAATCGGGAAATGATTTAAAACAAAATGAAAAAAATAAAAAGTAATAAAAATAAATTGCTTATAAAAGCTCGTGCCTAATGGGTAAAATCTTTCAGAAAATAATCACGCAAAATAATTGATTATTAAAACAGAACCTGCAAAGTAGAAACAAATTATGAAGCATAACAAACACACTGAAAATAAGCTAGAGTTCTTAATACCAACTATAAGTAAGAACTTCTGAATCTTCAGAGTATGTTACATGCATTCAAGTTTATCCCGCTGATACTATTCCCTCCACGTTTTACTGTGAATTTCCATCATACATCTAGGCATCTATTAATCGGCACATAGATAATTATGTTTAGGGATAACGCGATGAAGGCAACTAATCTGCTTGTGCCTAATGGGTAAAATCTTTCAGAAAATAATCACGCAAAATAATTGATTATTAAAACAGAACCTGCAAAGTAGAAACAAATTATGAAGCATAACAAACACACTGAAAATAAGCTAGAGTTCTTAATACCAACTATGAGTAAGAACTTCTGAATCTTCAGAGTATGTTACATGCATTCAAGTTCATCCCGCTGATACTATTCTCTCCACGTTTTACTGTGAATTTCCATCATACATGTAGGCATCTATTAATCGGTACATAGATAATTATGTTTAGGGATAACGCGATGAAGGCAACTAATCTGCTTGTATTGGTGGTTTATTTGAACAATGGTAAGCATATTTTATTTCTTTCTCCAAATGAAAAAATATAAAAGAGCATCTGACGTTTTTTCATTTACAAAGAAAAGTACTTGATGGAAGTGGCAATGATAATCGCTGATCAGAACGCTTGGTGGCATCATATAGCTGCAGAGAATCCAACCCTAAAGCATATCCTAAACTTCCTTCCTCTTGGACCCCTCTGTAAATAGGAGACCATTCTCTGACCATGCTGGCTGCGTGCATCGCGAGTTACGACTTATTAGAGTATTCACGAAATCCAACTCAATTTCGGTTTTATTAAAAAAGAAACATATGACAAAGGTCCAAAGACTGAAAGTGTCATATTAACAGCAAGATACAAGAACTATGACTGCAGCTTATGAAAATGCGATAGATCAGTAACAAATAAAAAAAGGACTTAACATTGATCATTGAAAATGAAAAATACCTACTGTCCTACTCTCTTATTGCAGAGGAGTGGAATTCCGTTTGTTTTAGGAGACATATTATTATAGGGAAGGCTTCCTTTTGGAGTTGAATCCACTCAAAATTAAAGTAGCAGTTGCATTCATTCTTTTGAGAGTTGATTCCACTATTTTAAGCGTGGATTTCATTCCAAACTTTAGTTTTTCTTGTGGGTTGAGGCAATTGTCCTACCTACATAAACTCACTTATCAATTCTCTCTTATCAATATTTCACTTCCCGTAATGCTGCTTTATGAAATTAATATTATTGAACGACCCAATCGTGATTGAGTGATACAAGTTTCTGGACATGTTATATACAAGCTTTGCTTGTAAATATGTCCAACTGTTTTCAACATCACTTAGGGATAATATTTGTGCATCAAGTATTTTATTTATCGATATTGAATTACGTGCCCATATCTAAGGAAAAGCATCATTGTTATATTAGTTTTTAATCTATTTATTTTATGTTATGCACAGTAGTATGTTAATATGATTGAAAACAGTCAATGAATGTGAATCTGAATCCCTTATATAACTCCCACAAAAAGTGGAGTTACACTCCTGTACGTTTATAAGATTTGATAGTAATCATCATACCTGCAATGCCAAATTAGTAAAAGAAGCAACGGGAGACATGGATTCACTCTCAAAGAACACCTGCGGTGGTGCCTTTGGTCTCAACTACACACTCCCCATGCTTACTCAGTGTAAGGAGCAGTATTATCATAATGGTAGTCTGGTGCCGACCATCCCGAAGTTGATACCAGCTTCCCCTACCGAGGACATCAGATGCAGGAGAAAGAACAAACTTGATATTCCCATGGGACACAGAGTCTGCAGATTTCCAGGTGAATTACTATATAGGCCTATATAATTACTATATATAATATAAACATAAATATAATTGTAAGGAAATAACATAATTATACAACCGCTTTGGCAGCTCTCGTGGAAATAATTATAATTGTGAGAAATGAAAATGAGAGAATAAAGGTTGCGTAGCTTAAATCAAAGTTCCCCAGAGCCGTCCTCCCTTTTTGAAATTTTTACAAAGGTTTAAAAAATGTCTCCGCCGGGAATCGAACTCGGGTCGTTGGCTTAGAACGCCAATGCCTTAACCAGACGGGACAGTGGTTTCGCCGACACCAGATTCAATATATATATATGCGCGAAGATACCCAACTTTAACATTTCGACGGCGTCTCGGTAAATTGTATAGCGTGAGGATTGATGAGACAGGAGACGAAGGACGTAGCTGAACTTCAACTTTATTGGGTCAAGCTTTCGGCCTTCACGCCCTTCTTCAGGTTCTGAAGATTATAATACAAACATATAGCATATACTTCAATAATACACACATGTCAGTGTGTGTTTTTATATTCATTTAATAACAAAATAACATGTACATATTGATATTAGCATATACCTTCATGGCTACAGTTTATTACAAACAACTTAAATGAATGAAAAATAAAAAAAATAGTTTAGGAATATTGTACAAAGATTTAATGTAAGATACCGCTTACCTAAAGTGAAGTTTCGTTGAGGGTGACTAGTGTATGTGTGTGGTGTGTAAAAATTTGTGCGGTCAAGTGTGAATAAGTTCCTGACCTTTGGCATTGTGATGGCAGGTGAGTGTGGCGGGAAGAAAGAGAGAGAGAGGCAGGATGAGAAAAGGAGAAGAGCGGGAATAAGTTAGAATGAGACGTGAATAAAATATATAGTTGATCACGAACGATGCACCCTTGCCTTGTCAGGTTGTGTTTTGTTTTTTATCACAGGTACACTATCCCTATCAGCTCATTTTATGTTAAAATCATTTAAGTCTAACCCTTAGATATGAAAATTGTGCGCCTAACAGCAAATTCTATTCGTTCGTGATCAACTATATATACACTAGCCACTCTCAACGAAACTTCACTTTCTGTAAGCGGTATCTTACATTAAACCTCTGTACAATATTCCTAAACTATGTTTTTATTATTCATTCATTTAAGTTGTTTGTAATAAAATGGAGCCATGAAGGTATATTCTAATATCAATATGCACATGTTATTTTAATATGGTCTGTTAGCGTGCATTTCAGATTTGCAGGCACGGACGGGCTGCGTGAAATGCACGCTAACAGACCAAAGATAGCCAAATGCGATTCAGCGATTGGTCTCCACTTGCTGAACAATCCAGCTTGCGCACAAAGCTATGCCGACGATCAATTCTCAATTATGTCCCGGGCCAGAAGCTCAGCGCATTTACGCTTTCTGGAAGCTGCTTATATCCAATCGCAAGAACCTCTTCTGTGCAGACAAAAGGAGTTCGTCCAAGCTTTGCGATTGTTCTGAAATTACGGCGTCTAGGTTGCGTCCGGGTTCACCGAGTATAATATAGTTGATTTCAAGTAATTTGTTTTATACCTGCGTGATATTAAACCTGATGAGTGCAGGTCGAAAAGCTTCGTTATCATGTCTCTTTTTCGTGCCATATTGAAATTTTGCAGTACCAAGAAATTATACATGTTATTTTGTTATTCAATGAATATAAAAACACACACTGACATGTGTGTATATTGAAGTATATGCTATATGCCGGCTATATGTTTGTATTATAATCTTCAGAACCTGAAGAAGGCCGTGAAGGCCGAAAGCTTGACCCAATAAAGTTGAAGTTCAGCTACGTCCTTTGTCTCCTGTCTCATCAATCCTCACGCTATATATATGTGTATATATATATATACATATGTGTATTTGACTAACGGGTACATTAAGTCGACACCTAACAATGCAGTTTATTCCGTCATAATAGCGACCCCTACATTAGGTCGACAGTTGGTACATTAGGTCGACAGTTGAACAAAGAAAAAGAACAAAAACTGTCCTCCTAATGTACCCATTAGTCGTTTATATATATGTATATATATATATTTATATGTGTATATGTATATATATATATATATATATTACTATATATTATTATATATTGATTATGTATTTAGTATATAATTATTCGAATCATATTCAATATCTTCATCACAGTCCAGACTTTTCATCATTCCTCAGTATACAGCGATCTGCTACATATTAATAAGAAATGAGTTCTAAGACACATCCACAATATGTTTCTACCTGTGACACTTTCGATGTCTATAGTTCAGACATCGTTCTCAGGCGTGTATTGGCAGACTGAAGCCAGCTACCAATTTTCCAGTTGTCACAAAATTTCCTTTATGGCAGTTGCCGCGCCATGAACAAAACTAAATTATTTATTGTGAAAATGATAAAGTTTTGCTTCGTTTACGATTAAATCCTCATTATCTTCCCCCCTCACAATCCTTTGTTCCCCATTGCCAATTTAAAAATTGCCTGAGTAATCCCTGTGTTGACGCCTGGTGTGAAGAAAGTATGACTGGATATCTCTGTCACTGCCAATTTGAATATTCTGCGTTAACATCTGAGGAAATGGTTCCGAATGTCACCACTAATTCAAGTGCCGCGAATGACAGCCTGAATGATGAAATTGGTAACCATGCCTTTCGTTTTATCTTTTCATTACGATATTTATTAATGTTTTCATTTATGTTTTCATGTATATATATATACATATATTTTTAATATAATTATAAATTGGAGGTTGCGCTATGTTCCTCAATTTCTATACCAAAATATTTCAAGAGAACCCGTCAAACAATTGGTGATGAAGCTATTTCCTGCGGGCTAATGATTTGTCTAATTACTGATGGAACTTCTATCCAAAATTTGATTGAAGAAATTAAGAAGTGTCTGATGGTCTATCGTAAGACAATGAGGCAATTTGCATGTGTTCACCATCCCACCTTTGTACTCGATACTTTATAGGTGCTTCTTTGCTTTATGCCTGGTGATTACAAAATGACATGAATTATGCTGCCGAACCCGGAAAACTTTTCCACCAACAAAATTAAGCAATAACATAATCAAGATATATATATATTCTTCAATGATCTTTATGTTTATTCCACTCCATAATTATACATAAATCATAAATCAACATTTCAATGAAAGTATATAACAAATAAAGCACATTATCATGCAACATCTTCTGTAAATATATAACTGAAATTTCAAAACTGTAAAGAGAGCATTGAATTAAATCTTTTCATAAAATAGCCCCTCCCCGCCCCCCCCCCCCCCCCTCCATGAACATTGGAAACAACAATATAATTATATCATATAACTGCATATACATTGTACTGGCCTCTCTGTGCACCCGAGCCCCTACACCCTTCCTTCACTCACATGCACGCACACACACCCACACCCACACCCCACACACTATACCCACACATACAGACGCACACACACACTCTCTCTCTCTCACACACACACACTCTCTCTCTCCCACACACACACACACACACTCACGCATGGTTACCGCCCTCAATCCTGCTGTTTTCATACTTCTCCCATGGTAACAAATGCTTGTCTAACTTGTTCCTTTTCATAGCTACAGGGTATCGCCTTTTCTTCATCTCGATGTTCTATCCTTTAAAAAATTGCCTCCTGAGTAGGAAATACACCCTTTGACCTGGACGTGAAAATAATGTATTTTATTAAAAAGATTACTGTATTACAAATTTTGATTTCGAAGCCCTTTCCAGTAATATTCAAATATATATCTTTCCACTCTGCATTTTGAAGCTTTACCAAACTAATTTTTGCAATCACCCTCTGCCATAACGTTCTGACATCATCGCAATCCCAAAATATGTGTTCATAGGATTTCTAAATTTTTCTTACAGAAGGAACAGTAATTATTATCAACAAAACCAAATTTAAAGAGATGTTCTTTTGTATATTTTTCTCCATGAAGTAAATTATACTGAAATTCCCTAACTTTTGATAAAATTGTTGCGATTCTAGAAAATTTCTGCGATTTCCTGTTTAGAGAATCCCAAGTCATTGTGGCCATCTCGTACTCGTAATGTATATAAATGTTTTTTGGATTTGTTAAACAAATCTTTAGGCATTTTACTCCCAGTGTTAAAGATCGTTTACTAACCATTGTCTACGGCGGACCGTTAAAAATGAATATTAATGAGTCAGAAAGAAGAGGATCTTGGGTATTTGATTCTAGTTCATCGTGACTTGGCCGTGAACCAGAATAGCCTGGTGGTTAAGTCGCTGCCCGGCAAGCAGTAGATGACAGGTTCGAATCCCGCTGGTTCCAATTTTTTCTGACTTGTGTTTTTCATTACAGATCGAGCATACGATCTTTAACACTGGGAGTAAAATGCCTAAAGATTTGTTTACAAATTAAAAATTCCTCCCCAGTCAAGCTTCTTCGTTTATATAAATGTTGTAAATCTGTTACAAAAATCTTCAATGAAATATTGTAGGGGTTGATGGAATTCACCCCCAGGATCTCGGCCGTGGAGTGATGAAAATTTCTGCAACTAGGGACACAGTATCTTATAAAGAATGACCTGTAACGTTTCATATCTATACATCAAACGACTTTTTAATTATCGCTAATTTATTATTTACATATTCGCGAATTGAAAATTATGCATTGTGTACAAATGCGCTATACCCGTTGGTCAAAATTTTATAAATTTGGTATCAAAGGATGCGTAAGGCTGTAGGTAATTAAGTTCGGAAAGCTCGCGGCGAAAAAAAAAATATCCTCGAACATATCGCGGCAAACGTCCGGGGGAGGGGGGGGGGGGGGGCTGGAGGGTTCCACCCCGTCCTTTTTAGGCTTAATTCTACTCAAAATATCTTTGTAATTTAACTCTTTCATTCTTGTTACTATATTGTTCCCGAATCTCCTCTGTTTTTTCCTTTCCTCATTACATTAGTTTTTTCTATGTTGACCTTTAAACCAAACTCATAGAAAACCCGGAATATATCCTGTATTCTTGTAATCATTGATTTATTTATTATTTATTTATTTATTTATTCATGTCTTCTTTAAAAACAGGGTAGTCTCATTCAGTTAAAAAACTGCTTTGATTCATTTTTAACGAACAAAGTCATATCATCGACATACAAAATTTGTCCAACTTCAAAATTAACACATTCAACTCTGCTTATAATACCACCGTTTCTGAGAGCATTTGCCAGAATTTCATTTACTCACAAAAACAGATACGGTGAAAGTCAACCTGACTAATGCCTGTCTGAACCAAAGTAATTATATTACTTTGAAGAGAAAGTTATGTGAAAGAGAATCAGGGGTGTCGGTCCCCATAAGTTGAGATTCCTTACAAAAGTTGAACCTTTGCAAATGCTTTTTTATACACTTTATCCTATATTGGGGGCGCAATATTTAGCAGGAGTCTTACATGATATAGCGAGCAAAGCTATTTAAGAACTTTAAACTGGGCAGTGGCGTATATCTAGGGATTATGGCGCCCGGGAAAAACAATGAAGTTGCGCCCCCAACCCGAGTCCCCAAACTTATTTAAGTTATTGTAGAAGTGAGGAAGCAAGGCGACCGAGCGGCAATATTTCCTTTTTTAACCCTAAAATACGTAATTCCCTGTGCATTTTACCCCGGAAATTGTGCAATTGACTACTGCTGTTGAGCAATCGAGACGTTCGAATTTTGTACATTGATAAACGGTTTTCTATTCACTCACCTCTAAAATTGGGAGTAAAATTAACGAAAGCCGTTGAGAAGTAGTCGAGAAATTCAGCAAGGCGACCGAAAGTTGGGATTTCGTTCAAACGTTGAACCTTTGCAAATACTGTTTTATGCACTTTATGATATATTGCGGCCGCAATATTTGTTTTAGCAAGATTCAGATGGAACTTATTGCATGATAGCGAGCAAAAACAACGACAATTATATCTTTATTTTTCAAATTTTGAACCCTTAAGCTGTTTAAGAACTATATGGGGGGGGGGGGGGGTGAGCGCAAGATCCTTAAAGCAAATAACTATGCAAGGGAGCAAAGCGACTGAGCTTTTGAAAATGTTCGCATTTGCAACCCTCAAAAACTGTTTTTCTAATGCATTAACCGTTCTGATTGGGTGGGGGTCGCATAATCCGTAAGAATTATGATTTTCTTCAATTACCCCCTTCAATTACCCCTTTTTCCTTTCTCCTTTACGTTTTTTGCGCCCCTCCAAGTGCGGCCCTAGGCACGCCCCCTTTAGATACGCCACTGATACTGGGGGCACGAAATTACGAGATCCTGAAAGAAAATTTTCGCATTTCAAACCTTCAAAAGCTACATTTGGGGCTCATAATCCGTAAGGATTAAGATTTTTCTTCATTTCCCTTTCTTTTTTCTTCCTCTCATTTGCTTTTTGCGCCCCTCCCAGTGCCGCCCTGCCCCCTAGATACGCCACCGAGAGAAGCGACCGAGCCGGGGGAGGTGCGCGAGGGGGTATCCCCCCTCCCACACCAGGGACGATTTCAAAAATCTGTCTATAAAACTTTTTTTTAGACCAAAATGGTGTTTAATGAAAAGAAAGAATGCATGCATGGATCTACACCAATGAACGGGACCCCTTAATTGAGAATAACAATGCGAGCGAACGAATTTTCTTCGATAATTTCGCATTGAAATTATGCCATTTCTTATTTCCTAACTTCTAATCATTAAATAGTGTGAAGGTATTTAAAGATCAAACATAGCAAGTTTGGATAATCATAAGTTTTACGTTAATGTATCATAATTCTTATATATTTTATCCAAAAAATGGGGGGGGGGGGGGGGTATGATAATACAGGCCATCCCACCACCTCAAATTTTGTATGTACCCCCACCCCCACACCCCCGGATCGACACCCATGAACAGAATCAAATGCTTTTCAAAATCAACTGCTATATATAAAGATAAATATATAAATATCTTTTTCACAGTAATTATTACAGAGAAAAATCACTTCATCTATCAAATGTGAAGCTTCACCAATATTCCTATTATTTATGTAACCCACTTGATCTGAATGAATAATATCATTTAAAACTTCTTTTATTCATTTTGCCATTATCTCATCAATTTCTTCATGGAAAACTTCGAGAACCAGCAACCCTCTTAACTAGGCCCGTCTTCATCAGCCCGAGTTTCTAAAATAGCCCGCTAATTCTGATCCGGGAAAACTAACCCGATCAGAGCTATTTGTAATGAAGACGCAATTTTTTTTTATTTATTTTTTTTTTTTTGGGGGGGGGGGGGTGGGGTGGGGGGAAAGCGCGCTATTTGGCCATAGTCATGCTGACCATAGTCTGTATCATGTATTTCTATGGGGATAGGGAGAGAGACTCCAAAACGCGTGTTCACCCCTCAAGCATACTTGATATACACAAGATGCACATGGACACACACACCCACACACGGATATATGTGTAACAAATAAGGCAAAACATGCCTATCCACAAACTTACCGAATGTTTCATCACTATACTTTGCAGCTGCGTGCCCAGCTGGCTGGCTGCCAGGTTTGCAGAAATGTTACTTCTTTCCAATTATGTCGGACTGTGATTGGGATGAAGCGAAAAAATTCTGCGAAAACCTTACAGCGTTCATGGAGGGAGGGGTGAAGAGGTACCCTTCCTTGCTGCTTCCGGTGAGCGATGAGGAGACCCAGGTTCTGAAAAGCCTCATGAACTCGTCGGTGGCAGGGGGTTCCAGCAATTTTTGGATCAACTGTAGGAGAAATGCGAAAGGATATTTCACGTGTGAGACGGATAGACAGGGAAATTCCACTGATTATAGAAGTAAGTTTACCTTTCGAGTCAAGATATGCTAGGTCCATTTCTTCTTAATTTTGTATTTACCTTAATCTTTTTTTTCTACCAACGTCTACACGTTTCGGAAAAGGAAAATCTCAAACAATTGAGAATGAAAGAAATATGAGATAAAAAATCTTGAATTCTTTTCCAAAACGTGCTAGATCCAAAGTGGCCAATTAGAAAACAGTATACCGAGTGTCCAATAAAAAGTGATACACTTTCAAAGCGGCTTACTTGACGTCTAAGAAAGCATGTGTATGCTTGTAAGGCAGCAACCAGGGGGATCTACGGCTTCAGGTCCTATCCAAAAGACTTGGCAATGAGGATTAACTGGTTAGCAAAGGGCACCAGCTCGTCGACTTGGTTTCCGGGCTTGGTTTCGAATCGTGACCTCCCTCCCACTGTGTCCTTCTGCTTCGGGATACCCCTGGTCAAAGATATATGAAATGGAACGACGTACCCTGCAATCCAGTAAGAAAGGCATACTGCGCGTGTGAAATATAGACATGGGATGAATGTGCGAGGACATGATGACGAGGAAGAGGACGGCGTGAGAAAGGACGAGATGTAGAAGAAGCTTCAAACACTTATATTTATGATTATTATGTTTACTATTTTTCTTCATCGTCTTTCAAAATGTTTACGGGGAATTGACTCGGATGGACTTAAAATGTATATAAGTTGTTGACCTAGGATCTATACGATTTTATTTTATTCCATTTCATTTCATTTGTCAAAGTCATTTAACACGTAAGAGTGAAAAGAATATACCTTGACAGGATAACCCATGTAAGCTGATATTAAGCTTACTTCCAATGGGGTCCTGATAATTATTTAGATACAGATAAATTCAAATTAATAATGAAGGTGTGCGTTAAAAGTTCTTCACTACGTTTTTCTTCAATCAACCTAGGATTCGCGTCTGAGAATAGAAGCATGCTTTATTGTCAACATGCAGAAGTAAATCTATATTTTATTCGCACAAATACACGTATCATTCGTGGCTCACGAAAAGAAAGGGACCTTCAAAATTCCCTGTGGCACCCCACATTTTATTGGCTTGGACTCTTATATATTTTTCATTGTTACCACTTCATGTAAATTAGACGGATATGATTTAAACAATCCTATGCATGCTGTATCCAAACCCACCTCTCTCTAATTTCATTATAAAACCAAGAGATAAATTAGATATGTGTTATTAAATCAATTATGTAAAAAGCCACATTAAAATCTTTGAAGTATTTTTCAATATCCTGATTTCTAAATAATTTTTGAAACTGCAGTTAGAATACTTGCTGGTTTATATATATATATATATATATATATATACTTTAATTTATATATTTTTTATTTCAGCTATCATATTGTACTTATGTATTTTGTTTACACAGTCGTCCTGATGAAGATCTTTAGATCGAAAGCTTGATTGAATAAAAGAGAAGTATAGAAGCTACGGCCATTTCATAGTCCATTTCTTTCGCTGTATTCCATTCCACAACTATGAGTGACCGCCAGTGTTTTGCTCTTGGGAAATTTCTTCCACTATATATATATATATATATATATATATATATATATATATACAAACAAAAGTTTTTTCTTTCTTCTCATCCCTACCCGACGTACATGACTTTAGTCATGATAGGTTTATTAGCTCACCTGAGCCTAAGTCTCTGAGAGTGGAGAAAATTAAAACTATTTTTTGAAATACCTTTTTGGTCAAAACCCCCTGAAACTGATCACATGCAGTCCGCGTGAAATTAAGCTTACATGTTAAAGATAAAGTTGAGTTCTGAAGGGTGATTCATATTAGCTGTTCGTAAAGTTACCCATGACTTTACGATGGACTTGAATATGAAGTGCCAGATAGGATGCCCAAAGTTTATCCTGATGTTTTAACAAAATAACCTCAATTAAATTATAGCTTATACTTTACATCAAAAATATTTGTTATAATAAGAATGATAATCTACATCTGCTTTAGTTGATGCAGTTAGAAATGATTGAGCATCCCATTTGGCTTGTCATAGTTATGTCGTCGTAAAGTCATGCGTAATTTTACGAACAGCTTTATGAAACACCCCCTGGTCGTGCGATTACATTGTGAAATAAATTATATCATAGTAATCGGGAAAGGTTGATCATGTGTACATATGAATTGGTGTATTGTGTGACGTTTTGGAATCATCAAAATGATGAGAAATTAGTCTAACCCAATCTTGTGAAAAGCACATTCACTGCACACATAAACGGGTATAAAATGAGACTCCAGATATATGTGGCAAGAATGTTCGGCCCGAACACTGAGCTGTTTCCTGTCATATTTTGAATATGAGAGGATTTGCAGAGCAATCATTCTCATGGGACATATCTACTACGACGTTCCTCCAAAATGACATAAAAGGAATGAGAAAGGTCACAAATTATTTTTCACCCTTCCCAGAACTCAACCTTCTCTTGAAGAAGAAATTATCCACAGACGTCGTAAAATAATTATTGAACTCATTTGCAATTCTCATTTCATCATGACATAATTTCCCCTGAACATTCATCACAGTCTACTGATAAAATTTGTTTGTTTACGTTTAAGAACTTGGCCGAAATCTTTCCAATTTTTCCACAATTTCTTTACACAATCTCTGTTTTCTTCCCTTTTGTTTTGAAAATATTCCAATTATGCCTTTCGTATTTTTTTTAGATTTGGTATCGCTTCATATCTTTCATATGAATTTCTCACCCCCTGATTTGTTCACATAATTTGAAGGTTTAATTCTGCTTTAGTCAGCTGTGCGCACATACAAACGCGACTCGAGTACGCGCTCGATCAGCTGGGTGGTCTTGGCATGGGTCCAGGTCATTGCTCTGTATAAATCGGTGTTTTGTTCGCGGCTGTTCTATTATAGCAATGGGGGGCAACGGAGAAGGGAGGGACAGAAGAGCTGCTATTTACGAATCTCACTCCGAGTACACAACAGTGCGTACGCGGGAAGGAAGAATTTTACACTTTCTCATTCGACATGATTCATCCATTTCATCCACGGTATGCAACATATCACTCCACAGCTGTAACGACTGCTCAATTCGGATTCACGGTCGTTCAACACACACATTGGATTGATGCGCCCCGTTTTACAATGGCACGGTCCAAATCGAGCCTATATACGCAGCATTACATACTGTACGTGCTTTATATATATGACATCTTTTTTGCTATGTTTCTTTTTAATTATGCAAAATAGACGGCGGTTTTTTTCGACCAATCAGGACGAACCTGATATCACAAGAAAGAGTAATATCTTGGCTATTTGCTAGTCTTTACCCCCATACATTTTGACACGTAAGTCAGAAGCTATAGGAGGAATACGAGAGCAATGAGTGCAAAAAAGTGCTTCTCCTCACACAAAAAGCATGAAACCATGCATTTTCAGTCGAAAATAGACGGCGGTTTTTTTCATTCAATTAAAAAATAACTGATATCATGAGATGTAGAATTAATCAAAGTTTTATAAACCGTTTGCCCCCATGAAAAATCTTGCGCGGTTCTCGAGATATGATTTAAAATGTGCCGAAAAGGACGTGTTTTCGCCAAATTTCTGTCGAAAGATCGGGGATCACGACCGGTTCGCGTTAAGTGAACATGACAAATTCATATGTAGAGACTTCATCATTAAATGAACTTGAAAACAAAATAGCTAAAACCATTGGTGTTATTTACCGCCCAAGTATGTTTCTACCCCAAAAGGTGTACTTTATACTGCTCCTTAATTCTCCCGTACTTATCTTAAGTAGAATGGGCAAATACGTATCGAACTATTGTTAAGAAGCTACACTCTTAAAAATGCGGGGTCGCATATTGCGTGGTCGAATTTATTCGACCACGTTTCGGGGTTGTTTTCGATCAATAATGCTCCCGCTGCATTAAAATGACCAGTTTTTGCGTGGTCAAAATGACCACGCAAAAACTGGTCATTTTAATGCACTCTAAAAAAGGACTGGTCAAAAAATGTACCAATGCGATTGGTCAACACCATATGGGTTATTTCCAAAAATATGTTGGTCACAATGTTCCAATTTCACTGGTTAATCACTAACCATTTGAAATATTGCTTATTCATCAGCAAAGTATTGGTCCGACTTCTACTTGGTTAAACGTTGGGCCATTGTCATGAATATTCATGATGTATCCTGAATACCCATGAGCAACCGTAAACAACCAGAATTTATATATATAAATGACACTTGATTTTTAAGTTTTTATGCAATGATAGAAAATTAAATTAAAATCGTTAACCACTTTTAGCAAGCACTGCAATACAGTCCCTATATATAATAAAATAAAGGTTTTCAGGATATATAGGTATAGGATGTAGGACTATAATAGGAGTAGGGTTAAAGTAGGATGATAGGGGTATGATATGCTATACGATAGGAGAGGATAGGTTATAGGTCATAGTGAGCAAAATATACAAAATATGTTATGATATTACTTGACATTAGCTTCTTTTTTTTAATCTTTGAAACGTGGATGGTACACGCGCATCCGGCAGAAGTATCAACCCCGTCCGACGGGAAATGACCACGTTGCGTGGTCGGAAGAAATGACCCCGTACGTTTTGACGGGGTTATAAGGTAATGATCATTAGTATGCGGGGTCAAATTATGCGGGGTCAAGTTATGCAGAAATGACCACGCAATCGTGGTTAAATTTTGACCACATTCGGGGTCGAAATGTAACCACGCTATGTGGTTACTTTGGGTGACCCCGCACGGGGTTTGTGCATAGTTGATCCCGCATGCGGGGTCATTTGTAACCCCGTTTGGGGTTATTTTTGACCACGCATTTTTAAGAGTGTATGTACACTGCAAAACAAGATTTTACGTTTCAGGTTCTCATCCACGCTCCAGTAGCGATCCTTTATATAAATCTGTTAAATTGCTTCGCATTCTAGATATAAATAAACTTCAACAGTGTACCTTGTTATATATATGTTTAAACTCATTATTACCTTCTCAGTTCTGTGGTCTTTTCCAACGTGTTTCAGATATTCATAAGTATGGTACCAGATCAACTGACAAAGTCTATATTCCCAAAAACCGTAAACTTATTTTTCAACATAATATCCGTTTCACCGGCCCTAAGCTTACCCATGAGGAATTCTGTGTCTCTGTTAAGTTTCTCATGGAAGCTGAAAAGTGTATGATATCTGATTATAGTTCATGATGCCTTGCTTGTTTATTATGCTCGATTACTATCATCCTAACCTGTTTCCAGTATCGTTTTTGTAAGAATGCCTGTGAGTATTTCGCTATTTTACTCTCACCGAATATCTTGCCATTATGAGTATTACTGTGTTGCAGTCCCCTTTCTTTCCCTCTACTCTCTAAATTTGAAAGACTTAAAATTTAAATCTTAATTGAGACTTACAATAATCTAAGTCTTTAAGACTTATTTTCCACGTTCTTTGATTAAATTTTTCTCTCGAGACCGCAAACAAAATCTCCTGTTTAAATCTTTTAAGGAGATTTAAGCTTTAAGCCAATCAGATTTACGATGATACAACACGTGATCGAACATTCAAGCCAAGCGCGCGAACGACGACATCTTTCTTTTTGCGGTTGTGTGAATCTTGCACATAACTGCAACACAAAAGTGAGAGCCAGATTACTGTTTTTGCAATTATGATATTATGTTTGAATGTCATTTAATGTGTTTGTTATGGAGCTGCACTCAAATAAATTAATGTTTGCCGGAATAAATTGCACATTTTGAGTCTATGTTGTTGTTTTTTTCCAGTCCAACTTCCTCTGAAAATCTGAATCTGAAGATTTATCTGTTAATAAACCTTAAAGATCACATTGCAAGAAAATTCCATCAAAATAAATATTGGCTTAATACTTATTATTGCATAGATGGCATAAATTATACAAGGTTATCCAAATTCAACGCTTGGAAACATTTGAATTAATGATTATTATCAATTATAAAACGGTAAAATACAGCCCCCGATATAGCAGCTGAAGAGCTCCTTGAACGCTGCTGAGATGTGTGACGACACACGAAGGACCAGTCCTGTCTAAGCAGACGATGTCCCATAACATCTTACACATTTTTCAGTGCCTGTTTTGTCGTCTCCTCTTCACTTATTTATCTTACTTGACTAGCGTCAGTCTTAATGTTAGTCTGTTGCCTCACTCTTATTTTGATGAAAAATGCAGCGTTAAAAAAATGAATCAGTCACTTGTAAACAAAATAAGACGCCATTGTATTTTCAGCTGCTTGCACCCACCGGGGCATGTTCGGCGTTTCAAGAGGGAACGAATACAATCTGTGATATTATTCGGAGGGTTTTTCAGTTTGAAAGTGGGGTTTATTTCATTGATCATTGACCCTTCTCCTGTGTATTTACTATCAAACGGTTTTAGTTATCAGAATCAATTCACTTTCCCTTTTAGAATGGTGTGAAATAAGGTCATGTTAAATATACCAAACGCTTTATAATTTGATAAATAATTGCATTGCAATTACGTTCATTCATTATAGGACGTCGTCTGCTTAAAGATCACATTGCAAGAAAATCACAAATATGGCAATTAATGTATCACTAGAAACTGGGAAGCTTACAGATGGCAATCGTATAAGTTTTATGTCAACTGCGTATCTGATGATTATAAAAACAACATAAATAAAAGCTCTTCTAAGCATCTGGAATATCCGAGGATTCGCCAGAAAAATAGCGATGTTTTGATGTCGTCACACTCGGGATCGATCCTGCTTAAGCAGACGACGTCCTATAATGAATGAACGTAATTGCAATGCAATTATTTATCAAATTATAAAGAGTTTGGTATATTTAACATGACCTTATTTCACACCATTCTAAAAGGGAAAGTGAAACTGATTCTGATAACTAAAACTTTCTTGCAATGTGATCTTTAAGCAGGATCGATCCCTTGTGTGACGACATCAAAACATCGCTATATTTCTGGCGAATCCTCGGATATTTCAGATGCTTAGAAGAGCTTTTATTTACGTTGTTTTTGTAATCATCAGATACGCAGTTGACATAAAACTTATACGATTGCCATCTGTAAGCTTCCCAGTTTCTAGTGATACATTAATTGCCATATTTGTGATTTTCTTGCAATGTGATCTTTAAAAAGATTTAAAGGTAAAACTGAAAAGATTTAAATTTTAAACTAAAAGACTTATGTTTTAAGTCTTTTGTGGTTTTAAAATTTTAAGTCTTAATAAAGACTTATTTTAAATCCCAAAGGTTTCGTCACTAATATCAGTCTCTGTTAGATTTAAAAGTAAGTCTTTAAGATTTAAATAGAAGACTTTCAAACTTAGAGAGTACTCCAAGTTCCCTTTCTTCTTCTCTCCCTCTCTTTGTCTGTCCCTTTCTTCTTTTCCTGTATTAAATTATATTGTATTTGTGTATTCAGGCGTACCCGCTACAAGCATCAGCTTATTGCGAATGCGCCTTCTTCCTTGTAATTTTGCAAGTTCTTGATTGTACTGATACTACTTTATATGCTATTTGAACAGATGTTGAATGATGTCAAAATCAATGGAAGGAAATAAATGTTAATTTGAATTGAATTACTAGGGTCTCTTTTCATATTTCTAGAGTATATTTTTCACATAATTAATGAACAAATTTTCTTATTCATCCAGCCTTCAGCTCTTTGATTGACTCTCACTTCCTTTCAAGATGCAAGCTTGTTCAATATTGATAAAATAAAAACACATTTCTGCAGTTGTCACATGCCCAATTTACTTCTTTACAGAGTCCTCTTACTAGCGACCGATTGACTTAGATAATTTAAGATTGAAGTCATCACTATTGGGATTCTCCCGGTATGATATGTTAGAGAATGATCACCTATAAAAAGTGGAAATTAGAAGGAAGTGGAAATTAGAAGGAAGTGAAATTTTGCGCGGCTAAACAAACATAAAGCGGTGAAACTAAACAAGAAATAGTGATGTTACATGTAGAGATAATAACAAAAGGGCAAAAATAAATATTCGTTGAACACACAGGCGACACGATTTTATTTTGTCCATCACACGGCAGGGTTGGATTTCTTTCATTTCATCCCCATTTTTGTTTTTTAATTATTGATTTTTAGCTTACATTTTGCTTTACATTTAGGCTCCTTCCCCCCTTCCCACTTAAAGTAGAACTTTAATGATTTTAAGTATTGGCTTAATACTTATTATTGCATAGATGGCATAAATTAAACATGGTTATCCAAATTCAACGCTTGGAAACATTTGAAGTAATGATTATTATCAATTATAAAACGGTAAAATACAGCCCCCGATATAGCAGCTGAAGAGCTCCTCGAACGCTGCTGAGATATGTGACGACACACCATGGACCAGTCCTGTCTAAGCAGACGATGTCCCATAACATCTTACACATTTTTCAGAGCCTATTTTGTCATCCCCTCTTCACTTATTTCTCTTCCTTCACTAGCGTCAGTCTTAATGTTAGTCTGTTGCCTCACTCTTAACCTCGTGTATGGTATTATTTTGATGAAAAATGCAGCGTTAAAAAAAATAAAGGAATCAGTCACTTGTAAACAAAATAAGACGCCATTGTATTTTCAGCTGCTTGCACCGGGGCATGTTCGGCGTTTCAAGAGGGAACGAATACCATCCTGCTATTATTCGGAGGGCTTTTCAATTTGAAAGTGGGGTTTATTTCATTGATCATTGACCCTTCTCCTGTGTATTTACAATCAAACGGTTTTAGTTATCAGAATCAGTTTCACTTTCCATTTATAATGGTGTGAAATAAGGTCATGTTAAATACACCAAACTCTTTATAATTTGATAAATAATTGCATTGCAATTACGTTCATTCATTATAGGACGTCGTCTGCTTAAGCAGGATCGATCCCGAGTGTGACGACATCAAAACATCGCTATATTTCTGGCGAATCCTCGGATATTCCAGATGCTGAGAAGAGCTTTTATTTGTGTTGTTTTTATAATCATCAGATACGCAGTTGACATAAAACTTATACGATTGCCATCTGTAAGCTTCCCAGTTTCTAGTGATACATTAATTGCCATATTTGTGATTTTCTTTGAATAGCTACTTTAAAAAAAGCCGCCATTAGATCGTGTAAACAAACACTCGATCTTAAACACTAATAAGAAATCCAACACTACGGCATCAACAGGCTCTCTTATAATAACACATTAGTCTCCTGACTTTCTGAATAAATCACCACCAATCTCTCTAGATATATTAGGCAATGTGTTTTCGCTTCTTCCTCACCCTCAAAAGACACCATAAAAAAATCAAACCGCACTTTAAAAAAAAAATACAGTATCAACGCAACACGAATGAACTAGACGAGATAAGTACTCGATGTCCCCCCCCCCCCCCCCCCCCCGGACTCGATGCTGACCCGTCTCGACCAATAATTATTATTCAAATCCATCAGCATAAGATTTGGGGGAAAAGCACAGATTCCCATGGAAAATTCAATGCTTCCCAAGAGGTTTCTATATAGGCAACCCATGATACATGCAAAGCTGACTACGAAGAGGAAGAAAAAAAAAGTTACTTAGTTTAGATCAGGTCTGAACAAGGAGGTACTATAGGCAAGCCTAGTACCTCCTTGGTCTGAACCACACGTAGGTCGGAAAGGACCAAGAGTTGGTGATTACACATTCTACACTGCAACACAATAAAACGTAGCAATTGTACATCAAAAATACGAGATTGGAAAGGTGAAAGTTAGAATCTCATTGAAGGGAAGCTTAATTGAGTGCTGGGAAAGGTAAAGAATAATTTGTGAGCTTTCTCATTCTTATTATATTAGTTTGGAAGAAAAAGGTTGCTCTTCAAATGCCGTCACATTCAAAATATAATAATAATAATAATAATAATACCACTGTTCTTGTATAGCGCATATCACATTATATATAACGTCCTTATGCGCTTCCAAAGGGTTTTGGATATTACCCTGGCTTTAGCCAGCGTATATGACACGAAACAGCTAAAATGTCCAGGCCGAACATTTGTGTATAATCCCTTAAGCCCGGCGCACACGATCCGACTGGGAACCGATTTTCGAACAAATTGCAGTTTGCATTAAATGTGAAAGTTAACAAAAAGAAATTATCTCATTTGAAGTACGGAATAATGATACGAATACTAATATCGAAATTTTGGTTAACTGCAATTCTTCTGGTTGGAGCAAAGGCCATATCGGCTTAAAATCTTAATCGATCGCAAGATTGGTATGACGTCGCTATGATTTGAAATTGAATTCGCTTTTATTCCTACACGGGGGCTCGCAGTAGCCCGGAATATCGATTTTAGTATTCATACTACTATTCGGAACTTTGATCACGAAGATTTTACATGTTCGAAGGTTCATAACAAATGTTATAACAACTTTTCCCAAAATCGCATCGTAGTCAGATCGTGCAGTGTGCGCCGGGCTTTATACATATTTCTGTGTGCATGGGAATCTCAGCAGGATTGAGTCAATTTCTTATCATTTTGGGTGATTCCAAACCTTACAGCATACATCCCCAATTGCTTTTAGACAATTTTATTCACAACTCAATATCACGACCAGAACTCAACTTTATCTTTAACCTGCAAGATGTCTTGGAAAGTCCCTCTTCTTTGGTGATCAGCTAAAACCATAAAATCAAGAAATTTGGAATTTTAAGGATCAAATTTTGTCTTCATGATAGTCTTCTGATAAGACCAAGAGATCTCTCTGTGTGCCGCCCTCTCTGTGTGGAGAGAGGAAATCTGCATTTTGTTTAAAGGACAATTAACCCCACGTGATATTCTAGATGCACCTATTGTCTGCTACGTCTTTCCATGGAGGCTGCCATTTTGTGCATGACACGGATCATTAGGTACCATATGCATTGATAATAGCCTACCTTTACAACAGATACGTCGCTTTGTTCTGATTGTATTACGATTGTTATTGGCCATGGGCCTAGATAATTGACGACCCATGAGTTCTAATAGCCATCCTGTAAAGCAGATTCCTCGCTTTGTTTTGGTATTGTTACGATTGTCTCCGTCCTTGACGTCAATTCTCCGTCCTTGACGTATATTTTTTATGAAGTATATTTTTTATGAACAAATTAAGACCTTTTAAAAAATATATAAAACTAAACTTACATTTCAGAATATGTGACTTTATCTAATATATATTTGTCCTCTAAAAATCAATTACAAGTTAACGATGAAGGAAATTTTACTTGGGATGAAAAATATGTTCGTGTACACATAAAGTAATGGCAGCCCCCTTATTATTGCTAGCAGACGATAACTTGGCTGGAAAATAGTGATTTATAAATATCTATATCCTGTGTTTTTACATGAAATTGCATGTATCAAATAAGAGGCATATACTACACCATTCAAAATAAGCTAATTCATACGCTGAGGTTAATTTCCCTTTAAAGTAGCTATTCAAAGAAAATCACAAATATGACAATTAATGTATCACTAGAAACTAGGAAGCTTACAGATGGCAATCGTATAAGTTTTATGTCAACTGCGTATCTGATAATTATAAAATCACCACAAATAAAAGCTCTTCTCAGCATCTGGAATATCCGAGGATTCGCCAGAAATATAGCGATGTTTTGATGTCGTCACACTCGGGATCGATCCTGCTTAAGCAGACGACGTCCTATAATGAATGAACGTAATTGCAATGCAATTATTTATCAAATTATAAAGAGTTTGGTGTATTTAAACATGACCTTATTTCACACCATTATAAAGGGAAAGTGAAACTGATTCTGATAGCTAAAACCGTTTGATTGTAAATACACAGGAGAAGGGTCAATGATCAATGAAATAAACCCCACTTTCAAATTGAACAGCCCTCCGAATAATAGCAGGATGGTATTCGTTCCCTCTTGAAACGCCGAACATGCCCAGGTGCAAGCAGCTGAAAATACAATGGCGTCTTATTTTGTTTACAAGTGACTGATTCCTTTATTTTTTTAACGCTGCATTTTTCATCAAAATAATACCATACACGAAGTTAAGAGTGAGGCAACAGACTAACATTAAGACTGACGCTAGTGAAGGAAGAGAAATAAGTGAAGAGGAGAGGACAAAAAAGGCTCTGAAAAATGTGTAAGATTTTATGGGACATCGTCTGCTTAGACAGGACTGGTCCATGGTGTGTCGTCACATATCTCAGCAGCGTTCGAGGAGCTCTTCAGCTGCTATATAGGGGGCTGTATTTTACCGTTTTATAATAAGCCAGTTCGGGGTTAGCGCATGGTACAAATGACCCCAAATATCCACAGATATTTTAGACATGGAGGGTCCCTTCATGTGCACTTCAGAAAAATAACTCTGGGAGTGATAGAGGTGCCTCATGAATAGCTTTTGTTTCCCCCTTTAAAAAGAATACTTCCACCTGGATATCATGGAATGCACCATTAGTGCATAATTGAATAATGATTACATGACATTCATGAGCACATATCGAATATTAGTGTCAGTGGGTTTTAGAATTTGGTACAGATGACCTTTATCTGCTCATGCTCAGATTGCATCTCCGAAGTGGCTTATTGATAATAGTGGCTAATTGATAATAGGGACTTTTAGAATGGCACGTCCACTTAGTCGACTGGTACGCAAGGACATCATTCTACGCCACTGCGCATGCGCCACTCGCCCTCTCCTTGTCCTCCTCCCTGACTTGCAAAATCGAGAACGTGTTCACTTCGTTTTTGCGGTGCTCCGAAATCTTCGACGAGGTTCACGTATATGACGTCATCAGAACAGTTCAACTATTATGCTCATCCGTTGAGTGTGTACTTCCGGTTGACGTCGACGGTACGTACACGTCGAGTGAAATCTAAAATGATCAGAACTGTAGTCAACATGGGCAGTCGACGACGTTGACATGCGCGAATTAGTCGACTGGGACGAAGTACTAGTCCACTGCTTCTAAAAGTCCCTAATAATCATTACTTCAAATGTTTCCAAGCGTTGAATTTGGATAATCTTGTTTAATTTATGCCATCTATGCAATAATAAGTATTAAGCCAATATTTAAAATCATTAAAGTTCTACTTTAAATGTACGCTGAACTCCACATGCAGAACTCTACACTAGTAGAGTAGTGTGGAGTTCAGCGTTGTTGTCTCATTGATCTCACCGTCTCCGATTGATGCGACCGGTCGCCATGTTTAGAGCTCGCAGAAAAATTTTCATTACAATTTTATGAATTTTTAGAATCAAATAATTAAGCACTGTAAAGTCTTTTCCACAAATTGACTGCACATACAGGCAAACAAGTTTATCGTTACGAATTCTAAAGGCGATTCAATTGAGAAAATCAGTATAATGTTGTTTTTTAAATAAAAAAAAAATCAAATCACGTAGTTTGCATAGAAGTACACTGGGATGGTACACAGTAAACGCTGTCCTACGTACGGTGTTTGTATGAGTATAAATTTGGTTTGGTTTTGTTGAAAATCAAGGGATGCTACTTACCAAATAGACCTGTTTACTAAGTGATTCAAATTTATGGATGTTTCTTTCCTGGGGACCTAGTAACGAGGTATTCCATTAACCTGCTATTAATGAATGAACTACAATACTTGGAATCCAGTTTGCATACATTACTTGTTGCTATGTCTGACAGGCCTCTGACAAGCTTTCAGGTTGTCAAGAACAACCTTTGTTTCAAAAGTATGCATAAAATTTGAATCACTTAGTAAACAGGTCTATTACAAAGCTCTTCGATACGCACATAAAACACATTCAGGAGGAGACTAAATAACAAAATATTTCAATTTTATGACATTGAAAGTCTTTTTTTTAAAATAATGCTCATTTTGTTCTATGTGCTTTCTCTGTGGTTCCATAGTTCCACACCGAGTCGGGCTCTCAATTTTGGCTGTGAGGCCGCATCAACTGATCGCACAGAGCCCTGTGTAAAATGCAATAATCCACGCAGTAGAGATCTATGTGTTGTATACAGCAGTAGGGGCAGCAGTTTTGTGTTTTCGCCATTATTGGTTTAGGAGTACGAGGTTATATTATATCCTTGTAAATTGTGTTATGATTGCGAATTTAACATGACTTATACACAATAACAACAGACAACGTAATAGTAAAATTTATGTTCTAAGGAAAATATCATCCCATTTTGGATATTTAATTAAAACATTCTGAAAAAGCAGTTTTACAACAAATTAATTTTGAATCTTCGTGGGTAATGGTTCTTTCAGACAGACGATGAATAAGATACTCTGTCAATGTCTGGCGATTTGGATTACAAATAAAGATAACGTTTACTGTTATGAATAAGTTTTTACAAATATTAAGCCGGCTGTAAATAACTTACTTATGTATGAATGGGCGTGGTCAGTACAGTACACCCTAATGGACTGATGAACTGAACATAAAACTTCACGAAGAATCCGTTTAGCATAAACAAGTGCAAAAGACCAATCCAACATCAGTTGAGCTTTTTTATCTATCGAGAAGCGGTGTTTAGAAGAAACTCATAAAACTCCCCCCAAAATTGAAGATTTCATTAAAAAATTCGAACATAGTGGAATCAACGTCGGGATGTCTTTCCTTGAAGAACGCAGTTTTTTCTCTCTCTCTCTCGTATTTTAATTAACATTCCATTGCTTCCCTTGAGTCTGTAGTAATACGTATACACGGACAATCTGTTCCTGGGTATTCAAATTCATTTGCATTATCTACCAAAATTTGGATGGTTTAAAGGCAATCATAAAGTCCAACAAAGATTAAAAGTATAGAATAGCCTGGAATAAGGGTAGACTTGCCCTTATTTTTCGATAATGGAGATTACACTTCAATTGCTGTTATTAGATGTACAAACAATTGCACTTACTAAAATACTGAAATTGTATTTGTATATATAATATCTCCATTGCCACTTTGTCACTTACCTAAATTATTTTGTTTATATCTTTGTTCTTTGTTCATTATACATGTAATTGTTCCTTGATTTTGATCAATAAAATATTAAATATAAAAAAGAAAGGAAAAAGAGAAGCTAACAACCACTTACTAATATTAGTATCATGTCCATGTATATTATTGTATTATTCAACATAATATATCATTGCTTTGCATCTTAAAAAGAAAAAAAATCATTTGCATTAACACATTGGATCATCACCTGGGTCTGCGATTCAAGTAGCATTTAAAGGGAAATTAACCTCAGCGTATGAATTAGCTTATTTTGAATGGTGTAGTATATGCCTCTTATTTGATACATGCAATTTCATGTAAAAACACAGGATATAGATATAAATCACTATTTTCCAGCCAAGTTATTGTCTGCTAGCAATAATAAGGGGGCTGCCATTACTTTATGTGTACACGAAAATATTTTTCATCCCAAGTAATATTTCCTTCATCGTTAACTTGTAATTGATTTTTAGAGGACAAATATATATTAGATATAGTCACATATTCTGAAATGTAAGTTTAGTTTTATATATTTTTTAAAAGGTCTTAATTTGTTCATAAAAATATACTTTCTGTACGTGGAGACGGAGAATTGACGTCAAGGACGGAGACAATCGTAACAATACCAAAACAAAGCGAGGAATCTGCATTACAGGATGGCTATTAGAACTCATGGGTCGTCAATTATCTAGGCCCATGGCCAATAACAATCGTAATAAAATCAGAACAAAGCGACGTATCTGTTGTAAAGGTAGGCTATTATCAATGCATATGGTACCTAATGATCCGTGTCATGCACAAAATGGCAGCCTCCATGGAAAGACGTAGCAGACAATACCGCATCTAGAATATCATGTGGGGTTAATTGTCCTTTAACAAACCCTTGCTTCCATTGGTTCTGCTATTTGACTTCGTGTAAAAGCACTCTTGAATTCATATCAATAGACCTATTCATAAAGTTATTCAAATTTATGGACGTTTCTTTCCTATAGGGACCTATAGTAACGAGGTATTCCATTAACCTGTTATTAATGAATGAACTACAATACTCGGAATCCTGTATGCGTACATTAACATTACTTGCTGCTCTGTCTGCCAAGCCTCTGACAAGCTTTAAGGTTGTCAAGAACAACCTTTGTATGAAAAGTATACATTTGAATAATTATGTTAGGGCACATGTCTATTGGCTGAGTGGTCTGAGCCCCGACTTTAAAAATAGTGCACAGAGAGAGAGCTGCAGAGCCTAAACACTGTCATTTAGCCGTATGTACATTTGTCTAAATATCATTTTCAAATTTACAGGGGGATATGTTGATAAGGCAGAGAAGGGGTAAAACCCCATAATTTTCTAACATTCGCATAGACAATAGAAGGTAGAACACCCCCTAAAAGAGGTGTTGCTTTGCATTTAAAGGGAACAATTATTCCAAACTGAAGGACAAGACCTTGTTGAACGGCACTGTAATGGTGCTTTACAGACAAGGTTGAGTTCTGAAGGTGGACAAATAAATTTTGAGCTTTCTCATTATTTTGTCAGTTTAAAAGAAACATCCTCTGAAAACGATTGCTCTTCGAATGCCCTCATATTCGACATAAATAATAAGAAACAGCTCAAAAGTTTGAACAAAACTTCCAAACAACATAATGTGCATAGTCTCATAATAATTCTATGTGCAGTGCATGTGACTTTCACCAAGATATGTCTGACCATTTTTAAAATTCCAAAACCTTACAGTGTAGGCCTACGCTAATTCTTCTGTTCAATATAATCCACCTTTCCCATTTGCTTCCAGACAACTTCTTTCACACTTGACCAGAACTCAGTGAGTGATATGAAGACTTTGGGAAATGGTAAAGATTCCTTGGCGCACAAAAATACCAGGAGGCATTTATGTTCTGTTCTGGTAATTGGGCAACAGACAATCGATCATCTAGACGCATTACTCGATCGTATGATACCTGCAGCTATTCTTATTCGGGAAAAGAAGCAGGGTTAATACATTCATAATCATTCATGAGAAATTTACATATATCTGCATACAAATCTGCTAAACATAATTCCATATCCCCATTACCTATTCTAATCCATGCCTCTCTAGTAATGCAAATACATAAATGGCTCACCCAATATGCCATTTCGTATCGCATTGAAAATGAATGCTTACCTCTTTCTCAAATGCCTTGTAACGAACTATTTAATTGCATTCACCTGTTACAAGTTATTGTGTTTCAATTCTCATAATGCAGATTGCCAAATTGTTTGTCCGGTGTAGCGGCACATACGGTTCTCCGGCAGATACCGTATCCGCCGGCAGATATCGTTCTACCTCGGAACCATATCTGCCGGGTTTGACGTTTGCAGATTTGGTTCCCCGGCGGATTTGGTTCCACGGCGCTGCAGATAAGGTGTATTGTATATTGGCAGATTTGTACGAGACACTCACGTGCCTAATAGACCTGTTTACTAAGTGATTCAAATTTATGGATGTTTCTTTCCTGGGGACCTAGTCAGTGGCGTATCCAGGGGGTGGCGCAAAAAACTAGCAAAAAAAAAGTTGTTCATTAAATAGGCTTCAAAATTGGTCACATATAGGATTATTTTGCATCTCAGCCCTTCTTCAGAAGACCCCTCCCCCAGGACGGCGATCAATAATGCCTGGCGCCCCCCCCCCCCCCTATTGGGAAATCCTGGATACGCCCCTGCTAGTAACGAGGTATTCCATTAACCTGTTATTAATGAATGAACTACGATACTTGGAATCCAGTTTGCATACATTATTTGTTGCTATGTCTAGGTACGGTATCTACCGGGGTTGGAACATGATCCGCCGGCAGATAGTGTTCTGCCGATCCCCGTATCTGCCGCTACACCAGCCGATAACTTCGAATGTAAATGTAAGCAATTTGCATTCTGGCTATCGAAATACGGTAGCTTTTAACAGGCGAAAGTAACCATTTGTCACTATTCAAACGTGTATAGAATAGACCACTTCTGTCACTTCTTAGTGACGAGCTATTCCATTAACCTGCTTTTTATAAATGAGCCTCAATGCTTGGAATCCAGTTTGCATACATTATTTGTTGCTATGTCCGGCAAGCTTTTAGGTTGTCAAGAACAACTTTTGTTTGAAAGGTATGTATACGGAAGCGGTCTATTAAATACATTACGAAAATCGCTCATTTCAATGATATGCAAATATTAAGGTCACACACACACCGACACCCACACACGAGCACACATTCACATACATGCTCACACCCGACACACGCGTATACATACAGAGGTACAGAGACGGACAAAAGAGAAGAGATAGAATGGAGAGAAACAAATGATTACATTAGTAAACGAAGAAGCTTGACTGGGGAGGAATTTTTTTAATTTGTAAACAAATCTTTCGGCATATTACTCCCAGTGTTAAAGATCGTATGCTCGATCTATAATGAAAAACACAAGTCAGAAAAAATTGGAACCAGCGGGATTCGAACCTGTCATCTACTGCTTGCCGGGCAGCGACTTAACCACCAGGCTATTCTGGTTCACGGCCAAGTCACGACGAACTAGAATCAAATACCCAAGATCCTCTTCTTTCTGACTCATTAATATTCAAACGGTCCGATCTTTAACACTGGGAGTAATATGCCGAAAGATTTGTTTACAAATTAAAAAATGATTACATGTTGGAACAAAAAGAATGAATGCGAGTAAACGGAAAGAAAGACAGCCAGAGGGAACTAGAGAATATGTAAAGACCTGTTTTTATCTATGAATCATTACGAATTTGTTCCGTCCCCTCCCACCCCACATTGTGGATATTTTTTCTCTCACTGGTTTGGTACAGTGACTAATTGATTTACAAATTGAAATTATTATAAACATTACATAACGCGTGTACTTGCCCAAAATACGCCCACACAGAATAACAAGTCAGGGCAATTTCAGTGTTTGGAGCTGGCGTGATCACCACGCCATTGTTTAGCACAAATTTTTTTAGAACCAGCAACCTTGACAACTTGGCCGGTATGACGTCACACTTTGGTACTCTATATCATTTGTGTAATCACCCCTGATATGATATTCTTATATTCGGAGGAGATAGCCATATGGGCTATATGATTCCTCAAATTAGGTAGTCTTTTACTCATGATGCAGACTGATAAGAAAAAGAGATTAAATATCGGAACAAAGAAAAGAGGAAAAGTGGAAGTGTCACAGAGACGCATAAAAATTAAACAGCTTAATTCGGGCCAGCGTTCCCAGGTTCAAAGCGTTCAATTATCGTATCCGAGACTCAAAATTTTCGTTTTTAAAGAGAAAATTATCGTACATATAGCCCATATAGCTGACTCTGTATCTCACCGGAAAATGATGAAGTGGATTCTGCCAACTGTAGACCTATATCTATATGGATAAGAAATATGTCCGAGCTGAAGGCAAGATACGATCCCGCGAAATTCACGATCAGGAATGCAAACTAGTAGGCCAGGAGCCTGCTGCGTATTAGTCACCTTTTACCGATAAGATTCGACCCCGTAAAGTTACTTAGACCATCTAAGTTATTGAAAAAAAAAGGTTGTCATCCTGATCGTAGCCGCTGGGTTAAGCCCTAGAGCCCCTAAAAAGACCGCAAAGTTGTCAGTAGGAAGTAGTATGACTGGATATTACAAAAACACAAAAATCTGACAAAAATTCCGTTGGGATGGGGTGTCAGACGGCCCCTAAAAATTGGGGTAAAATTTTCCCCTTGAAGCCCGGGGATCAAATTTTGTTAGAAGGAAGAGCTATGGATGTACATTCCAAAATTATTAAAACTGACAAAATTGTCCACCGGGAAGGGGGTGTCAGACCCCTGAAATGAAAACCCCAAAGTGCCCTTTGACAATGCTTTGCCCCACTAAAATGCTCTGTATGTAAAGAAAAAATATTTTCTTACCTTCTGACTATGATAATTCAAAAGCGTTTTATTCAGTTCACTTTAAATTTTCGTAACATAATTTTGAGTATAATAATATTCTTGAGGTGCAATTTGGTAATTGATTGGTCTTTTGAGTAATAAGTTATCAAATTATGAAAAATGTATTGCTCTCTCAATAGTAGCCAAAAATATTGTCAGGATTATGTAAACACACCCAATGACCATCTAACAAGGCATAATAGAGCAGCTTGCTTGGTATCTGTGCAATTAACACATGAAAAGTACATTTCAGTCTGGCAGTCACACACCACAGATACCTGATCGTACATCGTACAGAGGGCCAAATCATCGTACAAATACGATAATTATCGTACACCTGGCATGCTGCTTCGGGCTTACATTATAGTTTGTTCTGTGTTCAGTACAGATTCAGATTCAGATTCAGATTAATTTAACCATAAAAGAAACATACAAATGAAATATAATACTAAGTACAGAATATTAATGTTAATGTTAATGTCATATGAATTATACCTCAGTCACACCGCCTAACCGACTCCATACCAATTATTTTTTTCCCTTGGGTGTAATGCATTTTTTTGTCGGGTCTGTTGTTCGGCTGCTTTTGCCTGTAACTGAGGTATTACATGAGACAGAGCGAGTGTGGGAAGTCCTGATGTGAGGGCAATGCGCAAACATCAAAAGATGAAAGAAATGCAGTATAGATTCACACAATGAACATAGTTTAGGGCCGGTCACATTTTACCAATATCTATAACGATCACTATAACTATAAAATCGATCTTCGCAGGAAATGTATTGAATCCGTGAAATCTGTACTGAAGGTTCATTACAAAATTGATGAGCAACATCGATAGAAAATACCTTTCTACGACCGATTTTACAGTTATAGTTATTTTTACCCGTAATAATTATGTGATAAGCCCTTTGAATGGTCGACATCTTGTAACAAATCTTTCTGTACTGAGACATTCCATTAGGGTATCCCACCCCATGAGAGGAAAGATTTATGAATTAATTAATAATTGAGCAAATGAAGGTTATAGTCGTTTTGTTTAAGGTCATTTCTTAGATGACAGTATATTCGTCTTTCAGAATAAGGACACTTCGCATGAAAGCATCATTTTGTCAGACTAATTATTTTACTGTCGGATATTATTATGTGAATGAGTTCTCTTGTAAAACACAATTATACGTTCGGAATTACAAACCTTCTGAATATCGAACAACCCTAAAGACCTAAAATGTCCATATATTCCGGACCAGGCTGTAATGGGCTTCCAATATGCCTTAAAACATGTTAACAGTAGCCTTAAAATGGCGAGACTAAATACTGCAGGCACAAACCGATAAAAACCTTGGCCAATAGGGTAAAGTACTTTTTGTCGTTTTTGAAGGTCTCGTCAGTGTGACGTGGGTATTGTAATTTTGGAAAATCATCCTTTTCCATTTAACAAGTTCTTTATAATTCCTTTATTTTCAGTTGCCATGGTCACATGCAAATTGATATTCACCTATATGTTAAATATTCGCGAATAGCCTATTGTTGTGGCGCACCAACGCGATACAATTGTATTTGATAAAACATTACCCATTTCTTTGTTTTCCACACCATTTTGGGGTTATTGTGTGACTGCTACAAAGTGCACAGAACATTTTACCTGTGTGACAGCATGTAGACCTACCGAGACTGCTCAGTCAAATCTCCGACTGCAATTAATGGTAAGCTTACGTTTCATCATTTTCATACCCTCTAAAAAGTATATTACCAATGGCAGTAATAGACTAATAGTTGCCCATTTAGCTTGCACAAACAGTGTTTTCTACAACTAATCTGACGCCACGTTTTGTTGTGGCGCACCAACGCGATACAACTGTATTTGATTAAAACATTCCCCATTTCCCTTTTTGCCCATTTTTGCGTCATTGTGTGACAGCTACAAAGGTATTCTAGCAACTCGTTTTTAAAGTTTCTTGAGTTGAGCCGTTTGTTCGTGATATCAATTTGACCACACAGAGAAATAATATTGAAAACTCGCGTTTTCCTTAAAAGATATTAAGGAATTCGAAGCAACTTCTTCATAGAATGGTACATAATTATGGTTCTAACTTCTAACGTTCCTTTTCATATTTTCAGCTCGCATACCACAGCTGGAACAAAATATAACTGCATACGCTGGACATGCAAAGAGAAACTTTTCTGAAATATTATGGATTGTTACTTGATTATCTTGCCGGAAAACCTCGGATTTTGAGACCCCTACAAGTTTGACGACGCACTCTAAGAGGTGCCACCTTTGAATGAGAATACTATTTCACTCCCACGGAAAACCTACAGTGAACTGCGTCAAGCGATTTCGAACTTTAGGTTGTCAGAAATTGGGCCGCCATCTTATTTTTTATGCAGGTTTTAATGTAAGCTTCCTGATAAAACAATAGTTATGTTCACACGTAGTACATAGCATCGATGCTATGTAAGTTTCAAAAATATTTCCAGTACGTTCAGACAGGCCGTGATCGACTTGCTTCTATCACCCACTCGTGACTATTCATCGCTCACCCGCTGCCAAAACAATAATTACTGCGCCACGCAGAGTGACCCGAGTATAATTGGTATGCATGGTAAAACGCGAGGAAGTTTGTGTATATACAGGGGTCATGTGATGCGAAGCTTTTGTTTTGAATAATTAGGTGGTCTGTCGTAGTCGACAGACCACCTCTTAATTTCGTCAGAATTTTCTTTATTATTATTTATTTTTATTTTTCCACCACTTTCTTGTTACAATGATTCCTCAATATCGGCTGAGTCAAATTTTATCAAAATCTCTACAGTCATGAGGACATATCAGATCAAGCTTGGGTATCTATTTCAAGGTCATCAGGTCATCGTGACGTCATCCAGGCGCCATTTTGTGAAATCACATTATCAATCATATCTTCATAACGAGTCGTCAAAAACGAACCATATTTGACATGCATTAACTTCAGGTCAAGGGTCAACATAAAATGTCATCAAAATCCGCGCGCACATATTGACGCGCACGTACGCGCGCGTCAAAATTTAAAAATGCTCAAAATCACTTTTTAATCAAATTAGAGTATTGTTCAGGACATTTTAAGCATTTTAAATTTTTCTGTCCGTGCGCGTCCGTGCGCGCGTTATGCGCGCACACAGCGCGTAGAGAACGTAAAAACGCTGTTTTTTCGCATATTTTGTCTTCCTGACACTATTCTTGACAATTTCCAACTATTTACAGTCAATCTCGACCTTCCATAATGTCGTACGCGCGCGTCAAACTTTCAAATTCGTGCGCACGTCAATGGGCATTCTAATGTAAAAAGTGGTAAAAACATGCCTATCTAGAATCCGCCATAGCTCATCAGAACGCGAGGAAACCCCCAAATTTCTGTACATATTATGAAAGCCTGTGAGTTGTAGATTGGAATTCATGCAGAATTTTTGCCGATCGCATGTTCTAACGTCATCATATTTGCATATGAACTCAAAAAAATGATTTTGAAAAAATGACGTCATCATTTTTGTATTCATTTGCTAATATTTCAGTAATAGGTGATCGATTTTCTTCCAAAGTTTGATATGTTGTAGCTGATACAATTCTCTACAAGATCAGTCACCACCATTTTTCATTTTGATGACGTCATCACACTGAAATCTTCAATTAAAGACGACATGTCAGATTTTTCCCTATTTGCGTGTTATGTCTATGGAAGATGATTTTTTTTCGAATCATGAATCTACATGACATCGTTCTCTGAGCAGTATCTCAGTTATTTTTGGTCTATTTCCTTCCCGATTTTAATATGTTGTAGCTGAGACTATAAGCTTTTACAAATGTGTCTCCAATTTTTGATCAGATGTCGGGATCATGCCCAATTTTCAACTACAAAATGTGATTTGAGAATCCCGTTTTTCGTTTACGTGTTATCTCTATGGGAAATATTTTGGTCTATTGGTCATAGCACTTGCCTCCCATTCCGGTGACCCAGGTTCGATCCCCGGTGGGTCCATATTTTTTTTTTTTTTTTTTTGCTTCTTTTTGCCTTTCATTTTACCATCCTCTTCGACTATTATAACATCAACAATCACAAACCATGTAATAAAATGCCTTATTTTGCATGTTATGTCTATTAGAAAGTAGTGTGCAGTAGTTTGTGTACAACCCTATGGAAATTTTGATTCCCTATCGTGTATTAGAGCTACGGGGTTTATCTCCCAAGTATCCTGCAATATCAAATAGTCCTGTTTGATATCACAATTTCTAAAAATTGGCTTCGTCAATTATCTTAAATTATCATTATATCATCTTCATTATCATAATCATCACCATTATCATCATCACCATAATCATTTTACAATGACCGTTACACATTTTGCTACATTTCTGTCCTCAAGAAGCATCTCCATTCATGGCATTCTTGACATCCTATCTTCAGTTTAGTATTTCCCCATTATTATGATCATCCTGATTACAATCATGATCGTACAAATTGAAGGACAGACCACCTAATTCGTCCTCATGACGAATTCAATTCTAGTATTTTATTTGTCTTCATAAATCAACATAATAACACAATAACAATTCATTTGTAATATCGATAATACAATCAAGTAACAAATACATGTGTTATAATACTTAATTTTAAATAAACCTTGTACATGTCAAAATTGACTGAACTCCAATCTTATGCCAAAATAAAACACATGCATGCACACTATATTCTCTGGTAAGCACATGTAAATCAATATCTAAAGACCACATCATACTTTATAGTATCCCGAAATTAGGGTTCATCTGTGAAAAAATTTAAAAGAAGCTAATTTCAACTGATTTGGGTAGGTATGGGTTTGGACAACTACCAAAAAAAAGGAAGGAGTGATAGAGGTTGGGGAACTTTTTTTATTCAAGGTCAAAGGTCAATGACCTTTTTCAAAATCACTAAAATTGGTATTTCAAGAAAGGAATATGGTATCTGCATGATTCTGGTGTCAAAATGCTTAGAACTAGGAAAGAAAATGATGTAGAGTAATTACTGACTATAAAAATCAAATCTTGACCTCCAAAATTGAGGTCAAAGGTCAATGACCTTTTTCAAAGTCACTAAAAATGGTATTTCGGGAAAGGAAAGTGGTATATGGATTCACAGGTATCATCGTGTGTTAAGCTCGCTATCCACAGTCTCCGTAAGCTCCGTGCTATTCGCAAGTATCTAACTACAAAAGCAGCTGAGCAGCTTGTGCATGCATTTGTAACATCCCGGATTGATTGCTGTAACTCGTTGTTATATGGCATCTCTCAGTCTCAAGTAAGGAGGCTCCAACTTGTTCAGAATGCTGCTGCCCGTCTAGTTACATGTACGCACAAGTATTCTCACATCACACCAGTCCTTAAGTTCCTTCATTGGCTTCCTGTTGAACATCGTCTCACGTATAAAATCCTTCTGATTGCGTATCGTGCCCTGACGTTCTCCTCTCCACAGTACATTTCATCTCTTCTTGACTTTCACAAGCCTGGTCGTCCTGGTCTCCGCTCTTCCAATACATTTAATCTTGATCTTTTCATTCCTAAAACCAAACGGTCATGGGGAGATCGAGCATTTATATCAGCAGCTCCCCGTTTGTGGAACAGTCTTCCAACTAAACTAAAGGACTGTAAATCAGTAGAACATTTCAAGTCCTGTCTGAAAACTCATCGAATGGCCCAATATTATTGTAGTAATTTGCATTGACATGAATCTCAATGTCTTTATACCCTAACCTGTAATGTTATCAATGTAATTGTATTTTAGGTTAAGTTTATATGCAATTGAATTGTAAGCGCCTTGAGCACCCTTTGGGTGGATATGTTTTTACGCATTATAAGTGTCTATATTATTATTATTATTATTATTATATGCATGATTCTGGTGTCAAAATGCTTAGAACTAGGAAAGAAAATGATGTAGAGCAATTACTGACTATACAAATTAAATCTAGACCTTCAAAATTGAGGTCAAAGGTCAATGACCTTTTTCACAAAATCACTAAAAATGGTATTTCAGGAAAAAAATATGGTATATACGTGTACCTGATTTCAGTATCAAAATGCTCAGGAATACGAAAGAAAATAATTTAGAGTAATAACTATTAGATTAAAGTCTTGACCTCTAAAGCTAAGGTCAAAGAGGGTCAAAGGTCAAAATTGATGTTTTATCATATATCAACCTGGTATTAAGCTTCTTTTAAATTTTTTCACAGATTGGTTCAATATAGGGCTGATTTAGGGTTACTATTAGTTAAGGTCTGATTCTGAAAGAGCAGAATTCTCAGCTTTAAAATGATAATAACTCATTGGATGTTCATAACTCAATGTACAAAGAGAAGAATGCACAGTCCCTCATAATGTTACTTCTTAATAAGGGTTTAAAGTTTGCAGTCTATTGAAGCACTCTGACTTGCAAAGTGTTGTGCTAAGGTGACAAATGGAGGATTAGAACTCAATGAAAATTTATATGAAGGGATTATCAGATTGTCCTAAAACTTGGAATACTACATAGACATATCCTGTTTATCATAGTGCACAAGTATCAATGCAAGAACTTACTCCGGGAGATTTATGGGAGATTAAAATGAGACAAGTATTCAGGGTCGTGAAAAAGAAAAGTAATACAACAAAGTCCAGAGAAGACACACATAAGTCTGATAAAAAGCTGTCAAAAATACCACTTCTAGATTGTTTGGTGCCTCCACATTTTAGATTACTTAGAAAAAAGTATACTCTTTCAGGAAATACCCAAAACTAAAATTTGACCATGCATGCCAACCAAAACACATTGATTGAGCTCTAACTGAAAATCACACAGTGCGACTTTTGGGTGGTTTTGTGGTGCCTGGTCATATATAAAAAAGAAAAAAGATAAAAAGAAGGACCCCCCCCAAAAAAAAAAACAACAACAAACAAACAACAACAACAAAACAACCCCCTTCCTTACCACACAGTATACACATTAGCCTACTTACCCCTATTTACATCACATTACATTACAGTACCAGATGAAACAGACAGAATGATAATAGAAAAAAGTAGGGAAGAGGATACATCACATGAATACATACATTGCATTATATTATAGCACCACATGAAACAGACAGAATTACAATAGCAGCGAGTGAAGATAGCAGCGATTGCGCTCACATTACAAATAGTCACAAGCGCGGTGGGTGGTCTACCGCAAAGCGTCGATGCTTTGTCGCTGGATCCTGAGATTTACTCCTGCTAAACTCACTGCAAGAATAGTTTGGAAACTCGCTTCTATCTCGTGACTATCTGCGTTCAGACAGCGTTTGGTCTCGACACTATCTGGTCTTCATCAAAATAGCATCGACACCTCGATAGCATCGATGCTATCGCTCTACGTGTGAACGTACCTAGTGTAATGCTTTTCCAATGAAATGCACAACTAATTTATTGATGGAGCAACCTCACGGATCTTTCAAAAAATCAATTTTATTGCAAATACAAGTAGATTTTGGTTACCTGGAAACATACACACCATGTTCATGATTTAATTCCAAATGCCGGGCAATCAAGGTATCCAAACCGTCATAACCAAGAGAAAAGATATTCCTCTGTCACAGTGTTGTAGTGGTAAATATTTTTTGGGTATACTCCTTTATACTGATAGCTCAATCCTCAGAGCACCAAGTTACGACGAGGCGATGCACCGTGCTGTGGTGGTGATTCACAAACACAATAACCCCCGTGACCTGACAAGAAAACACACACACACTCAGCCTCACACACACACACATCGTCACACACACATCGTCACACACACCCACACACACCCACACACACACGCTCACATGCACCCCCCCCCCCCCCGAGTGCCCAAACCTATCTACGTCAGCGAGGGAGCAAAGCGACCGAGCGGCAAATTTTTCAATTTTTAACCCTAAAAACACGCAATTTCTTGTGCATTTTACCCAGGAAATTTTGCAATTAAGCGGTAGAGAAGCTCGAATTTTATGCATTGATAAGCGGTTTTCTATTCACTCACTTCTACAATCGGGAGCAAAACTAACGAAAACCCTGAAAGGCTTGAAAAAGCAAGGGTACCTGAAGTTGAGATTTCTTTCAAAAGTTGAACCTTTGCAAATGCTGTTTTATACACTTTATTTATCTTACATCGGGGGCGCAATATTTAACAGGAGTCATAATGACACATACATGATATATCGAGCAAAGCAATTACATCTTTATTTTTTTCAAATTTTGAACCCTTTAAGCTATTTAAGAACAATATAGGCCTACTGGGGGCGCGAAATTACGAGATCCTGAAAGATAATAATTATGCGAGGGAGCAAAGCGACCGAGCTTTCGAAAATTTTCGCATTTCAAACCTTCAAAAACTAGATTTTTAGTGCATTAACAGGCCATTACCCCACCTCATATTTTTGGGGGATATATACCCCTACCGCCCCCCTCCAGGGATCGACACCCACTGGTGGGGGCCAGACGTGAAGGATCCAACCGCACAGCCAGGATGTCATTTTAGGGGGGCGGTTGTGAGCACGCGAAGAGTGCGAAATTGGTGCGTGCTCCCCAGGGGGTGGGTGCAGGGGGGGGGGGGGGGGGGAAGATTCCCCCCTTCCGTGCGAAGCGCGAAAGCTCTGACGTTTTATAGCAAATTTGAGAGAAAGATAACTGCTCGTAGCACCCCCTTTATTTAGGGGAAAAGGTATTTCGAGGTCAGGACTGCTTTACAGTTATTTGGACGCAACACAGCATTGTATGTAACAGGGGTGGGTTCAGGAAGGGGGTAATTTCCCCTTCCCGCTCGGAGCGCGAAAGCTCTGACGTTTTATAGCAAATTTGAGAGAAAGATAACGGCTCGTAGCACCTTTTTAGGCGGAAAGTTATTTCGACGTCCGGACTGCTTTTCAGTTATTTGGGCGTAATACTGCACTGCAACAGGGATGGGCGCAGGGAGGGGGGTTCCCCCTTCCCGCGCGAAAGCTCTGATATTTTAGCAAATTTGAGAGAAAGATAACGGCTTGTAGCAAACAAAGGCGGAAAGTTATAGTTGGACGAACCCACTGCTTTTTCAATTATTTGGAGCAATATTGCACGGTATGTAATAGGGGTGGGTGCAGGAAGGAGGAGTTTCCCTCCTTCCCGCGCGAAGCGCGAAAGCTCTAACGTTTTAGCACCTTTTTAGGCGAAATGTTAGTTCGACGCCCTGGCTGCTTTTCAGTTATTTTGGACGTAATACTGCACTGTAACAAGGATGGGTGCAGGGAGTGGGAGTTTCCCCCTTCCCGCGCGAAGCGCGAAAGCTCTGACGTTTTAGCAAATTTAAGAGAAAGAAAACGGATTGTAGCAAACAATTTGTTTAGGCGGAAAGTTATAGTCCGACGCCATGACTGCTTTTCAGTTATTAGGACGCAATACTGCACTGTATGTGACAGGGGTTGGTGCAGGGAGAGGAGAGTTATTTCCCCCTTCCCGCGCGAAGCGCGAAAACTCTCTCACTTCTCCCGCTTTTTCGCTCTCGCTTTTTTTTTTTTAGTGGCTGAATGGGGGGGGGGGGCATGGCCCCCTTGTGCCCCCCTGTCTACGCCAGTGGTTGTTATTAGTTATGCATTAGTTGTAGAAGTGAATGCAAGTAGTAAGTTTGTAGTTTAGACAGTACGTGTAACATTCACAGTGCCCTGATTATAAACACGATTTCAAAGGCATCTTTTTCACAATAAATATCACATCAAAATATAATTAAATCTTAGTTTTTGCAAAAGGCATCAAGCATTAGTGAGGGTTAGTGAGTCGTATTTTCAGACCAATCATTGCATCAACCATATGTCTAAAATGCACAAACTAATCCAAATATTATCAAACCGTTGTCATAATAATGATTTTCTAGTTCTATAGTTTCTGCAAATTCTCATCACCTGTAAAGGTTGTGCTATCATAAAGTGTATGAGGTAATTATTTAATTGTTACTACAGATTTTTATAAAACACACTGTCACTTCCAAACGTCTTGTTTGTTAAAGAGGCAATGTACAAGTGCACAACATCTTTACTCATTTCATACATTTTGTTGGGAGCTTGAGCAAAATATTCATGAAGAAACATACCCAATGTTAATAACATTTTTTTTAAAACTATTTTTTTGATGTGCAAACAGTGCAGTTTTGGTAATTGAACACAATGAACTGTTTAACAATTAACTACAACTGAGTTGTGCTTTTTGAGACCTGAATTCGTTTTAGAAGTGCAAAGATGAGTATAGATTTGAAGTTCATACAATGCAACGTTCACATTGCCCTGATTATACACGCACATCCAAAAGTATTTGGATATTTTACTGAGGAAAACTGCAGAGAAGCAACATATGAACACAATATATTTGTTTAGAATTGTTCTTTGAAATAAATCCCTCAAAAAGTTCTGCAATTCTAAGTGCTTATGCAACAAAAATATAGGGCCTATGCATAGGGATGTTGCACCCACAATTTTCCTCAAACTTCAAAGGCTGAAATTCCTTAGTTGGTCCTGGGACCTGGCCACTGCACGAAATCAGCTCCGCCTCCTTTGGCCTTGAAGTTGTACATTGTATATTTTGTACGGCGCATGAGCCATGATGATGGCCTGGCGGCTATAGGACTAGCATATAGCCAGCTCGCGCCTAGCCTAGCAGCTAGCTAGCCTCGCACTTGCTACCTAGCCGCGCCGGCCAGTGGCCTCGGGCTGGGCACACGCCGTCGCGTCCGCCACATGCACATCACACGCGCGCCGCGGGCCCGGCCGGATATGGATCGGATGTACGTAAAAAATAATACGCAATCATACTGCAATACGTACGTTTGATTTGTCAAAAGTTTGTCGAGTATATGGATCGCCAACACAAATTAATTCTGTGGAACACAACTCACAGAGTATGAATTTCGACGATTTTTCATAAATTTCATACAATTCTTCTTTTTTTCCTATATTTATATATTTTTAAATTTTAAAACCTGATAATTTCTTTTAAGTATACGCGCGTATACCCGAAAAAGTCCAATTTCTTTTTTACGTATACGGCGTATACAAGCGTATACGCTCCACTACACCACTGGTCTGTCGGCTTCCTGCAGGAGTCAATTATGAACCAATCAACGTAATGTTTGAGTGGAATTCCTCTCATCTTTCTTAGCACGCTCTATCGTGTAAAACCTTTTTTCTAAAATTTAGTTATCAAGTTACAAAATTGCAGAAAATTTTACTTAGTATATTTTGTGAAAATGTTGATATAGCTAATAACCTGTACCTTCTTTCAAGTATTTCTTCGACAATAAATTTAATTTGCCTTCATTTCCCATGGCGCTGAAAGTGTACTTTGCCTGCGTATTTGCAGTAATACTCATACCAACATACTCAAAAATCCAGTATATGTTCAACTTGATCGAAGGGGATGAGGCCAGCCTTAATTTTCCTTACCCATGTGAAAGCACAGAAGTCACATTACAACATGGTTACAGAGCCCCGTTTTACAGATCAACAAACACAGAATCTACAGATCAGATAGAGAGGTACAGTGTAGAGAACAGTAATGGTAGTATTGGTAACTGTTCGCTGCATCTTAATATCAACCCTGTCAGTAGGACTGATGCAGGCACATAATTATGTTTGTCAGGTTTACAAGGATGGTCAGCTTCTACCGGAGTATCCCAAGATTGGATTAGATGTTGATTATCCTCCAGGTAAGACAACATGCGAACTGATTACCATTATTACAAGCTTGAAGATTAGGGAGCACTGGAATCCACAGCTACTGTAGGTAGTCTACCAGGACAGATTGGTTGTTTCCAAGATAGAGTAGCGTCACCACCTGTACTGCAACCGACACAAACTGACACTGTGTTACGACATGTCTTTGGGGTTAGATATACTTGTCCTGTGTTTTGCTGCTCGTCCACATCAGACCAACCTGCAGACCAATTTGAGTGCAGGGACTTCGTATGTGTTCCCCAAAAAATGGCACATCAGATACCACTGTTGAACCTTGTACCATTACCACTCCGGGACAACGTTCATCATCATCATCCGAGACCAACATCAAGATAGTTACACCACAAACAACTACAATACAGACCACTTCAAAGAGTGACTTTCACTGGTCTTATGGGTTGATCATTGTATTTATCTTTGTGATATTATTCCTTTGTGTTGTTGTGGTATACCATCATAGGGCTTTCAAAAAAACATGTGCGTTTGAGTCGCAACGAGGAAGTCGAGTTTGAACCCTTACAATGAAGGAGAAAATGTAAACAATAAAACTGACACAACAGTAAGTCTATACAATTTGAAGTTAGTGTAAGGAAAACATAGATAAAATGTTGTTAAATGTCTGCTTGCGTGTATGTGAAGCTTAACATAATTTTTTGCGAAGTTTACACTACCTAAATAAATAAGTTTTATATGAATATAGTAGTATGACTGAGTAAATCAATTTTTTTTTTTACTATATTCAGTTTAGAATATGAAGGAGAAAATGTTAACAGTAAAACTGATATAACCGTATATCTTTGTGCATTTTCAGTGGATAAGACAATGGAAATAAAACATAGATACAATGATTTTGAATGTCTGCTTGCGCGCATGTGACGCTTAACAGTAAGTTTTGCAAAAATTGCACTGCCTAAATAAATAATTAGTATGTGTACATGTATATAGTTGTAAACGATTTTTGTTTAAATATCATATGGAGTACATAGTACGTCTATTTCACATTTAGTTGAAACAGTAATGTGCGTTTGATTCGCAATAACTTGGAAGTCGAGTTTCAACCACTGAAATAAAGGAAAAAACTTTAAACAGTAACACTGACATAACAGTGAAATGACAGCAGGGATGCATACAAATTATATTTTGTTATTCAAACATCTAAATATGTTTCATAAATATTTGAAATATATGTAAAATCATTTTCTCAAACATTCCACCCTAATAGAAAATGCCCCAGAAATGATCTGTCAATCATTAGTGGGCTAAGGAGAAACAGTGGTATGCAGTTTTGCCAGAGATGACCATGCTGTTCTAATAGACCACACAATGCCTAAATAGGAGTTGCTATGGCAGACATGTTCATCAGGAATATGATGGTATCGAGGAGGAATTGTTTGAAAGCATGCAATTATATTGTGAGTAAGTGCTGAGCTGGGGGAAGTAACATTTCACTGTCTATTGTAGAATGTTGTTAGTTTAGCTGACTGATGATTGACAAATGATGTCATTGCAGGAATGAGATATGGAGCTTTTTTAGGGTGGAGCTTATTAGGATGTTGGGAAAATATTTCAAAATAAACTTAAATATCTATGAAACATCTAGATGTTTGAATAACAGCATATTAGTTGCATGCATCCCTTTAACATCAACATCAATAAACTTGTATTTGGGTTGCGTTTGGGTTGCAGGGCCCTTTAAATTAATGACAGGAATATGACAGAGTCTATCTTGGTTGAATAAAAGCTATAAATATAAATTAAGACGTCATATGTTGTAAATAATAACAATGCGTACATTTGATAAAGAAGAAAGAGGAACTAGGGTAACAGAGCATTTACTGCTGCTGCACTCCAGCTTTGGGACTCCCTACCACACTCAATTAGGATATCTACAACTAAAATGGTTTCAAAAACACTTGAAAACATATCTCATTGCAGATTATTTTGATCAATTTCTATAATAAATTTCACAATGTTATAAATTCAATACTATTTACTCTGCCTAATGTAATTTTCTTATCTTTCTTCGTATATTAGGTATGTCTCTAATAGTCGCCTTTAACATGCCTTGGGATGGATATGTGTGCATCATAAATTATGTTATTAAATATTATTATTATTATCATCAATGATGCAAGTTTTCTGTTAACTGCATGATCCGACATTTATTTGTACTATTCCAAGATTATGTAGCTGTATAGAAGGCTAAATTCCTTGTCCATAGAATGGACTAAATTTAGTTTTGCCCATTTCAAGATCATCAAAATGGTAGGCCTACGGCACGTCCGCTTTGTTGTCGCCATATCGGCCAGGAAAAGGCCAGAAGTCGAAGAGTTCTACTTCATCACAAAGCTGAATGGCTGCTGTTACCAAAATAGAAACCTGCAGAATAAAAAACAAAAGCAAATAATATGCATGTATATGATAATACTCTTTATTTTACCCACCCCACACACCCCTGCGCACACCCGATACACGCGTATACATACAGAGGGACAGAGACAGACAAAAGAGGAGAGATAGAATGGAGAGAAACAAATGATTGCATGTTTGAAAAAAATAATGAATGCAAGAAAAACGGAAAGAAAGACAGCGAGAGGGAACAAGAAAATATTTTAAAAATATATTTTTTCGATGAATCGCTTCGATTTCTGGATATTTATTTTTCACTGGCTTGGTATAGTATCATATACGTTACATCACGCGTGTACTTGCCCAAACAGTAATTACAATGCGCCCATAACAAAATAATAAGTCAGTGTTTATATCATTTGCACTGATCTGATATTCTGATTTTCGGAGAAGATAGCCTTATGGGCTTTATGATTTCAACTTATGTAGTCGTTTACTCATGATACAGACTAAGAAAAGAGATAAGATATCGGAACAAAGAAAAGGAAGGAAAGAGAAGAAAAGTGGAAGTGTCGTGGAGACGCATACAAAATTTAACCGCTTACATTCGGCTTTACATTTATATAGTTCGTTCTCTGTTCAGTACCACGATGTTAACGTCTAATGAATTACATGTATATCTCAGTCACACCGCAAAAGCGACTCCGCACCGACAATGTCGGGTCTGTTGTTCGGCTGCTGTTGGTCTGTAACTGAGGTATATGAGACAGAGCGAAAGTCCCGATGTGAAGGCAATGCGTAAACATCAAAAGATGAAAGAAATGAAGTATTCTATTATCACTTCCTTTTCGTCATTTAAATTCAATTCTTTGTTATCTGTTAAAGATTCCATTCCCCGGGAGCTCCGTGCTCGTGTTATATATCAATTCACCTGTGCGAGATGTAAGGTTCGTTACATTGACCAGACCAAACGTCATTATATAACACGTTTACAGGAGCACTTGGGGAAGGACAAAACACTCTCACGTCTGGAAACACTTACAATCTTCAAAACAATGTCTATCAGAATGTAACCCACAATGCTTCAAAATGCTGGACACTGCCCACACAGATTTGCAACTCAAACTAAAAGAAGGCCTATATATCAGTTGGACCAAACCCAAACTCAACCAACAGGTGTACAATTACCAAATAATAGGTACGTTCACACGTAGAGCGATAGCATCGATGCTATCGAGGTGTCGATGCTATTTTGGTGAAGACCAGATAGTGTCGAGACCAAACGCTGTCTGAACGCAGATAGTCACGAGATAGAAGCGAGTTTCCGAACTATTCTTGCAGCGAGTTTAGCAGGAGTAAATCTCAGGATCCAGCGACAAAGCATCGACGCTTTGCGGTAGACCACCCACCGCGCTTGTGACTATTTGTCGTGTGAGCGCAATCGCTGCTATCTTCACTCGCTGCTATTATAATTCTGTCTGTTTCATATGGTACTGTAATGTAATGTATGTACTCATGTGATGTATATAGGGGTATAGTAGGGTAATGTGTATACTGTGTGGTAAGGAAGGGGGAGGGGGTTTTGGGGGGTTCCTTCTTTTTATCTTTGTCTTTTTTATATATGTGACCAGGCACCACAAAACCACCCAAAAGTCGCACTGTGTGATTTTCAGTTAGAGATCAATCAATGTGTTTTGGTTGGCATGCATGGTCAAATTTTAGTTTTGGGTATTTCCTGAAAGAGTATACTTTTTTCTAAGTAATCTAAAATGTGGAGGCACCAAGCAATCTAGAAGTGGTATTTTTGCCAGCTTTTTATCAGACTCATGTGTGTCTTCTCTGGATTGTCATCAAAATCATCAAAATCAAACAAAAAGCAGTGAGTCTGTAAAGTGACTGTTCAAATTTTCATCACATCATACTGTCCGAAAATCAAAGCCCCCTCAGGCGACAAGTTAAAATTTTAGCAAAGTTTTCTCGCTTCTGACGTCATAAAGGAATTAAGCGTAATATAGCCTCAATTCAGTCAATTCAAAGTAATGAATATTTCCACAATTTACATCCCGGCCCCTTAAATGGGCAGTCAAAAACTGATCATTTACTAAACCTATTCCTCAAATTGTGGAAACCTTCACAAGACTATACATACATTGTATGCACATGAACCTCAATTCTCAATACATCTTTCTATCATTAAGCTATGTAATATACTCAGAGATGAATGACAAATTATCTGATTCAATGCAGAATGTCCTAACATTTTGCTTCCCTTAACTTCATGAAACTACAACTAAACTCATGAACATCACAACCTTCCCTTTCTAAGCAAATAATCTGTGTCCCGGTTTGGAACACAGGAGTCAACACACAATGATATACATGTGCATGTTCTAATCTATCAAATGCAGTAAACTGCATAGATCTTCTGCAATAATACAGTGGAAACTCTGTAAAACAAGGTCCCTGAAACCACCAAATTCACCTTGCTATAGCAGGAATCCCTTTAAACCAGGCCGCAAAACAACATAACGCAAAGGCCAGAAACAGGAAATTACCCTGCTATAACAGACCTCTATAGGTACAGAGCCTCCAATGTAATGCATTTCAAACAATAAATAAACCTGTGAAGTACCTGTGTCAAGTTTAAACAATTCATTCAAATATTTCAATAGAATGAAAACATTCAATGCATCTTCCAGTAATACCACAATTAAACCTTGATATGGTGTCAAGCTTGACACCGCTGTAAACGGTTCAAAATGTATTCTACCCACAATAATTTAACAAATTCTATCTAACCAAACTTCACCAGATATGATCCTTGAAAGAGTTCTGAATTGAACCTTATGTACATTCAGTACAAAGACAACTGACTACCTATTTCAGAAACACACTCTTCCACTGTAAACTAACAGCAACAATTTGCATCAATACAAAATTCTGTCAAATTAACTGCATTTTTTTTTTTTTTTTTTTTTTTTTTTTTTTTAACCTCTTCACTGGATACTTATGCATGACCTGAATGATCCAAAATACATGTACGATGCAAATTCTCTTCAAAACTCCCAAGTGAGTTGAACAATGTACATATGCATCTGTCATGAATAAATATCCAACATCAATGTTCATAAATATACACATTTTCTGTGAATATGCTTCCATGAAACTGCAAATTTGCAGTTATTCTTTACAACTTGTAAAAAACCAGAATTATATAATAAACTGTGGTTTTTGCAATTTCAAATATCCATTGTTTAGCATTCAAGATAAATATACATCATTTTGTCAAGAGATACTTATGATGAACTTGATACATCTTCATGGATAGTCTCATTTCCTGACTCCATGAATCTTCATGTATGACACTAGTCTTAAATCAGACCTGAAAATGCAACAAAAAATAGTCTCAAATTTCAGACCCTGAATTTATCCATTTAGTCTTTCTCCAGACTTAAATTTGAGTGAAACAATTAGTCTCATCTGCAGACTCCCAAATTCTTATAAGAATAGTCTTGTACTTCAGACCCCAAAATGCAAATGAGATGTAGTCTTCTTATCAGACTCTAATTCAATTTGTGGTTCTATGCCAATTACTGAACCTTGACCACATTTCAACATATTTATCTCTTGGCTATAAACATAATACTGTGTACAAGTTATTGCCATAATATGATCATTTGAGCAACAAATACTTTGATTGTTCGCTGGTCGCGTTATAACTTCTAAGCGTCCATTTGAAGTATCCATCTCAATTTCTATAACCTGCTGAAAGCGTCCATGGATCTATCGCTCAGCTGACTCTATCAAGCACAGTTTATGAACTGGTCTAACAAGCGTGGTTGATTTGGTCTTCACCTTTGCAGTCCTGACCAAATTATCACTCCCTGGAAATGTCTCTACAATTCTCCCCATTAACCACTGATTTCTTGGTAGGTCTTCCATTATTAGTACAATGTCACCCACAGTTAGATTGCGCACTGGAGCTGACCACTTCTGGCGTCGCTGGAGGGCAGGCAGATACTCGCAAGTCCACCTGCGCCAAAACACATCCGCTAAGTATTGGATTTGACGCCATCTACGTCGACTGTACAAATCGCTCTTACCAAATACATCTGATGGAAAGAAATTGTTCTGTTTCAATAGTAAGAGATGATTTGGTGTTAATGGTTCAGGGTCCCTAACATCATCAGAGACCACCGTGAGAGGACGACCGTTGATCGCTGCTTCTACCAGACACATCAGAGTACACAGACCTTCATCCGAGAGAGCCTGCTGTTTCAGTAGAGCACCCAAGATCTTGCGTACCGTTCTGATCTGTCTCTCCCATGGGCCCCCCATATGAGAGGCAGTTGGAGGGTTGAACTTCCAGTCCACGCCTTTCTGTAGCAGGTGATCTTGGATTTTCTGCTGATTCCAAGACCGGACTCCATCACGCAGCTCACGTTCGGCCCCGACAAAGTTCGTCCCATTATCACTTCTAATGACTTCTGGTTGTCCTCGGCGAGCGATAAACCTCTGTAAAGCGCTAATAAAGGAGTCCGTCTCTAACGAATGCAATATCTCAATATGTACGGCCCTTATTACCAAACAAGTAAAGAGACATCCGTACCTCTTTACTTGAGACCTCCCTTGCTTTATGAAAAAGGGACCGAAACAGTCTACACCAACGTAAGTGAAGGGTGGTTTCTCTCCTTGCACTCTATCACTAGGTAGATCAGCCATCTTCTGCGGGGTTGGGGTTGCTGACATCCGCTTACACACCACACAGTCTCTAAGTACCTGGCGTACTGTTACCCTTCCTCCTATTACCCAGTATTGCTGCCTGAGTAATGACAACACATATTCTCTGCCGGAGTGCCCAGACATCTGATGAAGGTGTCTTATGATTAGTCCCACGACATGATGCATCTTGGGAAGGATGATGGGATGTTTAGTCTTTTCCTCTACCGATGCATGCTTAAGGCGCCCACCTACATGGATAAGGCCATCACCGAGCACCTTTGGATCTAGCTTAGAGAGAGAGCTAGATTTCTTCACTCTGGATCCCTGTCCATTACTCTCTCTTTCCCCTTTCCTTAACATCTTGAGCTCTTCAGGAAAGCCTTGCCGCTGCACATGTTTCATTATGGCCTGTTCTGATTTCCACAGATCATCTGATTGTAACGGCTTTGTGACATCAATCGGCAACTTCTGAACCTTACTTCGAAGATAGTCCTTCAATCTGAGTATCCAGGCTACACCACGTTTGAGTTTATACCAAGATGAGAAATAGCATATGAACTCATCTATCACATCCGTCCTATCTGAGTTGCGATCGCAATGAGAAGATAACATCTGAGCAGATACTGGTGGATGCTGCTTGATCTCCCGATCGTTCTCTTCAATGGACTGCTTCACTGTAGGGTCTTGTGGCCAACAGCTCTCTGCTTCTCTCAGAAACTCTGGTCCTTCAGTCCAAACTTTATTAATACACAAAGCTTGTGCTGCTTGTCCGCGTGACAACTCATCAGCTGGGTTGCTCCCTGAGTTGACGTGTCTCCATTGCTCTCGCTCAGACCCTTCATGGATGACAGAAATCCGGTTGGCAACAAAGGTCTTGAATCTTTTGACTTCATTTCTTACATACTGGAGAACGATTGTGCTGTCAGTCCAGTAAACTGACTCTCTAAAGGGCAGGTCCAAATGTCTATGGATCATAGCATCTTGCTTCACTGACAGGGTGGCAGCCATCAATTCTAACCTTGGAATTGTCATCTTCTTCATTGGAGCTAAACGACTCTTAGCCAAGACGATACTGCTGTGGACCTTCCCATCTGCATTTGTCACTCTCAGATAGGACACTGCACCATATCCCTTCTCGGAGGCATCCGAAAAGTGATGAAGTTGATACTCCATTACTTCACCAAAATTGTGCGGCTTCAGGCATCTATTTACAGTGAATTTCTCCATGTTGACCAAGTCATCCTGCCAGTCTTGCCATCTCTGACGTAGGGAGAATGGTAGTGGTTCATCCCATTCAAGTTTCATTGCTGTCATCTCTTGTAGTAACATCTTTGCTATCATCACAAAGGGCCCTGCATATCCATGTGGGTCATACATTGAAGCAACAATACTCAGTACTCCGCGCCTCGTCACTGGCTTGTCCTTTGGGATAATGTTGTATGTGAAGCAATCTTGTTCCACATCCCAGCAGACACCTAGAGCTCTTTCCACTGGCAATGCATCTGTTGCAAAGTCCAATCCAGCCAGCTTCTTAGCTCTGTCTTTCACAGGAATAGACTCCATTACAGCTGGGTTGCTGCTTATCCATTTGCCCAGTCTGAATCCTCCCTTGGCCAGCAAATGTCGTAGGTCATCAGATAGCTTGACTGCATCTCTCTCTTCTGAAACTGACACAAGGCAGTCATCGACGTAGAAATTCTCTTTCACAGTCTGTATTGCTTGCTCCGAAAACTCCTCCCGATTGTCTTCAGCTGTTTTCTTCAGAGCATAACTGCAGCAGCTCGGGCTCCATGTGCCCCCAAATAAATGAGCACACATGCGATACACCTCTGGTTTCTGATCCAAGTCACCTTCAGGCCACCACAGGAATCTCAAGACATCTCTGTCATCAGCTGGGACGCGTACCTGATGGAACATAGATTCCACGTCAGCCATTAGGGCAACTGACTCCTTCCTGAACTTGAGCAAGACACCTTGCAAGCTATTCGTCGTGTCCGGCCCTTGTAACACGACATCGTTCAGCGAGGTTCCCTTGAACTTGGCAGCGCAGTCAAAAACTATTCGAACTTTATCCGGCTTCTTGTCACTGAAGACTGGATGATGTGGAATATACCACTGCATTCCACTTGACGGCTCATTAACCACCTCGGCATATCCTTTGCTAAGAAGGTCTGCCATACCTTCTCTGTATTTCATGTGGAGGTGCTGATCCTTGCGAAGCCTCTTCTTCAACGTTTCTAGTCTCTGCTGGGCCATCACTTGGTTGTTCTCGAGTGGAGGCGGCCTTTCCTTAAATGGGATTGGTAACTCGTAATGTCCTGATTTCATCTCAACATTGTCATCCCACAGCTTAAGAACTCGCTTATCCATCACTGACATCTCATTGACATCAGACATAAGGGCATCAGGGGATTCAAACGACCAGAACTTCTTGACTTGTTCCTCTAGTGATGTATGTCCAGACACAAAGCTTGACGAAATGTGGTCCTGAAAGCCGTCTGTGTCTAGTGGACCATTCAAAGTCCATCCCAGGATTGTCCTCACGGCGTACAGCTCACCTGGCTTGCCTCTTCTCACTTCAATTGGGATTAATGCCTGACCTGAGTCCTGTCCAATTAGAAGATCTATCTTCCCAGCATTGTAGTTTGGAATCTCCAAATCTGACAGGTGAGAGTAACGAAATACATCTTCCCTCTTAGCAAGATGGTTAGGACTGATGTTAATGTCCTTCTTTGTATACACTCGTGGAAGATCCAAACGCTCACCAGTTGTTATGCCTTTGACTTGGAGACTGACCACTTCACACTGCATAGTGCTATTCGCTTTCTCCAGGGTTGACACCTTCAGTGACTGCTTCTTCCCGGAAATCCGAAGTCTGTTCTTCAGGTACTCTGTACAAAAACTGCTGGTAGAACCAGTGTCAAGCAGGGCGAATGTATCCACAACATCGGTACCAGCAGTCACTCTAACAGCTACTATATGTAGAGCTATTCTCTTGCCTCCGGCCCCTGTGGCACTACTGCTTTCTGCATGAATCTGTGGCTGGGTCTCTTCAGATTTCCTCTGATAATCTCTTGGCCTTTCTCCTTCCTTTCCAAGATGCAGGAATCTGGTGTGTTTTCTGCCGCATCCTTTCACAGTGCAAGTGCGATTAAGGTTGCACTTCCCCGATAGGTGGCCTCCTTTCAAACAGTTGAAGCACAGCCCTGCCTTCTTAGCAAACTCGAGCCTGTCTTTAGGGATCATCTCCTTGAAATCGTTGCATCCCATTAAATCATGCTCCTTCCTGCACAAGCGACACTCCCTCTTAGCAAGTTTGGTTTTCTTAGCCTCATCCATTGATGTCGAAAAAGAGTTAGCCTTCTTCGTCGCTTGCTTCTTAGGCTCATCTTTCCTCTGTTCCATCATGGAGCCAAAAACGGGGTCGTTCAGTTCGTCAGCAGCATCAGAGACAAAACGAACCACATCCTTAATGTCAGGAATTCGATTCCTCATCCTAATCTCCTTCACGATCCTCAGCCATCTAGATTTTAGATAGTATGGCAGTTTCTCCACTATCTGCTTCATGTAGTGCTGACCGCTCATTTCGGACATCATGTTCATGGCTTCGAGGGTATGGCTGCATATCTTCAGATCGTCTGAAAACTTCTGTAGGCCTCTCTTGTCGTTTGGCTTTAAGTTCGGACCACTGGTAACCTTAGAGACCCATGCTTCGCTGATCTTAAACTTACAGCCAAAGCGTTCCTGCAGCAATTCTCGAGCCTTGCTGTAACCTGATGATGGCTCCATCAACATGCAACACTGCACCAGTCTCTTCGGATCCCCTTCGCAACTATTGAAGAGTTTAAGTAGTTTTGCACCATCATCAAGCGTCGACCGTCCAATCAGATTGTCAAAAGATCTGATAAACTCAAAATATCTCAGTGGGTCTCCGCTAAACTTGCATACTTCTGCACCGGAGAGACTAATCGCTTCCAGCAGACGACGATTATACAGATGCTGGCTGTCCACTGCATCCTTCTGAAGTTGAGCATCCTTATTTTGAGCAGACCCTTTCTCACCTAGAGCGTCCTTATCTTTAGTGGGTTCGGCTCTCGTGTCTTGACCCAAGTCAACATCCCTTTGTTGGTTGAGGTTGACAACCACATCTCGATTGAGGCCAATTGGTCCCTCAGCTCGTCTTACAGGAGGCTTGTAACTTAGGCTACCACTATCATGGGCTGATCCCGGTAGGCGAGGGTATGGAATAGTATCATCCTGATTCTTTGCCGAAGTATTTTCATAGAGTTCATAGTAGATCTCCTCTTCTGCCTTAGCTATCTCTAGCTTGGTCTGGAGTTCAATGTAGCTTCTCTTCTGCTGCAATCTCAATTGCTCCAACTCTAACTCCTGCTGAAGCTGTAATCCTTTCGCCTCCAACACAAGAGCTGCTCGTTTTGCCATAGCCTTGGCACGTAGACGGGAACTTGAGCTTCGCGATGTCGATGCCTTGCTTCCGCATTGACTTGCGGAATCCTCTGGTTTGACCTCCTGGTCAAAATCCCTAACAGCATCGTCCTTCATCACTTCCTGCTCAGCAGGCCTACTGTTATCTGGCTCTCCATCCTTTGCGTGCTCTCCATTACACCGTGAACTGTCATCTGGGTTACCAGCAGCACTCATCTTGGAAAAGGATCATCAATGTGACAGATGATGGGTGACAAACGCAGAGTGTCCTTGAACTCTGTTGTTGAACTGTAGTTGACGTTAAGGCCTATAGCTCGACTCACAGACCACCGTGACACTCGTACATAAAGCCGTGTTGCGAGACCATGCTTATGATGAATAAACAAATGGCAAGTGGTTCAACCTGCAATTTAATGAACAAACAATAAACGCTAATAAATCATCATGTTTAACAACATGTCATCTCAATAAAGCAAATTGCAGGTATACATTGTTCTGTATCAATCCAGTTTAAATTCTCAGGTTTGTGTCTCATAATGTGTGATAAACTATTTCTCAATAAATGCCTGTGCATTAATAAACTATTATTGTCTGTGATATTTCCTTTAGTATACACACTGAGCTATATCCTTAAACCCTGAATAATCCTCAATATTTCCTATACAACAAATTGCATTCATTATAACCCCTTTGGTTTGGCAATCATAAATCAACAGACTTCCATAGCAATGGCCTTTCCTGTCTGACCTCATTAAATATGCGCACTGTAATCTGTACATTGAGCATGCATAATCTACAGAGCATTCATTTGACAAGTAAATTTCAACTAAATAATTTCTTTCATAGCAACCAAAACGTCCAGCATAACTGACTGGCTCATAAGTTTTGTATAATAGCAAACTCTTGGTTTACAATGCAAATCTCTCTATGCCTGTGTAGGTTTATACACACAGCTTTGCGCATTGTTTACGTGAACACTCGTATGCATAAACTACAGTGCGATCGCATGTTAATACACACTCTACGATTCAACTTCAATTGTGCAGTTTATAACCAGAATATTCACCGATAAACTTTAACACATCACCAAATCATTCATCATGTAGATAAACAAAACTTTGAATTTCAATATTATGTCAAAATTGTTTTACTTACAACATTGGGCTCATCAAAATCAAACAAAAAGCAGTGAGTCTGTAAAGTGACTGTTCAAATTTTCATCCCATCATACTGTCCGAAAATCAAAGCCCCCTCAGGCGACAAGTTAAAATTTTAGCAAAGTTTTCTCGCTTCTGACGTCATAAAGGAATTAAGCGTAATATAGCCTCAATTCAGTCAATTCAAAGTAATTAATATTTCCACAATTTACACCAACCAAAACGAGATTTCCAAGTTACATACTTGTCCGATTGATCCTTTGGTTGAAAGGTTGCTGAAAATTTATCTTCGGTAAGTAAAACTAAGCCTAATTTGATGAGAGGTATATATATTTAATGTTTGACCAACTTATCAAAGGCCAATGTTTGACCAACTTGACAAAGACCAAAACCAACGTTAACAATAACAATACAGTATACGGTAGATCTAACTTAGTTAGACTGCAGACTGAATAAATGGTGGCTAAACCAAACTTTACCCAGCCCTAGCCTAGGCTAGGTTATGAGCATGCAAACTCAGTGAGTAGATCTAGATCCCTGGCTCCAGATCTAACTTAGAATAGATCCAGCTGTCTAGATATAATTCCTAACATTAAAATAAACTATTACTAAACTAAACTAAACTAAAGCTGAACTCAAGCCCGGTCCCAGGACCATTCCAGGTCCAGGAATCCAGGCAGTGTATCTGGCCTGACAAGCGGAGGGGGCATGGTATGGACTATGGCTGGGCATGGTATGGCCATCAATCCGTTTAAAGTCAGAGCTAACTATGGTCTGGATATGACTATCATGGTCTAGTGTCTGTAAAATCTACAGAGAGAGTGAGAGAGAGAGAGAGAGAGAGACCCCCTCCCCCAAAACAAACAAAAAACAACCCAAAACCCCAGAACAAACGAAACAAATCATAAAACAAAAACTCTGGCTTCAAATTTTCGAACCTGTCACTGACTAGACCATCAAATTGACATAGTCACACTATTGTTAGTTCTTAATTTGTTATGAAGAGCCTAGGCTAGGCCTACTTTGGCCTTGGGGAGGGGGGGAGGGAGGGGGGGGGGGCTTATAAGCTGGTATTAGGTCCAGATCTAGAGCCTAGGCCAAATAATATTGGTCTAGATTCTAAGTTAGGCAAGCGTCCAGTCTCTATACTCTGAATTTAAAATATTTGTATCTAGGCCTATTATCAATTTACATGTCCCTGCCTAACATTAGGCCTAGAGCTAGAGTCTATGTCGATCTAACTTAGATCCAAGTTAGAGACCCTTTTTCTTATTTGTAGGTCTAGTTATAGGCCCAGTGTTTCTTTTTCTTTGTCATTGTTGAGTATAAAGAGGATGATGTCTAAAGTAACAGTGTAGAGTCTAGAGTTTGACTTCATTTTTTTAGGGCTTCATTTTTTAGTCTAACTGTTAAACTCCTCCATATCTTTTTGTTTTGTTATTTCTTTGTTTTAGGTAGGTTTTGTTTGTTTTTGTTTTAATCAAAGCATTTTCAGTAGATCTAGAATCAGTCTATAAATTTACAGGCCAATAACAATGAAAAAGGAGGAAGAAAATAATCATTAAATCAATTTTACATAAGGCAATAAAACTAAAATTTTCAGAGATTTTTTTTTCAGTAGGGCCACAAATCTGCAATAGGGGGCAATAGGGATGTCAAAGATCTAGCAGTGGCAGATTTAGGGGGGCATCCCCTGTTTGCTTGTCACAACACAACCATAACATTTAATACATAAACACTGATCATGCATACTTTTGTTATAGTCCCTTGCTATGTTAAGTGCTTTTTTCTCATGTTATTATAGTTCTGTTCATTCAAGTAAATGTTTAGTTACTTTGATGTATGTGTTTTGTATGTATGTATGTATGTGTTTTGTGAAAAAAAAATGTTATACAATTGTACTAGTCACTTTGTAGCTATGATGTAATGATGTTAGGAAGGCTATATCTTTGTTTAATTCCTTTTTCATTTCGTAGGGCACACATCTACAAGAGAATGTACTTGGTAGCTGATGCAAAAGGATGCTCTCAAGGACAAGAGGGGGTCGAAGGGAATGAACTAGAAGCCATTCATCATTCTCAAATAGCAGTGTCTCCCCCAGTCCATCGGCTGCTAATATCAATACCCCATGTGTCACCACACTCTCCCTTGTATTTCCTAGTACCCCAGTACCCCCTGCCATCCCCACCCCCCCCCCCCCCCCCATCTCAATCCTCAAATGATCTCACAATGGAGTTTGCAAGGACACACCAAAGGCATAACAAAATGAAGTTGACAGAATCCATTCATTTCAGTATTTTGAATAACAGTCTTACTCCCATGAAGAATTTCATTTTACAGCCCCTACAACTACATGTATGTTACTTCTCTTCCTTAATTTGCTACATGTTATGCATAACCACCGGTTAGATTGTTATTAGTCTGCAATAAGTAATTTCTTTAGTGGGGACATTTAAACTTTTGCCAAATCTCTATTTCAAAATCTAACCGTGGTTAATGTCGTTGAATATCAAGTTACGTTCACCCCTCTCCCCTTACATAATCATTAGGCCATAGCAGATTTAATCTCGGGACTGAGGTGCATTTTACAGCACGGCCCAAGTATTTCAGGGGGGGGGGGGGGAGGGGGTGTCAGAGCTATTTGTATTTGGTTACTACATCATACATTCTTGGGGGATGAATTTAATTTGCACTCTAATGGAGCTTGAACTTTATATAAATACCTTACAATACCATAATTGATGAAATATTTAGTTTATTTGGTTTCATATTTGCATGATTTTTTTTAATGTACTATTTTAAGGAAATCCATATTGGTATATTTGTTAAAGGTGCTTGTAGTAATTTATCCCATTAAAGATTTAAATTACAGTATTAAATCCCTTCTTTTAGTCTTTTAAATATTGGTTTTTGTATTGTTTGTATTGTCCAATTACAATTTTTTTCAGCTCTCAAACAGAATACAATAGGCACTGAACTTGTTACAAATTTTGTAGGAGAGAGGGGGAGGGCATGGAGAGAGAGAGAGGGGGGGGGGGGGGGGGGGGGGGGTGGGGGTAGTGAGAAAGAGAGAGGGAGAAGAAATAGGGAATTACATTTAAAAGTATGTTGTGTTTTTTTCAATGAAACTCTGAAAATGGTTTCTTTTGAGTCATTTTAAGATGTACCGTAATATGGGGTAAAGAATTGCTTTTGCTTTGTTGACAAATTATCAGATTTTTTAAAAATCAAACATGAGTTTGTTTTGAGATAACTTACATAGAAATAGAAAACAAAAATTTCCGTTAGTCCACCAAGAAATTCAAGTACTTTCCTAATGTCTGGAGGCACCCAAAATCCATATAAAATATATAAGCCTGCACAACTATTTTCAATTAAGATATATTTTTCTGGTCATTTTGTCTATAAAAATATGGTAAGTGTGAGTGTATAAGACAAAACTGCCCCCTCCCCATATAGTGTGCCGTGGGTGTGTGCCAAGGAGAATACCACCATCTTCACACCAAAATTCTGTTCCAAAGCAGTGGCGGATAAGGGGGAGGGGCACATTCGGCCCGTGCCCCCCCCCCCTTTGGAAGAAAAATATGCATTGTGCTCCCTTTTTCGATTGTACCCCCCCCCCCCCCCCCCCCATTTTAGAACGAAAAACTTTTTTTTTTGGCTTGTCAGAGAATAATGGACGGGAACTGGACCCCCTTGCCCGCCCCCCACTGAGCGAATTTTGGAGGTCTGGCAATTTTTTTTTTTAGTTCCCCCCCCCCCCCCCCGGAAAACTTCTTGAATTATTCCGAATAGACAACAAAGATCATCAATTTTATGAAGGCCTATTTCTTCAATAATATACTCACACGACCACAGTAATGAAGAAAGAAAACCTAGCTGTGATTTTTCCGAATAAACAACAGCAAATGTCACTTTTGTAATTCTTCAACGTAGTCACATGACCAATTTAACAACTTTTAGAAAATCCAAATAAAGAATAGGCTTAAATTATTTCAAGATTTAAAAATATAAAACTTCCGTCTTATCTTACAATTATTTTGATGACTATAATGTAGAATTTGAAATGAATTCTATCACGACATTCTCATCATCAAAGACGACATCACCCTCTCTCCAGCATGACTTTTTAGCGAATGTCCTGAGTGGTGTGAACTGTTTTTTTTGCCGTTTATCGTGTACCATGTCGTGTTCGGTGTGAATCCGCCTTAACTCCGAAACATGTTCCGTTTTAAAACTTATGTCTTCTTTGTCGTTTTTATTTTTAAGTTACTACCGTGTCGTTCTTTTGGAAATGCAGTATAGATTCACACAATGAAAAAAGTTATGGGCCGGTCACATTTTACCAATATCTATAACGATCACTATAACTATAAATTCGATCTTCGCAGGAAATGTATTGAATCCGTGAAATCGATGCTGAAGGTTCATTACAAAATCGATAAGCAACATCGATATAAAATACCTTTCTACATAGACCGATTTTACAGTTATAGTTATTTTTACCCGTAATATGTGATAAGCCCTTTGAATGGTCAACATCTTGTAACAAATTATTCTCTGTTGTAGACTTGAGTTCAGCGAGACATTCCATTGGGAGTATTCCACCCCATGAGAGGAAAAATGTATGAATGAATTAATAAATGAGCACATGAAGGTTATAGCGTTTTGCTTAAGGCAATTTCTTAGATGATATTATCTTGGTTCATGCTTTCTATGATGACAGTTTGTTATCCTTCAGAGTTGTTGAGAAATGAATCTTCGTTTGGACGAACTTTCAGAATAAGGAGACTTCGCATGAAAGCGTCATATTGTCAGATTAATTATTTTACTGTCGGATATCATTATGTGAATGAGTTCTCTTGAAAACACATTTATATGTTCGGAATTACGAACCTTCGGAATATCGAGCAAACCTAAAGACCTAAAATGTCCATATTTTCCGGACCAGGCTGTAATGGGCTTCCACTGGCCTTAAAACATGTTAACATTACCCTCAAAATGGTGAGACTAAATATGCAGGCACATTCCAAACCGATAAAAACCTTGGCCAATAGGGGTAAAGTATTTTTGTCGTTTTTGAAGGTCTCGTCAGTGTGACTTGGGTATTGTAAATCATCCTTTCCATTTAACGAGTTCTTTTGTCTTAACGAATACCTTTTAAGTTATAAGCGTTTATCCCAAGTCTAGACACCGAGGACAAAGTTGGAAATCTCCCCGCCAGCCAAGGCCGTGCGCAGCAGGGTTCCCCCTTTTTTACGAGCTTGTTTATGCAAACTAGGCTCGGCGATGGAGATTTCCAACTTCTTCCCCACTTTTCTTCGTGGTCTTATTAGAGTAGCATGATTTGACTCTCCCTGCTTGCTTCTACCAATTTTCGTATAATAATTTTTTATCCTGACTGATAAATTTATCTTAGAACGCTTCGCGGTTCGGATTTAAGTCAGTGTTTCAACGCAACTTTTCAGAACGAGTTTGTTTACATCAGTTTCTGATGTTCCACGTTTCATATAACATTAGTATAGAACGCTTCGCCGTAAAAGCTGCTGATCTGCACTCAGTTCATTGAATGCATGTTTGTGAATTTCTTTTGGAGTACTGATCAACTACATTCGTCTAGCAATTACATTGCTTTGTGAATCTTGACTTTTGGGCCGAGATTGCGTTTGGTACTTCGAGTATAATGCCTAAGCAGGGGAAGCAAAGGTCGACCAGGAAGGCGGCGGCGCGTCGTTCTCGAAGATCTGTGGGGGTACATGATGATGGAGCACCTCCGGCCGCAGTCGTGTTGGACGACGACGTCGATCCAAGCGAGTCACGAAACGGTGAGTCTGATAATGTCAGGGCCCCTTGGCCCGTTGTAAACCCACTCGATGCCATGAGTGGGCGGGGTGGCGCATATCCTACCCTTGAAAATGTTCCCCCTTCCGTTCGTTCCCCACGTCCCCCTTCAGCCCACCCCTGCCTATTGCTTCGGGCATCGACCTCTCCACAGCCGGCTATGCTGAGCTGTGTTTGTAATGAGCTGGGCGGGGAGGTACCGGCTAGCATTAAGGAAAGGATCTGGAGGGGCGAGTTCATAGAGTTGGGTATTTTGCTGAAAAGGGATAGTGCCCAAGACAATTCGTTTCAAACTTTTAGTTTTGTTCCGCGGGGTCATCGGTAGTTCTGCGCCCGCAAAGCAAGGCTCAAGTGATTTATGATATTGAGCAGTGGACGTCCGCGTTTTTGATCTTTGCGTCCATCTATTTAGAACGTCACCCGGCTCGAGCTCGCGAGTTGCTGAAATACATGGATATCGTGCGTTCTATAGTCCGGTATGGGGATAATTAGCGCTCATGCGATGCGCAATTCCGCCTTCGGCAAGCTCGTCAACCACACCAATCGTGGGCGACTATTGATACGGAGTTATGGCTCACAATCGCGACATCGAGCCAAGCGGTTAATCTTTCTGGCCCGCCTGCCCTCTCCCGCAGCCAGCCCTTTCGGCCTTACGACCGAGGGTCGAGGCGCGGTATTCCCTCGCGGCAATATGGGTCGCACCGTGGCGTCGGCCCACGTCCCAACTTGCTCTGCTTCGCTTTCAATGGCACCGGGTCATGTAGCCGTACCAACTGCCGCTATGCGCACATATGCGGAGACTGTGCGGCAACCACGCACGGCTCCAGCTCATGCACTAAGCAAACCAGTGCTCCAAACAAGAGGCAAAGCATGCCAAGGGGCTGGCCCGAACGCCAGTTTCACTTGGTTTTACTGGTACCCGTCGTCCGGTGTCGTCGCGGAACCTGAAATCTGCCGAAAAAACATAAAGCGATCTTAGTGGCTAAAATTGAGAAAGAAATTATCCTCGGCTGAATTTCTGGTCCTTTTCAATCCCCACCATCACCATTTCCGAAATTTTCGTTGCTCGCCTGTCGGGCTTGTTCCCAAGCGGACCCCTGGGGAGTTTCGCCTCATTCAACATCTGTCGGCGCCTCGCGGGTCCTCGGTCAATGATTTCATTAATTCAGACCTGTGTTCCGTCATGGTGTAATACACTTCGTTCGATGAGGCTGTGAATCTTGTTTCACAGCTGGGGCGTAAAGCGCTAAAGGGGAAGGCGGACATTAAATCGGCCTTTCGATTGCCGTCGGTCCACCCTTCAGATTTCGAGCTCCTCGGCTTTTGCTTGGATGGCAAATATTACTATGATAGGTGCTTGCCTATGGGCTGCTCAATCTCATGTGCGCACTTTGAGCGATTTAGTACATTTCTGGAGTCTAGTTGTCGTAAAGTTGCCGGGACTGAGCGGGTCCTACATTACTTGGACGAGGGCGCAATGCAGAAAGAGAGAGTGCGAATCATTTATGCGACACTTCATGAAGCCTTTGGGGTCCCGATTGCTAGCGAGAAGACCGAGGGGCCCGTTTCCACTATCACGTTTTTAGGTTTGGAAATCGATGCAGCGGCGCTCAGAGTTCGCGTGCCAAGACAGAGGGTCGAAACCTTACAGACAATGTTGCGTAATTTCGAGGCACCGCAGAAAATTACTTTGAGGCAATTAAAATCGCTTATAGGCAGCCTTTATTTTGTGTGTAAAGCCGTGGCTCATGGGAGAGCCTTTCTTAGGCGTCTGATCGATTTGACAAAAGGGGTCCGCCGTCCAGAACACCGGATTCGCCTAACGCAAGGGGCAAAGGCCGATATGCAAGCATGGTCTTTGTTTTTGTCCGAGTTCAATGGTACAGTCATGTTAATTCGCACCCCGACTGGCTCACGAATACTCAATTCTTTCAATTCTTCACCGATGCAGCCGCGAGCATCGGTTTCGGAATTTTCTTCCAGAACAAGTGGGCTCAGGGCAGATGGCTTGTGGAAATTTCGGATAGAAAATTCTCCATCGCTTTCTTGGAGCTCTTTCCGATTATAGCGTGTATCCGGCTGTGGGGGCCCATTTAGCTAACAACAAAGTCCTATTCAGGTCAGATAACCAGACTGTCGTGCATGTCGTCAGTTCCCAAGTCCCCCCCCCCCCCCACATCATGAAGTTAGTGAGAATTAGAGTACCTTTATATAGAAGAGTAGCGGCATGGACGACTGACTCTTCTGGACACAAAATGGCGTTCGAATTCTTTCTATTGAGAACACCCAGGTGCTCATCAGAATTGAATAGAAATGTTACATAACAAAATGGCGTTCAAATCACAGGTTGTCGTTACTCCTCTATATAAAGGTACTCTAGTGAGAATGATGGTCAGACTCCCTCTCTCGTTTTCTGATGGACAGGTTTCGTCGCCTGGCGCCGGGCGCGGATTGGATAGGATGCGACATACCCACCCACCTATGGCGGAGCTTCTTATAGAAAGGAAACTCTACGTACGGGAAAGCCTGGTCTGCATTCCAGCAGTTTAGATTGCGATATCACTACGATATAAGTATTAAACCAGATGTTGTGCAAGTCGCTCAGTTTATTTCTTTTCTCTCATGGCATGGCTATGCAGGGGCGACTATTAGCACATATATTTCTGGTATACATGTAGCTTTTGGCATGCAGGCATTATGATGGCCTGATATAACAAACGGTTTTGTAATTCGTCGATTGGTCGACGGATGTAGGCGCAAGAATGCCCGCAATGATACACGATGTGTCCCATAATGTGACGAGGGACGAGTTGATGTTGGACGAGTTGAAAAATGGACGAGTTGATGTTGGACGAGTTTTTCTAAACCTACGAGCACGACTTCGCCTCGTTCTTTTGTACCTTGTTCATCGGCTAGATGATGGTGATGATGGTGTGAGCAGGACCCGTAACAAAATGGGGGCTTGTTCGGGAGCACTATGAAGGCCTCCGGTGACTAGACAAAGGTGAAACATTAGGTACTTTTGGTCTCCCTGAAACGCTAAGGTGATAGCGCGCGCTCGTGTTTCGAGTCATATGCATGCATGCATTGCGTTGTAGTGTACGCTTGTCGTCGACGCCTGTGCGAAGACACCGCGGGGTTTGCGTATGTTGATTGTTGGTGGTCGCTGACCAGGTTGTGCGGTTGCACGGGTTTGCACAGGTTTAATGTGTTTGAACCAGAGTCTTGCTGATTATGTTTCGGTGTTTTACAATTGTTAAAACTTTATGTTGGGCTTTTAGTCTGTGCATGCTGGTGCTTTATGGTGATAAACGTAGAGACGGGGTATGAGCTCAACGTGGGGGTTGTCTCATAGGCATTCAGTTGACGTGTGGTATAGCACGTTGTGTGCAGTGCGGTGTATACGTGAGTGTATGTTGCCGTCTGTGCAGGCTGTGAGGCAGAATTCCAGGGCATCTCGCTATGAGATTTTAGTTCGCTTGATTGAGTGAATTTTGTTGGTTGAAGGTATTTCAACTGGGTTAACCGTGTCAGGTTGCCGTGTTTGTTGGTTGAGGTTTGCCAACGGGGTTGACCAGAGTTAGGTTGACAGGAATTTAGGTTGAAGGTTTATTCAACTGGGGTAATCGAGTCAGATTACCAGCTTTGTAGGTCGAGGTTAAATCGGCTGGATCAACCGGATCGGGTTGTCGGATTTTACGGTTGATTGTTTCAACTGGGGTAACCGAGTCAGGTTATCTGATTTTGTTTGGCTAAGAATTTTTAGAGTTTCTTTAGCTGTTTCTAATCTTTTCAGCGTTGAGGATTAGGGGTCTGTATTGGCCATGGCGGATTTTTCATTGGAAAAATTTGTGGAATCTCCCACGGTAGAGGAATTGCTGGTCTTGAAGAAGGCTGATCTATTGCAGGTAGCCAATCATTACCAGGTTGCTGAGGTAAAGAGCAACTGGCGTAAAGTTGAGATACTGACAGCTATTATTCAGTGGTTGGTGGAGGAGGCAGATGTTCTCCCACTTGATGCTTTGAATAGCGTGCCTGGTGCATCCCAGGGAAAGGAAAACGCAGAAGAGAAATTGCGGTTAAAAGAGCTAGAGCTAGAGATAGCAAAAGTCGAATGAGAGAGAGAGCAAGTAGTTCTAAGGAGAGAAAGAGCGAGTGCTGAAGAGAGAGAAGAGATTAGGCAGGCTCAGTCTGATTTCGATGTAGCTCGGCACGTACGGATGGTTCCGGCGTTTGAGGAGGATGAAGTAGAGAAATATTTTCTGCACTTTGAGAAGGTGGCTGTTAGTTTGAATTGGCCACGGGAGAAATGGTCACACCTGCTACAATCTCAGTTGAAGGGTAAAGCTCGAGATGCTTATTCGGCTTTGACCGTTGAAGAAGCGGGTTAGTATGAGCGAGTACCAGAAGCGTACCGACAACAATTTCGGAAATCGCGAAAAGATGAGTCACAGACACATCTAGAATTTGCTAGGCGCAAGGAACAGTTGTTCGATAGATGGAGTTCTTCGCTCCATGTCAAGAACTTTGCGGATCTTCGAGAAATCATACTTCTTGAAGAGTTCAAAAGAAGTGTTCACATTGATGTTCGATTGCATTTAGAAGCGCAGCGAATAGGAACACTTAGTGAAGCAGCCCGTGTTGCTGATGATTTTGTGCTGACACACAGAACCACAAACAAAGTTTCTAGTGAAACAAAGAAAACTGGAAAGTGGTACAAAAACAAGAAAAATGGTTCAGCACATGTCACCGATGAAGTCAAATCACAGTCTAAGGAAGAACAGGGAAAAGCTAGTAAAAAGAAATACTTTGCATGTAAAAGGTTGGGCATTTTAAGGCTAAGTGTCCTACACTTCGAGTGAAGTCTAGTGAAGCTAGTGCACATCCGAATGCATTTGCGAAATTATGTTATTAAATTCGGAGAGTAGGGTTGTACCGGTAGAGAAAGTGAAAAAGCAGTATGAGCCATTTGTATCTGTAGGATTTGTGTCCTTATCTGAGAGTGATGAGGCTAGGAGAGTGAAAGTGTTGAGAGATACTGGTTCTTCCCAGTCCATGATTTTGGAAAGTGTTTTACCCTTTGGTGAGAGTTCTTCTGTTGGTGCAAGTGTGTTGCTCAAGGGCATTGGAGATGGTTTTGTGGAAGCCCCCCTTCATGAGGTAGTCTTGAATTCAGGCCTTGTTTCTGGGGTTGTGAAGATGGACGTGAGACCATCACTTCCTATTGAGGTTGTGTCCATCATCTTAGGCAATGATCTTGCTGGTGAGAGAGTCAGGTCATGTCCAGTAGTGAGTTCACGTCCTTGTGACTGTAGTGAGACAGATCAGTTGGTTGCAGAATTTCCCTCTGTGTTCCCGTCGTGTGCTGTAACTCGTTCAATGGCAAAGAGAGTAGAGTCTGAGAAGGAGTCTAGTGAGATAGATGTTGACTTGGGAGATTCTTTCTTTTGTCGTTTGGTTGAGGGTGAGTCCAAATCAAATGAGGATGAGAGTGCACGAGAGACGCATGGTGAAGGAAGTAATCAGAAGTCTGAACCAATTTTGTCTAAGAGAAAGTTGCAAGAGAAGCAACAAAAAGATCCTCAGTTGATTGTTGTTTGTTATTACAAGAAAGCAGGTGTGCTCATGAGAAAGTGGCGGCCACCAGATGTTCCTGCAGATGAAGTGTGGAAAGAAGTCCACCAGATTGTAGTCCCTTTTACATACAGGCAGGACATAATTAGCCTTGCTCATGAAGCTCCACTTGCAGGTCACTTAGGAGTTCACAAAACTCAGGAGAAAATTCTTTCTCATTTCTTCTGGCCTGGTCTGCAAAAGGATGTTGCGAATTTTTGCAGAAGCTGCCATGTGTGTCAGGTTGTAGGCAAACCAAACCAGAAAATACCGGCAGCACCGCTGAAGCCAATACCGGCCTTCGATGAGCCGTTTTCTAGGATTATAGTGGATTGCGTAGGTCCTCTTCCAAGGACAAAGGCAGGCAATGAATACTTATTGACAATCATGTGCGCTGCGACAAGATATACCGAAGCGATACCACTTAGGCGCATTACAGCGAAACATGTAACCAAGTAATTAGTGAAATGTTCACTACTGTAGGACTACCAAAGACTGTACAGTCTGATCAAGGATCAAACTTTATGTCTAAGGTGTTCAAACAGGTGTTACAGCAGTTAGGGATTGAGCATGTAACTTCGAGTGCATATCATCCAGAGTCTCAGGGAGCATTGGAGAGGTTTCACCAAACCCTCAAGAACATGCTGAAGACTTATTGTCTTGAGACAGAGAAGGACTGGGATGAGGGAGTCCCATTGTTACTCTTTGCTATGAGGGAGTCTGTTCAAGAGTCTTAAGGTTTCAGCCCTTTTGAGTTAGTGTAATGACATAAAGTCCGTGGACCCCTCAAGTTGTTGAAAGAAAGGTTGTTGTAGGACGATGAGGACATGAATTTGTTGGACTATGTTTCTTCTTTCCGCGAAAGATTGACTCGCGCTTGTGAGGTTGCTAGACAGAATCTGTCTGACTCTCAGGAGAGTATGAAGTCCTGGTATGACAGAAAATCCAAGGAAAGGAACTTCAAGGAAGGTGATGAAGTCTTGGTGTTTGTCACAGCCGATTAAAGCTAGCCATTTGCTTGTTGTCCAGAGTAACTGATTGAATACCAGACTCAAACAAAATACAATATGAGACATGCATTAAGGGAATTAAGTTCAAAATTCAGTTATATACATGTACTTTAACGGTTTACAATGTATCATAGAATATAGTATTCTTCACAAAATGATAATGAACATAGTTTTAGGTTCAAATACATGGAAATATAAGATACATTTGGCTTTTAATGTTTACATGATATTTGCTACTAAAGAATCATATCTTATAACCTACTATTGCATTTAAACTATTAATGTAGTACTAGAACATTTAGTGTTGATTTAAGAACAATGACATGTCAGAAAAGATAATGAATATCAGTGACACATTTCATGCCAAGGCATAAATATTACAAAGTTTTAGTCCATAAGATGTTACATAAAACTCGAAATGATGGAGAACCAAGTTGATCTGAACAAAGGAAACATCTGATCTTCACCCATAACACTGGTTGCAGACATCTTTCTGCCAACTGAAGTACTCGACCCCAGGCCGAATTGGAGAACAGCTTACGCTGACTCTACCCTTCGTCTTTTCTCGAGTCTAGTATCTGACTCCTGACACCATCTACGAACATGAAATTACACAAGGATAATAACTATCTATCCATAATATGTAATAGAATGTACAATAAAACACAAGTTTGGTTTGTGTAAAAACTATTTTTCCACATTTAAGCTTCATTAATTATTACAAACATGTCAAGCTAAATTTAACTCCATCTGTAACATTTCACACAGAAATATACTTCAAGACACACTTTTAAGTCTTATTCATAAGTCTTGTTTGTAATCAACATTTAAGATAAAATTGTGCAATATCTAAACTTCAATGAAATAAGCTTTACTGCTTCAAGACAATTTAGCACTTGTAACATTTCACTCTTCTTATGTGATAATAAAAATATTGCCTAAATTGTTTTTAAAATTACTGCATAGGAAAATAAATTAAACTTACAGTCCAACTGATGACATGAAGCTTGGAGGCACGAACACAGCTCCTTGTCCAGTACAGACAAATGCTGGTGACAGCTGGAAACGCTGGAAACGCACAAAATTGCCACGCCCAGTTTAAAACTAGCAGCTCAAACATGCTGCCATTCGCCTAGCTGCACCTAGCAAACTCCTAGCAGGCAAACTGCTGCTGCTGCTGCTGCTGCAAGACACCACAAATAGGTCTTGTCTAATCAAAGCTTCAAGTGACCAAACTAGCCACCCCTAATGTTACACCCTACCAAAGAACTTAGGTTTTCCCATACCTTATTATTGTCTCCTAGCAACAACCCATGAAAGGAACCTACATGCCAATCTTGCATTAAACCTGTGCTGAAATAAAAAGAACATGAATAAAATTATCCTAAAATCACTGGCCTGTGTCAGGCCATTCAATAGGCTGCCTGCTACATACATGTATTAAGAACAAAAGACATAACCATTAAAGCTAGCCATTTGCTTGTTGTCCAGAGTAACTGATTGAATACCAGACTCACACAAAATACAATATGAGACATGCATTAAGGGAATTAAGTTCAATTCCAGTCTTCAAAATTCAGTTATATACATGTACTTTAACGGTTTAAAATGTATCATAGTATGTAGTATTCCTCACAAAATGATAATGAACATAGTTTTAGGTTCAAATACATGGAAATATAAGATACATTTGGCTTTTAATGTTTACATGATATTTGCTACTAAAGAATCATATCTTATAACCTACTATTGCATTTAAACTATTAATGTAGTACTAGAACATTTAGTGTTGATTTAAGAACAATGACATGTCAGAAAAGATAATGAATATCACATTTCATGCCAAAGCATAAATATTACAAAGTTTTAGTCCATAAGATGTTACATAAAACTCGAAATGATGGAGAACCAAGTTGATCTGAACAAAGGAAACATCTGATCTTCACCCATAACACTGGTTGCAGACAGTTAACACCATAGTTCAACTGATGACATGAAGCTTGGAAGCACGAACACAGCTCCTTGTCCAGTACAGACAAATGCTGGTGACAGCTGGAAACGCTGGAAACGCACAAAATTGCCACGCCCAGTTTAAAACTAGCAGCTCAAACATGCTGCCATTCGCCTAGCTGCACCTAGCAAACTCCTAGCAGGCAAACTGCTGCTGCTGCTGCTGCTGCTGCAAGACACCACAAATAGGTCTTGTCTTCCCAAAATCAAAGCTTCAAGTGACCAAACTAGCCACCCCTAATGTTACACCCTACCAAAGAACTTAGGTTTTCCCATACCTTATTATTGTCTCCTAGCAACAACCCATGAAAGGAACCTACATGCCAATCTTGCATTAAACCTGTGCTGAAATAAAAAGAACATGAATAAAATTATCCTAAAAGCACTGGCCTGTGTCAGGCCATTCAATAGGCTGCCTGCTACATACATGTATTAAGAACAAAAGACATAACCAGGTGCTACATCTAGGGCAGTCAGTCAAAGTGGCTGAATTAATTAGCAACTAAGAGGAGAGATAGACATGACTTGTAACAGTGTTGTTTGCCCTTGGTTGGTCATTCTCCGCAGGCTAGATTTTCTGGACCGTATGTCATTGCTAAGAGAATTGGTGATGTTAACTATGTCGTAAAAAACAGAAGAAAAGACGTGTATGTCATGTGAATATGCTGAAGCCGTACATTCGGAGAGGTGATGAAGAGAAAGCACAACCAGTGTTGAGTGCTGTAGAATCTAATCCAAAGAGTGAAGAAGAAGAAATGTGCAAGATTGAAAGAGAGGAACCATGTGTGAAATTGAAAAATTCAGAGGTTCTAGCACATATTGATGACAAACTAACCCACTTGTCTGAGAAGGAGAGGAAGGATGTGAAAGAGTTGTTGAATGAGTATCCGCAATTGTTTGCAGATGTCCCCTCTCGAACAGATGCTGTTGAGCATGATGTTGATGTGGGAGATACTACCCCAATCAAACAGGCACCATATCGGGCCAACCCAACAAAGATGAAAAGTCTTGAGAAACCAAGTAGTAGTGCATGGTCTTCTCCATGTATCCTGGTTCCAAAACCAGATAGATCATATCGTTTCTGTACCGACTACAGAAAAGTCAATGCGTGTACAAAAACAGATTCATTCCCCATTCCGCGCGTAGATGATTGTATTGACCGTATAGGCAAAGCAAAGTATGTGAGCAAATTCGATCTGCTGAAAGGTTATTGGCAGATCCCCTTGACCAAGAGAGCGCAAGAGATTTCCGCATTTGCTACACCGCAAGGCCTATTTCATTACACCGTGATGCCTTTCGGCATGAAAAACGCGCCGGCTACATTCCAAAGACTCGTGAATAGTCTTGTTTCAAGTCTTGAAGGCTGTGAAGCTTATATTGATGACTTAGTTGTGTATAGTGAAGATTGGGATGTTCATGTACAGAGAATCAGAGAGTTGTTCAGAAGGTTGGCTGCTGCCAAAATGACAGTGAATCTGGCAAAGAGTGAGTTTGGAGGTGCTAGTGTTAGTTTCCTGGGTCATGTTGTTGGCTCTGGTCACGTTCGACCACTCTCGGCGAAGGTAGAAGCAATTCTGGCTTTCCCGACTCCAACCAACCGGAAGGAACTGATGCGGTTTCTGGGCATGGCAGGCTACTATAGACGGTTCTGCCATAACTTCTCTGATGTCGTGGCTCCGCTAACCAATCTACTACGCAAAGAAGTGAAGTTCGTCTGGTCCAGTGACTGTAAGAGTGCTTTCGACCAGGTGAAAGCTCTCTTATCTACCAATCCTGTGTTGATGGCTCCAGACTTCAACCAGCCGTTCAGCCTGATGGTGGATGCTAGTGATGTTGGCGCTGGTGCTGTGCTAACTCAGAAGGACGCAGAAGGAGTCGACAGACCTATATCCTTCTTTTCTAAGAAGTTTTCCCCTAGTCAGAAGAACTATTCGACTGTTGAGAAAGAGACTCTATCAATGATCCTAGCACTTGAACATTTCAGCGTGTATGTTCATGGATCGCAGTACCCAGTCAGAGTATTGACGGATCATAACCCACTGACATTTCTTAGTAAAATGAAACACAAAAACCAGAGATTGACACGTTGGAGCTTGTTGCTGCAAGAGTATAACTTGAACATTGAGCACATTGCAGGAAAGAACAATGTTATTGCAGATGCTCTATCTCGTGTGTGAACTTGAACTTAATCTCTGTGAAATTACATGGAAAGTGGGCTTACCTTATGTGAGATACTTCGTGAACATTTGAGCAGTTTATTGATATGAACTGGAATTCAATGTGGAGAAGAAAAACAGAAATTTGAACTTGATAATTAGAGACTGATTGGACTCAGTGAACCAACTTTCTTCTTGTTTTTGCTTTTTTCGGAGTTTTTTTATATATTGCATATCTTTATGTATTTCTGAAAGTGAAATGATTAGTATTTTCTGTTGTGAAGAGTTTAACATGCATGACAACATTCTGGTGTTAAATTCCCTTTTCGATTTTACAAAAGAGAAAAGTTAGTTCTCGTTTTGGTTATGCATGTGTGTCACTTTCAAAACAGGAAATAAGATTTGATTTTTTCATGTTTCATTGAAAAAATGTTGTTTGTTGACAATTGTATTATTGGAACCAAAGAGAAAAGGTATTCTCTTGTATTTTGGTCCCTTGAAGATGAAAGATAAATGTCATTGTTATGAAAATGCATAACATTGCATTAACAGTGAAAAATTTTACCACATCGTTATATTTTGAAGATATATTGTTTTATCTTTGAGACAGATATATTATTGCTGAAAGTTGTTTATTAATTTCATTGGAAGAATTCAAATTTACATCTTTGCGAAAGCTATTTTTGTTGAATTGCCAAGAAGCAATTACATGATACATTTCATGTATTATAACATGTCAGTGATTTTAACATGTTTTGTTGTTTGTTGAGAAACAATTTCTTAATTAATTTTAAATAGAAGAAATTGGATAAATGCAACTTCTGATTTATGCACACATTAAGTGATAAATGTAAAGGTGCAGGATATTGGAAGAATTTTTGACTTCAGAACTTGAGTTCAGTGTACAAGCTGTGATACCATCTGCATGTTGGTACTACCCAGATTTTCGTGAGTTAAATTGTTTTCTCAGAATTCTAAACTTATGTGAGGGTACAGATAGTTTTCATATTTATCAGCATTTGATGATTGGTGTATTTTTGACAGTGTCAGAAACAAAAGTGACATTGCAGCTAAAAGCAGCGCAGCATAGCCAATTGCATAAAATAATTCATGTTTTGTGATGATATATTTTGTTGGACAAAATTCATCCTTTGTCATTTTTGTGAGACACTGATGTACTCCTTTGTGTATAGTATTTACATGTGAAGGTGTTTAAGATGTTTGTTTGCATCACAGAGAATTATGAGCAATTTACTGCAGTTCCATATCAAATTGATTGCTTGTCTATGTCTCCTTGCAAATGAATATGTTTTTATATTAGTTGTAAGCCAAGAAATTGTGTTTATACTATGTTTTACAAGAACACAATTCGTGCATTTATAATGAGCTTGTGCTATTTTTAGGTACCAACAAATCGAACGAGACTAAGTGAATCGATACTAGTTTTTCGCAGTATGACAGTATTACTGTATATGTATTATGAAAGAAGGAATTTTATTTTGCATGTACGATATCGATAGGGATGATTTAATTATGTACATACTACTTTCGTTGCACTCATAAGTATGTTTTTATGGAGGGGAGTGTGACGAGGGACGAGTTGATGTTGGACGAGTTGAAAAATGGACGTCGAGGAGGAAGAATAGAGTTTTTCTAAACCTAAGAGCACGACTTCGCCTCGTTCTTTTGTACCTTGTTCATCGGCTGGATGATGGTGTGAGCAGGACCCGTTAAATTAACGTTGCCCATTCTCAAATCAATTATCAAGTCCATTTCACACGTTTGCAAGAGTACCTACGACCAGGCATTATTCCGAGCCACATTTCTGGTAGCGTTTTTTTGTTTTCTTCGAGTGGGGGAGTTCACAGCAAAATCCAGAAGGGGTCCCTTTCCCCTATCACAGGAGGACGTTCACATACGGGGTACAAACACTAACAGACACTTGCATGTCACGGTTCGTAGGTCTAAAACGGATCAGACAGGGAGGGGTGTTGCATTGTCATTCCTCCCAATAACATATATCTCATGTGTCCATGACGGGCTGTGGAAGATTACCTGTCTATCCGTAGTGGTACTGGGATCGCATTTTTCGGCATTTCGACACGCAGCCGTTAACGAGGCACGAGTTCAGTAGAACGTTGAAGCGAGTGATAAACTTTATCGATTTACCTGTTGCCTTTTATTCCTCTCATTCCTTTCGCATCTGCTGCGATGGCGGGCGTACCTGAAGCCAGTGGGCTTCTTACACTCACCGGCGATATATTCGTGCTGACACGACCATGCTTAACAACCATTTAATTAAATGATTTGTACTTGGATAGGGTTCTCTTAATGTCATTCCCCAATTTCCCACAGCCTTTATTTGGTACTTGCAATAGTGACCCGTCCAATAACTTGTCATTGCTCCCTCCCTTTAGTTCTTTGTATCCCGCAAATGAAGGATGGGTCTACAGGAGCTGTATATGTAGCTTTTAATCACTGGTTTCCACAATCCTCCCTGCTGCTTGCCTTTTCTCTTCTGTATCTCCCATTGCAGTGAAACGACGGGCTAGTGTCATCACTCACAAGCTTAATGAGCGCTTGTTTTACTTGGGGGCGACGAGGCACTAGTTCGGTACGCGACTTATTGGGTCAACGCACTATTTGACGAGGCAAAGGCGCTTTACCGGGTAGCGGATACCGAGATTTGAAATATTCCTTGGATGAATATGTTAAATGAAAACTGGTATCCACGAACAATTAACAAGTTTGGACGGCCACTGCTAGCTCTTAATATTTGCCTTTGGCCCAGCCTCCCTCGCATCTGTAAGGGACCTTTCCTTCTTCATCAGTTTAGAATTCTAGCTAAAGATCTCTGATTGCCCCCCCCCCCTCTTTCTGGTCAAACTTTATTTTACTATGATTATCTTCGTGGCCACATGTATTCTCTACTTGTTTGCTGTTCTTAAGAGTCAAATGATGATGACGATGATGATGATAATGACGATTCTTGAATTTATTTCAATCGGTTGAGGATTGTGAGGGTAATCATTGCTGCTGCCTTTCAGGATTGTCGTTATACGTTATACTATTGAAGCCTTTAGCTGGGGCAGCATGCATGGGCATCATTATCATCATCATCCTCCTCTCTGTTATATTATTTATTTTTCTTCATTTCTATGTTATTATATAAATAGCATTATCACTATTTTATCATCATAGTTATTATTGCCATTTGCCTCCTCTTCTTCGTGTTATTTCTTCATGTTACTTTATTTGATCTACTTTTGTCGTCGCACCATATTCATTTTTTTTTTCCTGTTTTTGTGCGCTTGTCATAAAGCGAAACTTTGCAAATGTTCATCCTGTGTTGTGGCGGCGGGCTGCCTCTCCTGGTAGTTGAGCCAGCCCGTTTGGCGAAATTGCATTTTTGGCCACATCACATTCTGATATTCAGTACGCTTACATTATTTTGTAAATCAAAACAGTGTATAACGAGAAGCTTCCTGAGATGAAGGGTTCGAATTTTGTTTTGGAACAATCGAAAAATAATGCATATTATATCCACGTTTGCCAGGTAGGTTGTGACAAGCTGAGAAATCTTGTTGCAGATTGGCCGTGGATGGATTTTGATTAGTATTTCCCCACGTTGGCCACGTGACAAGCTGAGAAATCTTGCCACGAAATTTACGTGGGAAGGGCGAGCTGAGAAATCTTGCCATGGATTTGGGCAAGCTGAGAAATCTTGCCATTAATTTTGGAGACTTTGCAAGCTGGGAAATCTTGCCTTTTGTTCTGGAATTAGTTAACCAATTATTTTCCAAAATGGGATTTGTTGCGGCAAGCTGAGAAATCTTGCCACGAGTTTTAAATTGAGTAAGTTTCATTACGAATCTTAGATTGATATACAGTGAAAATCAAAGAGCCTGGGCTCGTTGGAAATATATCTCAGGAGGCCTCAACATATGATATTACATGTATATGGAGTACGATATGAAATTATGTCATGCTTATCGTTAATGATTATGGAATTTGATGGAGCGGATTCTAACTTCGATAATGCTACTCGAATTATTAAACCACGGAATACCGCATACAACTTTGTTTTGTTCTCATTATTTGTCTGGAATGGGATAAAATTCCTTTCTTGTCAGTTACCATGGTTAGAGGCACCCAAATGTGAAATATTCGTGAATAGCCTATTGTTGTGGCTCGATCTTCCACGCAAAACAAGTGTATTTGATAAAAAAATTCCCCAAGCCAGTTTCCTGTTTTCCCAAATTTTTCATTGTGTGACTGCTACCAGGTGCAGAAAACAGTGCACATTTACCTTTGTGACAGCATGTGGCCTACTGATCTCCGATTGCAGTTAATGGTAAGCTTATGTTTCAGCATTTTCATACCCTCTAAAAAGTATATTACCAATGGCAGTAATAGACTAATAGTTGCCCATTTAGCTTGCTCAGTGTTTTTCTAGAACTAATCTGACGCCACCTAATGTTTTGCAAAGCAGGACAACAACATTACATATCCCTGACAAAGACAAAATATATAGCATCCAGTGAAATATTCTTGGCAATAAGGATGAGTATGAATACCGCATTTTTCTGTAAACGCATTATTAACCATAAGGTTGTGACAAGAGAAATGTGTTGCAATGCGATGAGGAATACAAGTAATACATCAATTAGAAACTGAATAAAATTGACCACACAGAGAAATGATATTGTAAACTTGCGTTTTCCTTAAAAAAATATTAAAGAATTAGTCACTACCTCTTTATAGAGTGCTACATAATATATGGTTCTAACCTTCCTTTCATATTTTCAACTCGCAGACGACAGCTGTAACAATATAAATGGGGAACAGCTTCATAAACTGGACATGCAGATTTTCATATGCCTTCAGAATTCAGTTATTGTGGTTCCGATCATTTTCGATGGCGCTGAAAGTGTACTTTGCATGCGTATTTGCATTAATACTCATACCAACATACTCAGAAGGCCAGTATATGTTCAACTTGATCGAAGGGGATGAGGCCACCCTTAATTTCTCTTACCCATGTGAAAGCACAGAAGTCACATTGCAACATGGCTACAGAGCCCCTTTTTACAGATCAACAAACACAGAATCTACAGATCAGATAGACAGGTACAGTGTAGAGAACAATAATGGTAGTGGTTTTAACTGTTCGCTGCATCTTAATATCAACCCTGTAAGTAGGACTGATGCAGGCACATATATTTGTCAGGTTTACAAGGATGGTCGACTCCTACCTGAGTATCCCAGGATTGGATTAGATGTTGATTATCCTCCAGGTAAGGCAACCTGTGAACTGACCGAAGATTACGAGCTTGAAGATTGGGGCGCATTGTCATGCACAGCTCCTGTAGGGAGTCTACCAGGACAGATTGGTTGTTTCCAGGATAGCGTAGTGTCACCACCCGTACTTGATCCTACACAAACTGACAGTGTTTTACGACATGTCTTTTGGGTTAGATATACTCTTCCTGTGTTTTGCTGCTCGTCCACATCAGACCAACCTGCTGAACAATGTGAGTGCAGAGACTTCGTATGGGTTCCTAATAAAACTGGCACATCAGATACCACTGTTGAACCTTGTACCGTTACCACTCCGGAACAACGTTCATCATCATCATCCCAGAACGCTACTACCACCAACATCAAGACAGTTACACCACAAACAGCTACAATACAGACCACCTCAAATAGTGACTTTCACTGGTCTTATGGGTTCATCATTGGATTATTCTTTGTGATAGTATTCCTTTGTGTAGTTGTAGTATACTATTACAGGGCTTCCAAAAAATATGTGCGTTTGAATCGAAATGAGGAAGTAGAGTGTCAAACTCTGAAATGAAAGAGAAAATGTGACCAGGCACCACAAAACCACCAAGTCGCACTGTGTGATTTTCAGTTAGAGCTCAATCATTGTGTTTTTGGTTGCATGGCATGGTCAAATTTTAGTTTTGGGTATTTCCAGAAAGGGTATACAAAGTAATACAAACATTTGGAGGCACCAAACAATCTAAAAGTGGTATTTTTGACAGTTTTTTTTATTAAACTTATGTGTGTCTTCTCTGGAGTTTGCGGTATTACTTTTCTTTTTTACAAATCTGAATACTTGCCACATTTTGATCTCCCATAAATTTTAAACAGAGTAAGATCTTGCATTGATACTTGTGCACTATGATGAACAGGATATGACTAATTAGTATGTCAAGTTTTAGGACAATCTGATAATCCCTTCATAGAAATTGTCATTGAGTTCTAATCCTTCTTTTGCCACCTTAGCACAACGCCTTGTAAGCCATAGCGCTTCAATAGACTGCAAACTTTAAACTCTTATTTCTCAGAAGTAACATTATGAGGGACTGTGCATTCTCCTCTTTGTACAGTGAGTTAGGAACATCCAGTGCTAATGAGTTATATATCATTTTAAAGCTGAGAATCTGCTCTTTCAGCATAAGACCTTAACTAACAATTCATATCAGGCGACTTTTTGTTGGTTTTGTGGTGCCTGTTCACAAATGTAAACAATAAAAATGAAACAACAGTAAGTCTTTACAATATTAAGTTGATATAAGGAAAACACATTGTTAAATGTCTGCTTGCGTGTATGTGAAGCTTAGCATCATTTTTTGCGAAGTTACTACCTAAATGAATAAGATTTATATGTATTTGGTAGTATAACCGTGTAAATCAGGTTTAAAAAAAAATATATTCAGTTTAGAATATGAAGGAGAAAATGTTAACAGTAAAACTCATATAACCGTATATCTTTGTGTGTGCATTTTAAGTTGATACGACCATACGAATAAAGCATACTATTAGATACAATGATTTTGAATGTCTGCTTGCCCGTATGTGAAGCTTAACAGTAATTTTTGCAAAAATTGCACTGCCTAAATGAATAATTATTATGTGTATATAGCTGTAAATAATTAAAAAAAATATATCATACGAATCACACAGTACATATATTTTACATTTATTTGAAATAATAATGTTCGTTTGATTCGCAATAAGGTCGAGTTTCAACCACTGAAATGAAGGAGAAATTTAAACATTAACACTGACATAACAGTAAAATAAGTTCAATGTAAATGAGAGTAATGTGAATAATGAAGGCATTTATTATATACACTGAAATAATATATTGCTATTTAGACACATAAAAAAATGAAAGGAAACATAAAGTAGATTGGCTTTCACATAATCATCATTATTCTGTATATGAATTAAAACATAACTCGTGTCTGTACTCCCTAGAGTGTTTTAATGTTTTTGATAAACAATTATTTTAATAAATAAAGATTTTCAATATACATGGCCAATGCGAAAAGATTAAGAGTATTATTACTCTTAAGATTGCTTTAGAAATGCCCTCAAAACTCATTTTCTTCAAAACGGCTTTCCAGTAGATTTACACTCACACTTTTGTTGTTCCATTTTCCTGTATTTCTGTGTACTTGTAAGTTTTTCTCCTCCATTTCGCCTTGAGCACATTAGTCATGTGGAGTTGGCGCATAATACTCTATATGATTATTTGAAATCTCAGTGGTTATAAGCGTACTATTCCAAGACTATGTAGCTGTACAAGAAGGCTAAATTCCTTGTCCATAGAATGGACTAATTTAGTTTTGCCTATTTCAAGATCATCAAATTATACTGGTACGGCACATCCGCTTTGTTGTCGCCATATCGCTCAGAAAAAGGTCAGAAGCCGAAGAGTTCTACTTCATCACAAAGCTGGATGGCTGTCGTTACCAAAAAGAAACCGGCAGAAAAAATAACAAAAACAAATAATATACATGTATATGTTAACACACTCACACACACGCACACATACATTGTTTTTATTATAAAATGTCAAGAAAACAATATGGTGATCATGGTAAATACAATCTTTTATAGTTTATTTCATTGTTTTGTGGATTCATGGCTTTATAATTTGTTCAAATTTAATGTAAATATGATTAATCTTCGTAACATTCTTTTCTAATACCATGTTTATTTTTATTCATACCATATTTTTATTCATGAGCACGTCCAAGGTATTTCCCATACGTTACCAAGTATTATGGACTTTGAGGGAATTGAGAAAATAAATTGATATACAATATCATTTTACTTGATATTTTGTCTGATCCCAGCTTTAGGAGGGCTATCAGCTTGATACAGTCATCATATATATTATAATCTTATGGGGTGTTGCAAGAAAGTTGCAATCAATTGCAAATTGTAAAGCAAATTAGAACAACCATTCTGAATGGTTCAGGGTCTGCCCATTCAAGAAGATGCGCTTGCAACAATGATTTTCGCAACTTTCTTGCAACACCCCATTAGATGTGTACAGTAATGTATGGGACAAAATAGCTTGGACTTGCCCTCATACAAGTATATTTTTCATTGAGGAAATACAAGGTCTTTCTGTAAAACAGCCGCTAGCTGCAGGCTTACTTCGAACCATCGTGTGATCACGTTCACGTAACGTCGTCACGTTACACGACCTTTTGTGAAAAATAAGCCGTAAATTCACGAAGGGTAGGGTGAAACGTTTATGAAATACCCCCTTTTATTGACGAAGTGTCAGGTTCGAGTCGTGAGTATTCGTAGATTTGCAATACTTTTCTGTTACATGTCGATGATAAAATAAAACGTGATCATGTGATGTGAACGTGATCACACGATGGTTCGAAGTAAGCCCTAAATCTGCAAGAGCGTAAGCTCTCTGAATGAATAAAGTAAAATGAAATGAACTGCACTGAACTGAATTGGATATTCTTTGATTAAATATGCAACGGAGAAGAGATAATACTACGATACATTCTCTTTCTAACAATGTCGATTCTTTACTTTTCTGTCTCCATTTTATTATCACTATGCAGCTTTACACGACATCAGTCCATCTATTCACTGGGAAATATATTTTTGTTTTTTACATGCAAGAGGACTTTCGACCGTTTACACCTATTTTACAAAGAATAATTATGGTATACGCGTATTTGTCCCCGCCCCACATCTTGAAAGATGATTATGTGATTCCATAATTTTGGAGACTGGAGTGGTGGGGTGGGGTGGGGAGGGGCAAGGGGGCACGTCCCCCACGGAAAACACAATCAACTACGCCACAGACATGACAAAAAAGTGAAAATATTTGTGCACGTGTGCCACCACTTCTCCGGCGAAATTTGATAACCCTTTTTTTTTGGTTACTTCTTAGCACTATCCGAGAGGGCATCCTGGAGTACTATCTTGAGATATTAGCCCCCCTCCCCCTCCCCCTCCCTAGTTACAGAATCCTGATCCACCTCTTCGTCTTTTTGATTTGTTTCTACTTTAAATGTAAATGTGATGATGATGATGATGATGATGATTATGGAGATGTGGATGATAATAATGAAATAATGATAATGAAAGTACCAACAATATATGAATTATAAAATGTTGGTATTAAATTTATGAAACTGAACATGAAAAATCATAAGACTTGGGGTATACCGGTCAGGAGGAAGAGAGAGAGAGAAAGAGAGAGAGAGATACACATGTACAAGCACATACCCACATAGTCTTGTATTGCTTTACTTCCGAGGACAAGTATTGTTCCTCTATTGTTCCTCCGTCCTCGGACAGTCGACGGAATAAGGCACAAATTCATTGTTCGACGTTCGAGGACTATTGTCCGGCTTCCAAGGACCATTGTTCTCATGATTTTTTTTTTGTTCTCTGTCCGAAAATGTCCTCGGACATACGGCTAAACACGCCCACACGCACACACATCCACACAACCCCCCCCCACACACACACACAAGTATAATACACAGAGGGAAAGAGACAGACATAATATGAAATATTGAATGGAGAGAACAAAATGCATGTTAGAAAACTAAATAATAAATGCGAGTAAACGGAAAGAAAGACAGCGAGAGGGAACAAGAAAATATTAAAAAACATTTTTATCGACGAATCATTACGATTTCTGCCCCCCCCCCCCCCATTCTGGCTATTTGTTTTCACTGGCCTGCTACCGTGAATAATCAATTTACCAACTGAAATTATTATAAACGCTATATGACGGGTGTACTTGCCCAACAGTAATTACAATCATGACAATAATAATAAGTCTTTGTATATCATTTGCCCTGATCTGATATTCTGTTATTCGGAGAAGATAGCCATATCGGATTTATGATTTCGAATTTTTTAGTCATTCACTTATGATGCAGACTGATTGGGTAAAAATATAAAAGGCAGGACAGAGCAAGCGAATCGAAGAAGTCTTGAGGTTCGAAGAGGACTGTACAGATATCGGAACAAAGGAAATGAAGGAAAATTAAACTCCTTATATATAGTTCTTTCTCTGTCCATTTCCATGATGTTAACGTCTTTTTTTTAAATATCTCAGTCACACCGCCAAACCGACTTCATATAGTTTTATAACCGACCAATCCTTTTCCCTTGGATGTAATGTGATTTCTTTTTTGTCCGATCTGTTGATGGGCTGGCGTCGGCCTGGCCCTTGTTGCCCTCACTGATGTATGATATGATACAGAGCGAGTTGGTAGTTGGACGTCCTTTTGAATGGCCGACATCTTTTAACACATCATGCTCTATTGAAGAGTGCCTGTTACAAATGATGCACATAGTTCAGCACAAAGGATTGTCTGGTTCACAATGAGTGGAGCACATGGTGGACCTCTATGGAAAGGTGAACCCCTATGGAAAGGTGGGCCTGTATGAAAAGGTGGACTTCTGTGGAAAGGCGGACCTCTAAGGAATGGTGGACCTCTATGGACATGATTGAAAGGTGGTCCTCTATGGAAACCAGCCTTTGCTGCTAGGACGCTCCATCCCATGGGAGGAAAACTATACGAATGAATGAATAAATGAGCACATGAAGGTTATGTCGATTTGATGAAGGTCATTTTCCAGATGAGTTTATAGTGGTTCATTTTTACTATGATGACAATTCGTTATCCTTCAGGGTTGTTGAGAAATGCATCCTCGTCTGGACGAACTTTCAGAATAACGACCCCTCGCATTAAAGCATCATATTGTCAGATTTACTAATTATTTTACTGTCGGATATCATCCATATGTTCGGAATTATAAACCTTCGGAATATCGAGCAAACCTAAAGACCTAAAAATTGCCATAGATTCTGGACCAGGCTGTAAAGGGCTTCCAATGGCCTTAAACCATGATAACAGTACCCTAAAATGGCGAGACTAGAAACCAAGCGAGTTCAGTCTTTCAGTTATATGCAAATTGATATTTACCCATTTGAACATGACTTTTGTCATGATTGTATAGGTGAAATATTTGCGAATAGCCTATTGTTGTGGCGCACCCACGCGATGCATTTGTATTTCATAAAAAAAATCCCCATCTGCTCTTTTTCCTTTTCATCTTTGAGTCATTGTGTGACTGCTATCCGCTTTCAAGACCGTCGCACTTAATTGACTTCGGTCCCACACGTAGTGTTTGCTACCCATTTTACCCATCTTTCGCGTTATGGTTGTGACAACCTACGGCAGAGGCGGCGCTCCGGGGGGGGGGGATAGAGTGCCCCCACTTTTTCAAGTAACCCAAAAATGTGTCCCTTTTTATCTATGAAAAATGCCCACTTTTATAGCTGATAAGTGCCCTCTATTCTTCGTATAGTGCCTTTTCTCTTTCTAATAAGTGTCCTGTTTACCTTCTGATATAAGTGCCCCTTTAACCTCACACATTGCCCTGTTTTCGTCTAATTAGTCTCAATTTCCCGTTTTAACAGTGCAATTTTTCCTTGTGATAAGTGCCAGTTTTTCACTTCTGATAAGGGTTTTTTTTCCTTCGTACAACTGTGCCCCTTCTTTATTTCTGATAAATGCCCTTTTCACCTTCTGATAAGTCCCCCCTTTAACTTCAGACATTGCTGATCCTTTTGAAATATGTGCATTTGTTTTTTCGTCTGATTAGTTCCCATTTTCCGTTCTAATAGTACAATTTTCCTTCTTATAATGTTATGATCCAAAATCCACATAAGAATCAAGCAAAAGATATTAACTTTGGATGATTTATGGTTTAATTTAAAGGGTCACTAAAATAAAAAATAATTGCCCATTTTTCGTAGGAAGGTGTCATCAGGAGCCAAAAAATATCCATCACACATTTTTTTATGCATTCAGTCATATTTTATAATCATTTGAAAAGTACATTTTTGCTGATTTACACAGTCATAAGCCCCGCCCCTAAAAAAACTCATCGAAGCGACATCGCGATCACGTGATCTGTGACGCATGAAAAGTAAGGGAAAATATTCCACTAACCTATATCGTGCACGCCCGGAGGCCCCCGGCAGGCCCAGCCCGGTGCCGAGCATGATATTCACCGCATGGACCATTTGCATTGCGTATTTTCGTGTGTTTAATTCCTCACAATAACTTTGATTTTGGGACACAGTTTCATCAATAATGCCTAATCGGTGTATAGTTGCGGGCTGTAGCAAGACCCCTAAAGATGGTGTAAGCCTACATCATTTTCCTAAAGATGAAAATCTACGGAAATTGTGGGTCGCAAATGTAAAGCTCACGCGGGCAGAGTGGCAAGGGCCGGCCAAGTGAGTGGAGTACAATCTGCAGCGATCAAGGCCGTACGCAGCGGGGGGGGGGGGGGGGGGGGGGGGGGGGGGGGGGGCAGGGGGGGGGGGGCAATTGCCCCCCCCCCCCCAGAAATGTCAAAATCATACTTTTTTTAAATAGGGTTTTAGACTTCAAGTTATGGGTTCCTTTGAAAGCGATCATTTTGCCCCCCCAGGAAAAAATTTCTGCGTACGGCCTTGGCAGCGATCACTTTGCTGAAGATGATTTGAGGATCCTGGCCTGTATTCAGAATTTGACATGAAGAGAAGGATAAGCTAGCTAAAAGATTCAGCTATTCCAACGATCAGACTTGGAGTCAAGTCTTCCAATCTGTTTTTCAACGACAGCAGCTGCAGCGGCTTCACCCGTAGACCGAAAATTCTGTCTCTCTTTCGTTAGCTAAGACGACTAACGAACGAGAGACAGAATTTTCGGTCTACTTCACCCGTAACACCAGGGAGCTCCAACGCGTTGGAGCTCCCTGGAGTTACTTCACCCACGGCCCTTCACCGTATTCTGCGAGGGGTTCAAAGATATAATATGGTCGAATTTCCCCTTGCCACTCGAGCTTCTTTGCCTTCGGTGTCTGATAAATCATTTGATAAATCAGACTTCGTATCTGCATGGCTCAGAAAAGTCCTCCAACTCGGAATCGCGGGCACTTTTCCTCTCTCTATATAAGTTACTCGAATTCAGCCAAAATCTAAGTCAGTACTAACGTACTATGTAAAGCGAAGTAAAAAAAAAAAGCCGTGTGAAATAAACAAAACAAAAGCGTTCACCAGTCGCTATGTACGAGGGGAACATAGTCACTGCCGTACTAAAGATGTGTAGGACATTGTACATAATTATATACAGACGCATTAAACGGCTGTGCACGCGTTAAATGACCAATGCAAAACTTTCGTTCGGCAAGCTCAGATGGATGAGAACATTGTTCAAAAGAAAAGCTAAAAACAAAACAAGAGCTGTATATTTGGGCAAAAGCGTTTTCTGATCTTGTAGAAAATATATTGCTAATGATTATTCACTCCTAAGATTATATTGATTAATTTCCTTTTTTCATAAATTGTCCATTGAACAGAGGGGTCAAATACCGCATTCTGTGTACAGTATTATATGATGCAGCCTGCAGATCTTGTGCCTCTTTTCATACGTCACTTGGGGGTTGGCCAATCAGCTCACGAGTTTTAAGGAACGGTCCCAAAACCTCTACTTTTCCCCCTTTTTCGCCAAAACGAGACATAATTTGGACAATCGATTGGCAGATTCGTGATTAGAAGGCAAAACTACATGGAAAGAGCACCCATTTTCTCTCTAATTTAGTAAACCTTTAAATATTAACCAACATGTGGTATGACACGGTATAAAAGAATTACAAATTTTAGTTACAAATAATACTTGTACTTAACTAGCAAAGACTTACAATCTCTCAGCTGGGAAACTCCTATTAGTCCAGAATGTTCTTGAAGTGTAGAGTAAGTTGGCTGCTAATCCACAAATATAAACCCCAAATATTAAATCCAAATGGTATGTTGTCCTACTGGTAAAAAGAAGGTTCCAGAAGATCCAGCCGAGGAATGTCCAAGATAATTCAGGAAGTTATCAATGTCGATAATGTCGATGACGATGTCCAAGACGATGTCAATGACGATGTCGACCACAATGGCGATAACAATGTCGAACACGACGTCAAATAGGTCAAGGATGATGTCCAAGATGAAGTCCAAGATGAGGTCCAAGACGATCTCCACAGGTTGATATCAATATGATCAATATCAGATGGTGTTAACTGAGAACTTATGCAATATATGCTCCACGATGTTAATCAGGGTATAAATTCTGAAATTTCTGTGCAAGCTCCCAGCTTATATACAATCTCAACCCTTAATTATAATTTTCTACATTCTACTACAATATTCATGAAAATTTTGAATTCCCTTGTAAGTTCTACATAGTTCTTGTAACAAACAAAGGAAGGGGATTCCCATGATCTATTTATAGACTCATTACAATGTTACACTCTTACTAAGAGGTCATGCAAAGGTCAGGATAATCAACACATTCCAACATGTAATTACATGTACATTGTAATTATCACACATCTTACACAATGATCTAGAATGTTCTTCCTCTACTGGATGTGCATTATGATTCTTTCACTGCTATAGAGCACATTCACTTTTCACGTATGAATAATAATTTCTCTTCTGGAAATTTCTATGTTCATAAAACCATACAAAACTGGAAAAATAACTTCCTTCCAGAAGATTCCTTAATTATATAACACCTCCCCCACGGGGAAAAAGAAAGCTTTACCGTAGTAAAGGTTTCTTTAAGATTCAACCTGTTTCAAATTATCCAGATAAGCCTTTCATCCTGTACAAAGGCATTACATATCACACATATATTTAAGGATCAGCAAAAAAGAAAAATACAATTATAAAATGACAAACTTTGTCACAAAAAAGAGTAATTTCTCTCTTTACATTCATGAAAGAGCATCAGCAATCACATTATTCTTTCCACGAATATGTACAATTTTCAATGGGAATGGTTGGAGCATAAGGCTCCACCTGTACAGTCTTTGGTTCTTTGTTTTGAATTTCTCCAAGAACACAAGATGGTTATGGTCTGTGTAGACCACGATATCACCATTACTGTTGGTTAGGTACACCTACAACTGTTGGAGAGCGAGTACGAGACTCAGAGCCTCTTTTTCGATAGTTGAATACTTCTTCTGATATTGGTTGAGTTTCTTTGAGAAGTAACAAACTGATTTTTCAAAGCCTTCTTCATCCTCTTGGAGCAACACTGCTCCCACTCCAACATCACTGGCGTCAATAGCCACCTTGAATGGCTTTGTGAAGTTTGGAGCTGCCAAAACAGGCTCATTCACCAAAATGGCCTTCAACTTCTCAAATGATCTCTGACATGCATCAGACCATACATACTTCACTTTTGCTTTCTGCAAGTTTGTCAGTGGACTAACCTCAGTACTGTAATTTGGAACGAACTTCCTGTAGAAACCACTCATACCTAGGAGCCTGATCAACTCTATCTTAGTTGTGGGAATGGGGAAGTCTAAGATTGCCTGAATCTTTGCTTCTCTCGGTAGCACTTGCCCCTGACAAACCACATGACCAAGATAAATGACCTTGCCAAATTCACTCTTCATCAGATAAACTACTAAGTTGGCTTCATCTAGTCTGTCAAACAGTAATCTCAAATGATCGAGATGGTCATTCCATGTATCGCTGTACACTAGGATGTCATTTATGTACACAACACAATTGTCAAGCCCAGCAATCCCCTGATTTGTCAATCTTTGAAAGGTTGCTTGTGCATTTTTCATTCTGACCCATAAACTTTTCTTTGATCAGCTTAAGGGGGCCCCTAACCTCATGACCATAGACCAGCTCAAATGGACTGAAGCCCGTCGAATCATCTGGGGAAGCCCTGGTCGCGAACAGCAAGAATGGGATACCTTTATCCCAGTCATCAGGATACTCTTCACAATAAGCCCTAAGCATGGTCTTCAGGGTCTGGTGATCTGGTGCACCTTGGCACTGTGGGTGATAAGCGGATGACTTGATCTGCTTTATCCCTAACTCATGCATCACTTGCTGAAACACTCCTGACATGAAATTTGATCCTTGGTCTGGCTGAATTTCCTTGGGCAAACCATACCTAGTGAAAAACTGCACTAGCGCCTGTGCAGTGATACTTCTCAACGATATCGCCTCTGGAAAACGTGTAGACAAATCCATTATCGTAAGAAGATACTTGTGACCCGACCTAGTTCTGGGTAAGGGTCCAACACAGTCAACAAGAACCCTAGTAAAGGGTTCATCAAATGCAGGTATTGGTATCAAGCGAGCGGGCTTGATAGAAGGCTGTGCCTTCCCAACAACCTGACATGTATGATATGTTTTTAAACTGCACAACATCCTTGTGCATCTTCGGCCAATAGAAATGCCTCATGATCCTATCCTCGGTCTTCCCAATACCTAAATGACCTGCCATAGGCAACTCATGAGCCATTCTCAGAATCTCTATGCGGTAAGAGGGATGAACAACAACTTGGTGAACTACACACCACTCTTCATTAGCTGGTCTCTGGGGAGGTCTCCACTTCCTCATCAATATGCCACCTTTGACATAATAGCACTCAGGAACCTTATCAGCCTCCGCCTCAGAACATGCCTTCTGTGACAAGCCTTTCAATTCTGGGTCCGCCTGTTGTGCCTGTACTAGGGAAGACTTGCTAAACAACCCATCATTGTCCGCAACAGCGCCTTCAACATTATCCCCATCCAAATCCTTGAAAAAGTTTTCAGCTAACCAGACATCAGTACTCTCCTCCACATCAATAGAATCCGCATCATCCTGTTCAGCCCTACGAGCCTGAGACCTAGTAACAACACAATCAGGGAAAATTCCAGGAAAATCCTCCTGCAACCGTTCAGTTTCAGCTACCTCAACCGGCTTCTCTGAAACCACTGGAGATGCAACAACTTTCTCTCCAGCCAAGTCGTTACCCAACAAAAAGTCAACCCCGTCCACGGGCAATTCCGGTACGACACCAACAGTTACAGGACCACTAACTAGGTCACACTTTAACTCGACCTTATGTAAAGGAACCGACACATAATCCGGACCAATACCTCGAACCAAAACTTTGGCATTCTCTGAACTCTCTGGTGGGAGAGTCAAATGCCCTGACATCATCAGGGACTGAGCAGCCCCTGTATCTTGAAGGATAACCACTGGCTTACCTACAGCACCAGGCAATCGAACAGGGGGATACCTCACCATCATGCAAAAAGCTTCTAAAGCTCTCATCAAACTTCTTGACCTTATCGGCAAATACTAGAGAAACATTCTCAACATCTTGGACTGATTCCAACTGGACAGACTCTTGGGTGGAACACTTGATTGCTTGACTAAAGTTTATTACCAATGACGGTAATAGTCGCCTCTTTAGCTTGCTCAAACAATTTTTTTCTTCAACAACTAATCTGACGTCATGGGTTCACCCTGAATGGAAAACCTTTCATGTGTTCCTTTTTAATTTTCAACACTGTGGTTTTTATTTTTTGTCCTTACAATATTGAATTACTCACATTTCTTTTATTTAGAAATTGTACCTTATATGTACCTTGATTTTACCTTTTCATTCTTTAAATCGCAGAACACTAGTGGAACTAAATCATAAAGGAGAAGTATTTCCTGTGATATCCGAAATGGGCAACTGATTCTAAAAAATGATCCTGGCTTAATAAGACGGGGAACTGCGGATTTCGTACAAAATAACTCGAGAAAGCACTCATTAAATGCCACCTTCGAATTAGAATACCCTTTCGCTTTTATGGAACAACAAAAGTAAATTGCATGTAGAATGCCCGAACTCAGGGATGTTGAAATTCTGAGCTACCATTTTATTCTTATACCAGTTTAAGTGTCTTAACTGAACATTGCTTTCACTTTGATCAGGAGCCGAGAATAAACGGATGAATAGTGGATGTGGAAGTCCTCAAGTATTTCTTGGCATCATCAATCTCGTTAAATTCTTCAACTCAAGTATTTACAAAATACTTTTTAATTGTTCTACCTTTCGACTGTGGCATTGATATATATAATTGTCTCCTTATAAGAACAATTACCTTTGGTGCAAATATTCTAGGATTTGAAGGTTTGCATGGTGAAGTTGTAATTCAGAAAAAAATTTTGCGGTACAACCATGTGAGTTGGAATAACTCCGCGTTCCGGTCAGAATGCTCTGGCCGTCGTCAGGAGAATAAGAAGAGCGAATAAATCAGCAGAATTTATATATATTCCAAATGACATGTTTGGTGCAAATATTGTATCTGTTTTCAGAATTCGGTCTCAAAGATCATTAATAAGTCCTAATAATTTCCGATGAGAGCCAATATCGGTTGAACTTGATAGATGGTGAAGATCCCAACCTTCATTTCCCCTATCCATGTGAAAGCACAGAAGTCACGTTACAACATGGCTACAAATCCCCGTTTTACAGATCAAAAAAGACAGAATCTACAGATCAGATAAACAGGTACAGTATAGAGAACAATAATGGTAGTGGTGGTAAATGTTGGCTGCATCCTAATATCAACCCTGTCAGTAGGACTGATGCAGGTACATATATTTGTCAGGTTCACACAAGGATGGTCCACTCCTACCGGAGTATCCCAGGATTGGATTATATGTTGATTATCCTCCAGATAAGACTGGCCGATGAACTGGCCGATGATTACAAGCTTGAAGATTGGGGAGCAGTGTCATGCACAGCTCCTGTAGGGAGTCCACCGTGACAGATTGGTTGTTTCCACCTGTAGGCCTATTTCAACCGACACAAACTGACACTGTTTTACGACGTGTCTTAAGGGTTAGATACACTCATCCTGTGTTTTGCTGTTCGTTCGCACTGGACCAACATGTAGAACGCTGTAAAAGTAGGGACTTTGTATGGGTTGCTAATGAAAATGGCACATATATACCACTTTCGAACCCTGTACCGTTACCACTCAGGCACAAGGTTTATCATCCCAGAACGCTATTACCATCAACATCAAGGAAAGTTACACCACAAGCAAATACAAAACAGACCACTTTAAAAGTGACTTTCACTGGTCTTATGGGTTGGTCATTGGATTATTCTTTGTGATATTATTTCTTTGTGTAGTTGTGGTATACTTGGCCTTCAAAGATCATGTGCGTTTGAATCGCAGTGAGGAAGTAGAGGGTCAACCTCTGTCGGAATTAAAGGAGAAAATGTAAACAGTAAAACTGACGCAACAGTAAGTCTATACAATTTTACGTTGATACAGCAGTCGAAATCGAAGGAAAGGAAAATAGATACAATGATGTTGAATGTCTGCTTACGTGTATGTGATTGAAGCTTACCAGCAATTTTTGCAAAGTTTACACTGCCTAAATGAACAAGTTTTATATGTATGTGGCTCTGTTTTAGATACAAACTAAGTGTACAAATAGACCAAATTTTTTAAATTATGTTTTTCACTTTGAAACCGTGACAGAAATGTCGCCTAATATTCAAATTACAAGAAAAAGTAGTGACCGGGCTTAAACCTCTTCAGTTTAATTGGTAGAGGGCAGCAAATAGTAGAAAAAGTGATTTCAAAACTGAATTATCTGTTTCAAATTTGAGTCCTGGGCACTGTTTAATAAAACTTGTCATCAATGACAAGTTGCAACAACTGTTATAAGCTACTGAAATCCTTGCATCTGATTGGCTGAGAGAAAATTTGTCAGTAAAAATCACCGACAAGACACTTGATGAAACGCCCCCAGAGCTCAATGTAATAGTATTTTTTTTTATTCTTCCTTTCGTTTTCTAATGCTTGTTATATGTACTTTAAAATAATGAGGAAAAAAGATGAAGATTTTTTTTCTTTTTTAAAACCTTTTTCAGTAATCAGCAATCATTTTATTCTCCACAACAATAAAAAAATACATGTACATGTGAGCAAAAGCCTATTAAGCAAGTACATTAAAATAGTACATTAAAATAGTACATTACATAAGTACAAACATAAGTCACCAACAATTACAATGAAAGTAACAATAATAAAGTGTATTAAAACAGAATGAAAGAGGGGAATAGACACTCTATCATTGTGGAGGGAGGCAACAGGAAGACAAAATGTAGTCTTAAGTGCGTTGGCTCCAAACATAAAATCGAAAATTCAAAGTATAGCATAATGTATTGATGTAACAATAGTAAATATTAAATTTCAGCTTTAATTCCATAACTCATAAATCGATTCAATTAAAGTAACAATATAAATACATCAATGAGCAAAAACATATAAATATACAGACATATATACATATAAGGGAACAGAGTTTAATCCATTTTTACTATTAGGTTAGCCGATTCGGTATCTATTTATCAGGTATTAAGATTACGTTTAAAAGAATGGAGCGACACGGAGTTTTTTATTTCGTTTGGTAAAGAACTCCACAGTTTAGGGCCGGTGAAAAATAGAGTAGATTTTGCATAGGATGTTCGTATTTTGGGGAAGTGAAAATCATTAGCAGATCGAGTTTGATAAGAATGAAAACTATTATTTATAGGAAAAATATGGGAGTAAGCGATTTTTACATTTATACATAAAGATTCCAGTTTGTAACAGCATTATATAATACAGGTTTAATAAATTGAGCTTAAGGAATAAAGGAGCAGAGTGAGAGTTGTAAGAAGACTTTGTCATAAGCTAATAGCTCTTTTCTGTAATTTAAAAACCCTATCCGAGTAACACTTGGGACAACCAGCCCAATTCTCGCTACCCCAAATACGCAATTTCGCCAACAGATGGCGTTTGTCATGCAAACCACGCATGCGCAGTGCTGACAATATCCCGATTGGGTCGACAAGTGTTTGTCTTTTTGCATTGAAAATGTACACAGGTATTACCAAAATCCTCGAATTTGAGTATAAATTAACCGACATGTTTGGAAAGATTCTATGATTTAGTGAGACAATTGGTTGCATTTTCAAAATTTGAGTGGTTTATTTCATGCGATCCAAAAATTAAGCATTTTAGCACTCATTTTATTCATAAGCCGTAGTATTTCAATACGGACCGGAAGTGAAGTTGACGAAGATGTGGACCATTTCCATGCATAATATTTCCCTCTACGTCGCAAATTGCACATTTGAGGTAGCGAGAATTCATGTTACTGCAGTATGATATATGTGGAAGAAACAAGGTATTATAAACAGTAAGATGTATTTTGGCGGGTAAAACATTACGTAAACGATATAATATACCAACAACTTGTGAAATTTTAACACACACACTTCTCCTATATGATATTTCCATGACATACATTCATCAATATGAACACCTAAAAATTTGGAATGATTTGTATGTAACAATTGAAATTCATTCATATAAGATCGAGTTTTATATCTTCAATATTATAATTCATATTACTAAAGACCATGAAATTAGTTTTGGACATATTTATAACTAACTTGTTAAATCTTAACCATTGACACACATTATCTAATTCATTATTTAGTGTAGTAGTAATAAAAGAAATATCATTATGAGTGAAAAAAAATACTTGTATTGTCAGCAAACTCTATGAAGCTTATAATATTTGATGAACACTGGATATCGTTTATGTAAATTAAAAAAAACAAAGGACCCAGAATTGTACCTTGTGGAACGCCGCAAACAACATTTAACATATTTGAATTTGCTGAATCAACTGTGACATATTGCTTTCTGTTACTTAAATAGTTCTCAATCCATTTATAAGGAATTCCCCGTATACCGCAATAATAAAGTTTTTGCATTAAAATACAATGGTCTATCGTGTCAAATGCTTTTGACATATCGAGAAAAACACCTACTGTTGTTTTTTTTTTTCAAGGGAATTGGTAATATCTTGGATGAATTTTGTAATAGCCAATGATGTTGAGAGACCCTCCCTAAATCCATATTGAGTATTATTTAATATGTTGTGAGAAGATAAAAAACGGAAAATTCTAGAATAGACACATTTTTCAATAATCTTTGAGAAAACGGTAAGGACAGATACGGGTCTATAATTTGTCATAATATCCTTTGATCCTGATTTAAAAACCGGTATAACCTTTGCTACCTTGAGTTCATCTGGTACAATACCTGAGGAAATGGATTTGTTAAAAATGTGACATAGTGGCTTACATATAAATGGAATAACTTTCTTGATAACTTTAATATCTATGTTATCAAACCCAGAAGAAGTATCATTTTTTAATTTTTCAACAACAGATATAATTTCACCTTCAGAAATTGGTTGAAAGAATATTGAAAAGGAACAAGAGTTTAAAAGATATTTCAAGTATGGTTTACTCGATGTATTACGGATATTATGTAGTTGTTTTTGTAAATTGGGACCAATCGAAATGAAGTATTTGTTAAATTCATGGGCTATTTCTTTCGTATCAGTTATAATATTATCATTATACACAATTTTGGAAGGGATTTTACTGTTCCTTGTTCTGTTCTTTCCAAGTGGCCTGAGAATTCCCTTTAATAGCAGAAAACTTGGAAATATTATTGTTTCGTTTTTTTAACAGCCTTAGTGCATTTATTACGGAAAGTTTTTTATTTTTTTTCATCAGTTGGTGATCGGTTTAAAATAAACTTTTTATACAAATTTTGTCTTTTCTTACACATTTTCTTTAATTTTTTTTGTAAACCAAACCTTGTTTTTACGATTAATCATATTTTTGGAATTTCTGAGAGGGAAACATTTGTTATATTAATCTAAAAATATATCTGAAAATCCATTAAACATATCATTCACATTACTTTCGTGAAGGTCCCAGTTAAAATCTTTGAAAACTCTGCTAAACTGAAAAATATTACAGTCATTGATTACACGTTTACTTATGTTAACATGGCCAGTATTTGAAGACAAACAAGACGAAGAAATAACACAAAATATAGGTAAATGATCACTAACATCTCCAAGAAGAATACCACATTCCTTAACCATTTCCAGTTTATTTGTGAAAATATTATGAATCAGTGTACTAGAATGTGTAGTAATACGTGTGGGCTATTAACAAGTGGATAAAAAAATGAAAACGAAGAATACACATCAGTAAAATCATTATTGACAAGACTGCTATCGGATGATATAAGGTTTATATTGTAATCTCCAACTAAATAACACGCACAGAACTTGGAATAAGTTGAAGAGTGTTTTGTAAAATATTTCAAAAATAATCAACTGGTTGACCAGGTGGTCTATATATACAACCAACAATAGCACTCTCATTGATTTCCACAAACATAGCTTCAAAGTTTTCATTACTGATGTAAAGATCATCCTTTATTTTATAATTTATTGGATCTAAAATGTAAAATCCAACGTCACCGCCGCGTTTATTTTCTCTTTCCTGACCAATGAATGAGTAATTACTGAGATGACACAGATTAGGCTGAGATTTTTTCAACCATGTTTCTGACAGAGCAATTATACTAAATCGTTTTTCAAAATCACTTAAATATAAAGATAAGTTGTCAAAATTCTTCGTTAGACTACGACAATTAAGGTGCATAATTGATATATTCTTTCTAAAATCAATTGTTGAATTATATTCATTAAATTTTTCAATTGTGAAGTATGAAGTCTCTCCAAAGATGTATGTGTTGTTAGACATTACAAAATACCATTTGAGCGTTGAGCAAACACACTTTTACAACAGGGAATAGTAGGAATAGTAGAGAAATGTAGAAAAGAATTGCCATCAAACATATGACAGAATACATATTTACATGAAAGTATGAATAACTGATAAGAAGTACGATCAATAGTCATAAAATTATCCTGGAATGCATCAATAGGTAATGCCTACATCATGGTTGACTGTAAAACTATGAATCATTCAGTTCATTATATCAGAATTACCTTAGTATAATACATAAGTGTATTATTATGGACACAATTATTATTAATATAAAGATGAGAGATGTTTATCTCTTGCATATCAGACATAAACAAAACAAAGGAAATAAGAAGCAGAGGAGACGAGTGTTTCATAAACAATTTATCAGATCATATCCAAGTCTTCTTGACAGGTGATGAGTTTTTTTAGTAGTCTTTCCACCGGTCGCAGGCAGTAGAGCAATGACCCTACCGTCTGACGTCCAGGCTGAAAGAACCTTGGAACAGTCTTTAGTTTTACACAAGAGGGCGGCATTAGCCTTTGTTAAGTCTTCGTCTATGGCCATTTTCTTTCCTTTCAGTTCACGACGATTCAAGATGATTGCCCTCCTTGTTCGATAGCTCACAAATTTGACAATTATAGGACGTGGGCCTGGTTCCTTGTTATTCGCGGTACGTGTTGAAGATCGAGTCTTCACCCCATCTTGAATGTTAACCCCCTCCTTTTTCTTTAAGGATATTCGATGGGAGCGTTCAATGTCGGCATTGTTGATGGGTATTTTTAGTTAGTCGTTGACAATCTCTCGGATTAAATCATCTGTCTTCTCGTTAGCAGATTCTTGCATACCATAGAATCGGAGGCAATTACGCCTTGAATACTGTTCTTGAGCATTCAACTCCCTTTTTAGGTCGGCTACAGTGCTTTCTCTAATCTCAATGTTGAGTTGTAAGCGAACAATACCAGAAGATAGGTATCAACTTTATTCTCCAAGTCCATTATCTTTGCTTCGTTCCTATCGAGGCGGTCAATAATCCTCCCCAATTCCTTTTGTACGCCTTCACGTACCGCCTGATGGATAGTATGAAGGAATACCTCTCCTTTGAGGAAGGATTGAACAGCACTTTGAGCAATGGTTTCAATTTCTACCGGTGTAGTGAGCTTTTCAGACGCCATGATGAAAATAATAAAACGACAAATTCAGCAACGTAGATAAAATGATGTAAAGAAAATATAGTGGATGATATCAAAAGTAAATCTGCCAAAACTGTAACGAAGATAATCTGACGGATGAAAACTTGTGAGCGGCAAAATGTTAGTGCCAATTAAGCGGAGGCATTATAAGTTCAGGTCATAATCAACTTCACTAGATACTTACTAATTCAACTCTAAATTATATTTGATACCTCATATTGCTTTTCCTCTCACCGAGCTGATGATGCATTCCAGGATTATGTCTATGATAAACATTTATTACAACATAATGACGATTCTCTGGTTAATGAACAGGAAAAGTGGTAGTATATAGTTCCGTATATTCGCATTTGACGATTGTCGTAGAAACGTATATGAATGGGACTGTCACTCGGCTAGTCAAATCGCTACACACACTCGCAGTCATAAAACCACATAAAAATCCAAGTTGTTGTAGAAGATGTCACATAAAATGCTTGTAGATAATCATCTAAATAGTTTCGAGGTTCATACGTAGGCTATATGCAACATTTATTGCAAATAAAAAAGGGTTTACCCCATACATGTAGACACATGTAAATCCGCCACTGGCTTGTTGAATGACGCAAAATAGAATTTGTTGCCGGATAATCAAATTGAAAGACCGAATTCAAAAGTTGAATGGCAATTCACCCAGGTGAAATATTGACGATTTTAAGGAGGTGACACCTAATATTTTTTATATTTGCCATAGTTAAACATGCATGAAGGGACCTGAAATGTGATAAGAATATAAACGCTTATTTTAAAAACATAACAATACAGCCAATGAAATTATGAATATTAATATTTTTTTCTTATTTTAATAAATTGAGGTTATTTCGGACGTGACGCATTGTTAACATGCTGTGAAATGAAATAAAATAGATTCTGAGCAAGCTAACTTCCATTATACTCAAATCATATCTTTTAACACATAATATCAGCATCGTTGATAATATAAACTTTATAGCAGAAGGGGTGGGTGCAGGGGATGGGGGCCGGGGTGGCCTCAAGGGGTGACCATAGGGCACTCTGATCCTCTGATTAATTGTTTACTGGAAAATGAAATGCACGGATTTGTATTGTTCGTATTTTTATATTGTTTCTCAAAGTCTGCAGAAATTGGAATGTTAACATGGACAAACTCTTAGACAGTGAGGCCTTACACCCAAATGGAAAAGTGTGATATTTTTACTTGTACATTGTGTAAAGCAATTCAATAGTTCTGAAACGGTCAATTTAAGCTATCAGATTAACTGAAATAATTATAGTAAAATCCTCTCATATCAATAACATTTGCATCAAAGCCGTCCCTGTATGACCATTTTCCACATTAAACATAAGTTCACCTTTTTTTGTTGCATTAGTTTTAGCAGTTACACATGAAGGAAGTGGGTTATTCACTGGAATGCATATATTAACAAAGGAAAAAATTCTCATGTGCATAACATTAATCAGATATGTACATTATGCAAATGTACCACATACTCCTATTCAGACTTTAATTATTCCAGAAGACAAATGCCATGAGCATGGGCGCCAATCCTCACAGGAATTCTATTCAAGTGGGGGGACACCCCACTGTTGCATCCAGGTGTGTCCCCCCCCCCCCCCCCACTTGAATAGAATTCCTGTGAGGATTGGCGCCCATGGCCATGAGTACATCAAGGATTTATATCCCTTATTTCCTCTCATAATTAATCATTGGGTGGAAATCTTAACATATTTTTAGGTCTTTGGGGGAAATACTTGTCGATATTCACTTTGTTTCCTTATAATTCCAAATTGAACATCAAAGCCTGATAATTTATCATTTACATGCATATGCATACATGTGCAACCCCTTAAAAGATCATGACAGCAATTTTTTGTACTCTTTCATTTCATTTCATTTCATTTATTTTCATTTCCAAACGATAATATAGATACAACATTATTCAAATAATATTTACAAAGTTAATACAAACGATTCGAACTAATTATCGTATGGGTAACTGCAAATGACAAACATATAAAACCTTGAACAGAATTAAGTTACTTTTGGAAACTGAGTGGATTGCTAAAAAGCAAGCTTGTAGATTGCAGTCCACTCGCGTACAAAATCAACAACAACAAAGAGCAATTCACCGATTTTGCAAAAGATGCAATATAAAAATAATTTTAAAAAGTGCAATTAGTTATGTAGCCTAAAGGTTTGTAGCAAGAAGAATAAAACAAGAGACGAAGAACAAAGAAAGAGGAAAGAACAAAACAGACAAAACATAGAAAAAAAAAACATTTACAGGGGGATAGGAAGGACAGAAAAAAGAAAGAGTAATGGGTCTATACCTGCGCACTGCGGGCAAAGGTCTGGGTCCTGAACCCGAACACAATGAACAGTGTATGATTATGGTGAGGGGCAGTTGGGTGAATTTGCCAGAATTATAAGTTTAGAGGACTATTACTAAAAAATAAAAGCAGAAGATTAAGGCCGAAGGTGATGAGTTTCAGTAGGCACTGGATATTTATTTATAAGGGACTTTTTAAGTTTTGCTTCGAAAGAAGTAAGACTAGGAGCTGTTTTTATGGTGTTATCAAGGTCATTCCAACATTTTGGACAGGTAAAAGTAAGAGTAGATTAGTAAATATGTGACCCGACGCCTCAAAACCTACAATAAGTCGCCAAAATTATTATTTTTGTTTTATACATTTTCTGAAAGTAGAGATTCTCAGCTTTCCAATGGTATATCACTTGCCTAGTTTACTCAATGATAACACCTTTAAATATCACATTTAGAATCAGTATGTAACCAGCAATCAATAACTCCTATTCAGAGAAAATGGTCATTTAAGTTCGGAACAAAAGAGTGCTAAACCTTCGATCTCTGTGTGCGCCCAAGTAAAACTGGGTATTCAAATGGCCATAGCAACTGGTATGAAGGGATTATCAGATTAGGCTGAATTTTGGCAAGTTGTTCCAGGAGGACCTATTCATGACTCACTCCAAAAATCAATTTAATACCTTTAGAAGTAAAGTAAAGTAATTTGGAATTGAATGAAAGTATTACAAAAGCTCTCCAAACATTCATTAGCTCGACAGGTGGAAAAAAAGGAGTCATTTTAAAATGCCCCCAAAACATATTTCTAAATCGAAATACGACTCACAAACTTGAGACATGTTAGAATGATAATGAAACTACCCATTTCTATCAAAAAAAGAAAATCGACTGATCCAAGCAAATTTACTATTTTGGTCTGTTTGCTACGTCCGTGCGACTTATTGTAGGTTTTGAGGCGGCGGGTCACATATAGTCCTAGTGAATGGTAGATGAAATTCGTCTGATTGGCGGGTAGGATTTATGAATTGTCTTATTTTTGTGGAACATGACATCAAAGACTAAGGGTAAAGCATTATTATTTAATTGATACATAAACTGTCCTAAGTTATAGTGATACAAATCATTGACCTTCAGGAAACATTACAAATGGTGCGCAGTGCTTTTTTCTGTAATAGTAATATTCTTTCCAAGTACACACTATGGGTATTCCCCCAAGCGAGTATACCGTAATTTAAGTATGGTAAAATCAATGTTGAGTATAACATTAAAAGTGTGGGGGTGGGAAAATAGTACTTTACTTTATTTATTAATGATGCCAATATTCCGCGATATTATACGACATATGCTCTCAATATGTGGTTTCCAAGAAAGTTTATCGTCGAGAACCAAACCTAGGAATTTTAATGAAGGAACTACTTCCATTACAGAGTTGTCCAAAAATATATTACTTGGTAAGGTATTTAAAGAATTGCTAAAAAGCATGCATTTAGTTTTTTGTAGATTCAAAGATAATTTGTTAGCTCTTATCCATTGGAGTAGTTTTTTAGTTCATTGTTTAGGGTGTTTATTAAAACGTCAGGGTCAGAATGAGACAAGAAGGCGTTGGTGTCATCGGCAAATAAAATAAAGGAAAGAGTATTTGAAGCATTTCAATATCATTTACATAAATGACAAATAAAAGCGGGCCCAGTAAACTCCCTTGGAGAACACCACAGTCCATAGCTTGCATGCAGGAACTAAAACCATTTATATTCACAAATTGTTTACTGTTGGAAAGGTAACCCCTGAACCACTCCAAGGCCAGCCCTCTGATACCATAATGGTGTAATTTATGACGAAGTATATTATGATCAATGGTATCGAAGGCCTTGGAGAGGTCCATGAAAATACCTACCGTGTGACTGTGATTGTCTATTGCTTTTGCAACTTTATCGATGAAAGAAAGAATTGCGTGAGTTGTGCAATGATTTTGCCTAAAACCAAACTGGAAATTGGAAATAATGTTGTGGGAGTTCAGAAAGCGTAAGTCTCGAATACACCAGTTTTTCTAATAATTTGGAGAAAGAAGTTAATAGAGAAATTGGCTTGTAATTACAAATGTCTTCTTTTCCTCCTGTTTTATGAATTGGAATTACTTTTGATATTTTCATCGCGTCGGGTTCAATACCAGTGCTTAAAGATAAATTAAATACATGTACCAAAGGATCAACAATAAAACAATGGCGTGGTAAGTAAAAATTTAAGACATTAAATTTAGAACTTCTGTAATTTTATGCGAATAAAGGTATCAAATAATATGATATTTACATTAATTTTTGTGGTGGTGGATATGAAACACGATGAAAAGCAATGAAGTGGAAATCCCATGTTTCAGCATGTGTGGTTGTTGATCAGGCGGGGTCAGGCATGGGGCGCGATCGACCGCGCCGGCCGGGCCTGGGAAGTTTGGAAGGCGGTGTGTGTGCTTTTTTTCGTCACGATTGTGGATTGCCGAAATGGAAAATTAAACCTCCGAAATTGCCACTTCTTGGTCTGAAGTAATTCTCAGATGATTAAATCCAATTGCCATGGTTTTAGTCCACATCATCTATGTATACAACCAGTTCACATAAATCTAAAAATAAAATCTAGACCTTAGTGTAGAGATGTTTAACAGACTATAGAAGGGTGAGTTTTCAGCACTACAAGTGTAATTTTGTGCATACTGTTGTGTGTTCTTTAGCACTTTATTAGGTGCAAAAGTGTTAGCACTAGCAGTGCCGTTTTGGGGGCTCTATAATGAGTTATTTAATGCACTAGAAGTGTGGTTTTTGCGAGCTGCATGCGAAAAAGGCTTACACTTAAAATCTGCTAACTTTTTTGGGAACTTTTTCCATGCTTATTAAAATGCAAGTTTAACAAAACATAATTTTCATTGTGCATTTGTCTTCCTTGTAGTCTCAACTCATCCTGGTGTAGACATTTATCATATTTTAGTGTAAAAAGTGACACATTGAGGTGTGGTAAAAAGTATGGGGTAAATTCTGTACCACTTAAGGGGTAAAATAATAACACAGCTGCGGGGTGAATTGTTACACAGGCTGGTAGTGGTTAAAAGTTGCACAGCATGGGGTAAAAAAGGGAACATGGTCGTTTTGGGGTAAGAATACCCCACCCTTTGGTGTTAAAGTTTTAGACATTAGATGTGTAAAAAAAAAACACATGTATCAAGCAACATCTAACCACTCATGGTGTGTAATGGTTTACACCACGGACGACCATGTTCCCTTTTAACACATTTTCGTGTTACTTTTTAACACCAATGGGGTAACTTTTTTTAAGAGTGTACGTATTGGGATACGGTAAACGTTTCGTCATCATTTACCCAACCAAAATTTTTTTTTAATATATCTTGAGAAATATTTGAAGAAATCTGTTCATCAAACAGCAAAGTATGCATTTTTTTTTTTGCTTTACCCACATTTTGATTGGTTATGTGTGAACAATCGCTTGGGTTGTGAATGAAATTATGGTTTTTATTCCCGTCGGTAGAAGAAAAAAGTAGCACTTTGTGTTTCATAATACAATGCAGGGTTTATGTGTATACTATTTTCAATTCTCTTCATCTTTAATCATGTTAAGACACACAATTTTAGGGGAAAATCTTAATCTAATTACCGTGCATGTTTCATATTAAAAATGTAAATCATTCAAGCAACAGCCATGCTAAAGAAAAAGATTGAAACAAGAGTCAATACTCAGGGTCCTCCATTGAAAATAGCGAATATGCATACTGAAGCATCTAACTTCCGAGTTTTCCAAATATACAGCAGTTCCGCTATGAACATCCCTAAATTAAAATGATACCAAATGTGCTGCTAAGATTCTGTAACATTAACAATATGGTTTTGATTAAACTCGAACAAAGGGGAAAAGGAAGTCATTGTAAAAAAAAAATATTCTTTTGACGATAGCAGGATTTCAGTTATAAACTCATACCAAATTTACATAACCAATGATAGGATAAACAAGTAAAGGGATTCTCTAATGATTCTAAATAAAATGATAATAATCAAGTAATTCCAGAAACATTTTCAATTCAATTTTCGATTCTCCGGGGTTTTTTTTCCAGGTTTATACAAACTAAACATGAGATAATGAAGAAGAATTGTGTATTCCTATCCTAATATTCCTAATATTTCTAATATTTTGGCCTCCCGATTCATTCAAAGCTTAGTCCATTACCCAAAATATTGAAAGGGACTGATACACATTAATCAAATATACCTTGCACTGAGAGGCTCCAGTTGAAATTATGGATTCTCTGAGGTGACTGGTATAGCACTATTTTCTGAGGGGCGCAGCCCCGAAGAAAATAGTAACTATGCCAGTCACCAGAGTAAGCTTAGATAGATAAACAATAATAAAACTAAAGAATCTAGACCTAGTCCTAGACCTAGATCTAGACTCTATATGAAATGTATATAAATATGTATTTGCCCAAAGTCACAAAAGATGCCTGGCCATTGCTTGTAAGTATTGTCTATAGTCTACTGTAGATCTAGATCTACATGGCACAAATCCAACGATGAAACCATTTAAACAATGTAAACTTGAAACCTGAACTTTTCCCCAAGTCACAAGAGAGGCTAATAGACCCCTTCTCGTAAGGTGTATTGTAGATTTACATGGCACTAATCCAATTAACGCTAGCGCTGGACTCGACTAGCGGAGATCAACGTGCATGTAGGGTCACTTCACTACGCGCATACATGAGCTAGCGGCTCTCTCAGCCATCTCTCAGCTCACGCAGAAACATTATCGCGATATATTGTCGCGATATCGATAGCTTCGAAATATCCAGAAAAACAAAAAAGTGACGTCATAATATTTTTATATCGAAAAATATACGGAGGTCTGACGTCACGCGATATCCATTTTTTCTTCATGGTGAAAGTATTTTGTGTCACGTGAGACATTCCTGGCCAATCTTTGCATGAGAATTTTATGATGTAGGATATATTATTTCTTATCTTTTACACAATTCTTTCCAAATGACCTTGTTCTCTGGTATAAATACATGGGTCCATCTTTCCCTTGGGTTCTTCCATTGAGTACTCTAGGTACGTTTACATGTACAAAGTTGAGCAAATGTGAAGGCATAACATTTTTTATTTACAATAGTTCCACTGCTTTTAACATGTTTAATATTCATAAATTTACAAGAAATATACACCTCAGTCGAAAACGACATTTTTCAGCTTTTCGCGGAAATGAGCCATTTTAAGCGGGTGGTGACACTCCACGGATTTGAAACCTGGAATGGATTAACCTAGCTTTGGCCCACATTAAATGGCAAAACCAACTTTTCAAAAGTTAGGCCATATGAGATATACATCTTAAAGAATCACCTGCAATGGGCATTTTTCAATTTTCTTTGAAATGGGAAAATTGGCATCACCCCTATACTAATAATGGAATGATCCAACAATCTATTTTGAATATTGTTTATACAGATCTTAAGAAGAAGGATGGAAGGAGAAATCCTGCAAGGTTCGTTTGAATGGCAAAATAATAAAAAAAAAGTTTTTACTTTGAATGAAATTATAACTATAGCTTCTACATGGGACCATTTTCCCTTGGAGTCGTCCATTACTCTAGGTATGTTTACATGTACAAATGTGACCAAATGTGAAGAAATAAGATATAAATAACCTTTCCACGAATTTGAAACCTGGAATGGATTGACCTAGGTTCGGCCCATATCCAATGGCCAAACCAACTTTTAAAAAGTTGGGCCATTTGAGATACACCACTTCAAAAATGACCCCAAATTGGCATTTTTCAATTTTCTTAAAAAGGGGAAAATCGGCATCACCCCTATAGTAATAATGGAATGATCCAACACTTTATTTTGAATAGTGTATATACCAATTGTTCGAAGAAGGATAGAAGGAGAAATCCTGTAAATCTGTTTGAACGGTATAAAATCCTAATTGCATTTTTACTCTGAATGAAAATTGCACTCAATTTCAACATTCAAGAAGGGCTATTTTTAGGGGGTAAAGGGATAACTATGAATGGAATTATGAACAAAAAATGTTAACATCATTTGCGTAGGATATACCCACAGAACTCCTAAAGACGTAGAAGGCTCATACCCATTCACAACGCACAGATCGCGGTATCGCCGTAATACCCGGTGTAGGATTCGCTCGAGTGCACACGCCGCCATATTGCTTAGTCCTCGATCTTTTCAACTACCCACCAGACCGTGTGCTTCTCAATGCCTATTTATATTATATCGGATCTTCTTTATCGAAATAAAGGGCCTTGTGCCTTCATCACTTGAAATTTTGAAGTTGGCTTTTCCACTGAAGTTCAGCTGCTCTTTCATACATAAGTAACGTCAACTGATATCATGAAGGCCTACATTTTAGGGGGGGGGGGGGGTCTCTTTCGGACACAAAGGTTAAAATTGTATTCTCTCAAATTCAAAGATAATTATCAAACAGTTGTTTTTTCTATCACTATTATCATTTTAGTTCCCTTTCAAGAAAGCAGCCCGAGTTCGTTTGTTCACCTTCATCCTTCTTGACACCCCTCGGAAAAAGCAACAAAAAATATACTTGCTTTTTTGGTACCATGTACATGACTTGTAAAACGTTATACTTTTTGGAGAGTGAAATGATGCAGGAGACCGACATCGTAAGCATAAGCTTGAAATGATGACGGCCTCGGGATAGGAAATGAAAGAAGAAAAATAAAAGAAAGAGAAGAGAAAGAAGGATGAATATGAATTGAAGGGTAATGTGCAGGTGGCCGTGCAATATGTGAAATGAGTGATTGTACAAAGCCTCTGCTTAATTTGAAATTTAATTTGATGCCTCAATAAATGGTTAATTTTTCTCTAACAATATTAAATAGTAACTTTAATTACTGTATTGATTAAGAAGGTGTTTTTGTTATGGCTTTAAAAGAAAAATGTGAAGTCCGTAACTTAAGCGAATCAGGTAAGGAGTTCCATATGTCGGGGCCGTGATGCCTAATTGATTTTTTCAATTAAGGATGTGTTCAACATACTCTGCCATGTTTCTTTTTATCTCTGATGATAATCCTTACATAAGTCAGGACTTTATCGATGAACTTTTTTAAATTGCAGATTAATCAGATTGGCAGGGGCACGGGGAGGGGGGGGGGGGGGGGTAAGTCTGTAGCCCTCCTCCCACCTTCTGAGTAGACGCATTACTTATCGAAGCTACCTTTTGTTTCCAATTTAGCAGTCGTGACTTGTGACACTTCGTTGCTGGACTTGATGTATTTTTAATGTTCTTATTTAGAGTGACAACCTTCAACAAAACACAGATGTCTGGATCATAACAGTGATCTGTAAAGATAAAGAATTTTCTTGAGGCTATATATTGCAACATACTGAAATGAGCACACCTCATATCGAACTCTTACAAGCATCAGGATATGAATACAATAACATAAATTTCCACTTTCATTTGCCAGAACCATGAGTATCATTTCAGTGATCAAAGTTGTTTTAAATGGTAAGTAAGTGTAGTGCTGCAGTAAAATTATCAAAATGAGCAACAAGAGTGGACGATGACTGCATTTCTATAATAACAAATAAGCATGAAAATGCCCAAAGCAACATTTGATAACATTGGCAATAATATATTTCATGTATTTCGAGAGAAAATTCCCTCTCTTTTTGTCTTGGCTCATTGGATACTAGCAGTAACAAAATCTAGCAATTTCAGTAAGTTTTCATATACCGGTAGCCTAACCCTAGTGTTGATCAAACAATTTGTACTGAATGAAGTTGAAGTTGAAGTTTATTTGTTCCACATTTACATCAAAACAATTTTACAAGCATAACTGTCAATTTCAAAAGAACTCAGATCAAGTATAATGTACAGTAATTAGGTAAAAAGTTTGAGAAATGTATATAAATGACTGGCAAAAGAGGAAATGCCGTTGACGCGACGAGCTTCATGAATCCGGAGCTGGAGAGCGAAGGACTAACCAACATGGCGGATATCACGTGATCACGTACGAACAAGCCTACAATTTCGCACCCGCACGAGCCTTCTACGTCTTTAGGAGTTCTGTGGATATATCCTGTATATACCTCACCTTCAAAATATAAAAGAAATCCGCAGACCCCCATCTTCTGAATTTTTACAAATCTGCTTGATTCTCTCAAACAGTAGCTCTTTAAGCATGTAGTACAATACCCTCGAAATGGCGAGACCAAAGACTTTTAATAGTATCAAGACAGATTACTCTCACCTACTTCCGTAGTTCATTTTGGAGGCGTAATTTGCTGTGTTAAAAACAGACTCGGAAAAATACGTTCCCCATAGGTATAACACGTGAAAAGATGTCTTTTTCAAGTGTGATTTTTGCACGAGAAAAAGGATGGATAGTTCAAAAAACATTTCTTGAACCGTTTTTGTCAATAAATGCCGCTATGAATCCCTTGGATCATCTGCCATAGGGTTAACACGTGAAAACATGGATTTTAAAAAATGATTATAGTTCCTCTAGTATTATCTTGAATTTAGTGCAAATGTGGCTTACATGTAATTTGAGACTCTGAAAAGGCTTAATGAAGGCTGAAAAAGTGCAAGGGACCCCGCATAATCCCCGGGAATATGCATGTTTTTGGCCTTCCATCTCCCATAGGTTAACACGCAAAACCGGGGATTTTTGAATGATTATAATTCCCCCAGAATTTAATCAAAATTTTGAAAAATGTGCTTTCAATAAAATTTAAAGCTCTGAAAATGTATACTTACGACTCAACTAGTTGAATAGACCCCGCATAAATCCCCGGGAATATACATGCTTTTGACCCCAAAAATTCTCGCCTGCCATAGGCTTACACGCGAAAACAAGGAATTTTAGGATTATTCCCATATTTTTTATTTAAAAATATTAAAAATGTGATTTACATGAAACTTAAAGCTCTGAAAAGTGTATAATTAAGGCTTGATGAGTGCATTAAATCCACCATAAAACCCCGGGAATATGCATGCTTTTGACCAAAAACGTCTCGTTTTTAACACGCGAACAAGGAATTTTAGGCCGTGATTATAATTCCCTTTGTTTTTCCTTGAAAATGTAAAAAAAAATGTTCTTTCTGTGCGGGGGGGGGGGGGGGGGGTACACATTTCCTTTCACTCGATGTGTAACTAAGATATGTCAGATTTGGTTTTGGCTGGCACGTAGGGGAACGTGCTTTCCTGGATAGGCTACCAATAAAAATAACGTAATCTTGGTCTTGGATACGCCACTCTTATATAAGGAATTTCTCGCACAAAATTTCATTTTATTAAAGCCTTTTCTGTCTTGACTTTTAAAAGAAGATGGCTAAAATATTTACATTACAGGTCTATAATCCCTATAATTTCCATAAATCATATCAAATTAAATATTTCGATTTAATAGTAAAATAAAGATAGCATTTTAATTTTTTTAAAAATAACTTTTCTCAACATTCCCGTCAGATATCGCAGTGTTTGCTCATATACAGCTTAATAAATTTCACAGCAAATAACTTTAACAACAAAAAAAATCTAGTCCTAGCCCCCCCCCCCCCCCCAACTCTCTCCCTCTCCCCCTGTTACAGTTACAGTTGATTCCTATCTGTTTTGGGACATAAGTTTGTATTTGAAGGGACAATATCAAGATTATGCCTGTTAGTTACTGCTTTACCTAAAGCGATGTCCAGAAAAAGGAGGGGAAAAATAAAGAAAATAAAAAATACAAACATCTTGATTAAGACTATAACCTTTCCCGCTGGGCCGGTGGACATGTACCACAATATATATGCGTGCTTTATTTCGGGACTGAGCACTCTTCGTATTTAAACTCTTTGGCGAGACTAGATACCCCAGGCACACCGAACAGACTCCGACGAAACCGATAAAGTTATGCCGTTTTTCTGACCGTCTCGTCAATGTGACATGGGTATTGTACTGTCGGAAAATCCTCCTTTTCAATTCTGCGAGTTCAGTCTTTCAGGTATATGCAAATTTACCCATTTGAACATGACTATTGTCATGACTGTATAAGTGAAAAATAGCCTATTGTGTGATTGCTACGGTCTGCTTTCAAGAGCGTCATACTTACTTGACTTCGGTCCCACACGTAGCGTTTGTGTCTACGCATTTTACCCATCTTCTCGTTATTTAACGCGATCAGGAAAAATACAAAATAAAAGAGATTTTCCCTGCATTATATTGTGGTTGTGACAATCTATTAACGGCACAGCAAATTTTCAGCATTTTGATGGAGAAAAGGAGAAAAGGAGAAATCACTGTCACAAAGTCAAAGAGCGTGCAAAGTCAATGCGAAGTGCTGCGTTACGTTGCTATGTGTTGCCATGCTAACGCTGGGTGAAAACACGACGAACGTTCCCGGATGCTCGGATCGCAGAATACGATATTGCTCAGTCATATCTCCGAGTGCAATTAATGGTAAGCTTACCTTTTTATAATTTCCATACCCTCTAAAGTTTATCATCAATGACAGTAATAGTCGCCCATTTAGCTTGCTCAAAAAATGTTTTCTACAATTAATCTGACTCCATGGGTTTACCCTGAATGTTCCATCTTGTTCAATTTCTTCCTTGTAAAACGTTCCATGTGTTCTCTTTTTCAATACTGTGGAACTTAGTTTATTTTCCTTACAAAATTGAATTAATCACATTTGTTTTATTTAGAAATTGTACCTTTTATGTACCTTGATTTTACCTTTTCATACTTTAAATCGCAGAACACTACTGGAAGTAAGTCATAGAGGAGAAGTATTTCCTGTGATATCCGAAATGGTACCACCTTCGAATGAGAATACCTTTTCGCTTTCATGGAATAAACAGAAGTAAATTGCGTGTAGAGTGTCCGAACAGTCAGGGGTGTTGAAATTCTGAGCTACCATTTTATTCTTATACCAGTTTAAGCGTCTTAATTGAACATTGTTTTCACTTTGATCAGGAGCCGAGAATAAACGGATCAATAGTGGATGTGGAAGTCCTCCCATATTTCTCAGTATCATCAATCGCGTTAAATTTTTCAATTGAAGTATTTACAAAATACATTCTAACAATTCTACCTTTCAACTGTGGCATTGATATATATATATAATTGTCTCCTTGTAGGAACAATTACCTTTGGTGCAAATATTGTATCTTTTTTTCATAATTCAATCTGTAAGATAAGTAATTAAATCCTAATAAATTCCGATGGAGCTGAAAGTGTATTTTACATGTATATTTGTATTGATATTCATACCAACATACTCAGAGAGCCAATCTATGTTAAATGTGATAGAGGGGCAAAAGGCCAACCTTAATTTCCCGTACCCTTGCGAAAGCACAGAAGTCACACTGCAACATAGCTATAAAGCTCCGTTTTACAGATCAACCGTTAACCGAGAATCTCTCATGACTCCAGATCAAGTGAACAGGTACAGAGTAGAGAATAATAACGATGGTAGTAACTGTTATCTGTATCTTACTATCAGCCCTGTCAGCAGGACTGATACAGGCACATTTATTTGTCAGGTTCACAAGGATGGGCAGTTCTTACCGGACAACCTCAGGGTTGGATTAGATGTTGATTATCCTCCAGGTAAGGCAACCTGTGAACTGACCGAAGATTACGAGCTTGAAGATTGGGGCGCATTGTCATGCACAGCTCCTGTGGGGAGTCTACCAGGACAGATTGGTTGTTTCCAGGATAGCGTAGTGTCACCACCCGTACTTGATCCTACACAAACTGACACTGTTTTACGACATGTCTTTTGGGTTAGATACACTCTTCCTGTGTTTTGCTGCTCGTCCACATCAGACCAACCTGCATACCAATGTGATTGCAGAGACTTTGTATGGGTTCCTAATGAAAGTGGCACATCAGATACCACTGTCGGACCTTGTACCATTACCACTCCGGGACAACGTTCATCCCCATCTTTCAAGACCAACATCAAGACAGTTACACCACAAACAACTACAATACAGACCACTTCAAACAGTGACTTTCACTGGTCTTATGGGTTGATCATTGGATTATACTTTGTAATATTATTCCTTTGTGTAGTTGTGGAATACTATCACAGGGCTTTCAAAAAACTTGTGCGTTTGAGTCGCAAGGAGGAAGTCTAATTTGAACCATTGCAATGAAGGAGAAAATGTTGAAAGTAAATCTATGTGCATTATAAAGGTAATGTACAGTTTTGGTAAGCCCTCAAAACAATTTTTGTTCAGATTTCCTTGACTTTTACATGATAAATAGCAAGATACTGGCATAATTAAGGTGCTGTGAATTTTTTTTCTTTCTCAATTTGAATATTAAAGAAGTATGACGTAAACAAATTCAGATACCGGGTCCTAGGATAAGTTGAGCTTTACAGATGTCTTATAATTTATAATTTATGATAAACGTGGTAACACACTCTTTTTAATTTCTTCGCGAGTCTCGTTTAAACATTCATGTTATACCTTTAATGACATTACATGTATCTATTTTCGAATTTACACGGACGTAGATACGCATAATTATCCATTGTTGGTCTATTCATCATCCCCCACTAGCAATGGAGTGTGTGTTCGTGTCTGCGCCTATCATATATATCATTATTTTCTCAGTTGCCTTTGTCTTTAGCTCCAGTTGTACCCTTGGTTTATGGCATTTTTTTGTTAGATTGTTCCATGAATTAATTTAATATGCTATTTTCAAACTTATAGTTCGGAATTGAAACTTTCTATTTACAATTCACAATTCTCATTCGACCGAATTCATGATATTCATTATTTTAATACAATTTTATACACGTAACACCCATTTATCTGCTACCGAATCTAATTCTGAAGGAATAGGAATTTTTGTTTTCTCAGTGCTTCTATGTTGTTATGAATTTTGGTCATGTCATCAGTTATACAATCATTTCAATTATTGCAATATTTCTCATTTAAATTTGTCACTTAAAATTTATACTTTCAGTAACCCCATTGCGTTTAAAAACCACATTACTGTTATAATAATATATACATGTATTTGCATTATTAAATCTTATCTGGTCATCGACTCGAAAATTTGGATTAAATAGATTATCAATTTACTACATGCCTAATGATGATAATAATGTTAAACTATTCAGTTTATTTATTATACTCATGTAATGCATTTTGATAATGTTTAGGTATGTAAGTTGTCATTGTTTGTATGTTTTTATGAATAATGTTGTAGATCATTCGCAATTCAGCCACTGGCTGCGATGAAATGATAATAAACCCTTCAATTCAATTCAACTAAATACCGCAGGCACATTCCGAACAAACCGAGAAAAACCTTGGCCAATATAGTGGTAAAGAACTTTTTGTCGTTATTGAAGGTCTCGTCAGTGTGACGTGGGTATTGCATTTTTGGAAAATCATCCTTTTCCATTCAACGAGTTCTTTAAAATTCCTTTCTATTCAGTTACCATGGTTAAATGCAAATTGATATTCAAGGCCATAATATTCGCGAATATCGTATTGTTGTGGCTCATCCAAGCGATACATTTTTTGTTTCTATTTGAAAAAAAAAAATCCCAATTTTCCTCTTTCCCCCCCATTTTTGTACCATTGTGTGACTGCTACAAAATGCACAAAAACAGCGCACATTTTCCCTGTGTGACAGCATGTAGACCTACTGATATTGCTCAATCAAATCTCCTATTGCAATTAATGGTAAGCTTACGTTTCATCATTTTCATACCCTCTAAAAAGTATATTATCAATCGCTTATTTAGCTTGCTCATACTGTGTTTTCTACAACTAATCTGACGCCATAGGTTCACCCTGAATGTACAATCTTGTTCAATAACTTCGTTGTCAACATTCCATCTGTTCATTTTCGTTGTCAACACTGTGGACTTTAGTTTCTTTTCCTGTAATACAATATTGAATTACTCACATTTCTTTAATTTAGAAGTTAGGAAAGGGGGTTCCCGTGCACCGTCGAGATAAATTTCTTTAACCAAGTTTTTTTTATAATGCCTGAGGTGTTTAGTTAATTAATTTTTATGTTCCCATTGCCAAATCGTGTCCCAAGTGGTTCAAAATTAGCCATTTTGGCGGCCATCTATTTTTGAAATGAAATTCCATAATTAGCATATCTTTTGAATTAGAAATCATGCATGAATTAATAAAACAGCTTTTCTGAGTAATAATTGGATGAGAGAGTTATTTTTGTGACTTGAGTTCACTGGATTTCGCAAAACATCAAAATGTGTGAAAAAAGTGATAAACTTTGCACTATAAATCGTGAATCCTAACATCAGCTTTTGGAACCTGCGGGATTCGAACCTGTCCTCTACTACTTTCCGGGCAGCAACTTAACCACCAGGCTATTCTGGTTCACAGCCAAGTCACGATGAACTAGAATCAAATACCCCAGATGATCTTTTTATTCCGACCCCGTTAATATTCAACGGTCCGCCGTGCAAGCAGTAGATGACAGGTTCGAATCCCGCTGGTTCCAATTTTTTCTGACTTGTGATTTTCATTACAGATCGAGGCTACGGTCTTTAACACTGGGAGTATGCCTAAACATTTGTTTACAAATTGAAATTCCTCCCATTAAGCTTCTTTATTTACCAACATCATCTTGTTTTTCAACTAGTAAAATCAATGATAACCTGCAAATTTTTACTCAGATATGTTGAGAGGGATATTACCATGAATTTCATTCATAAATTTACACATATACCTTAAAAGTGTACCAGTTTGGTCAGCTGAATGACACCTCTAAGACTAGGAAATACATGCGTTTTCATGCACAATCGAGGCTCATTGGCTATTGTGTGTGGAACCCCAAAGACTTCTGGGTGTTAATAGAAGCGGTACATGTCATGTCATGAGTATCTCATGCATAAAGTTAGTGACATATTTAGTTGGAAAAGTGCTTTTTCCCTTATATCAATATGTACATTTGCAATATAGTTTTTGAATACAAATTCAACAATTTATCAAGATGATAATTAATATATATATGTATATATATTAATTATCATCTTGATATATATATATATATATCTGTATATAATATTATATACATATATATAGAGGCAACAAAATAAGTACACCTGTAGACGTAGCTGTTAGTACCACGCTTTTAATAAGCTTTCGGGCACTTAGCCCTACCTCGGATCTACATGAGTAGGACAGAAACAGCAATAAGGATAACTAAGGTATTTGAACGCATATATATATATATATATATATTGACTTTAGTGTATTTTTCATCAACCGACGCAGGACACTTATTTTTTATTTTTTATTTTATATATATATATATATACGACTAACGGGTACATTAGGAGGACAGTTTTTGTTCTTTTTCTTTGTTCAACTGTCGACCTAATGTACCAACTGTCGACCTAATGTAGGGGTCGCTATTATGACGAAATAAAGTGCATTGTTAGGTGTCGACTTAATGTACCCGTTAGTCAAATATATTTTATATATATATATTTTATATATATATATATATATATATATATATATATATATATATATATATTATATGTACACAACAAACAATAATATATAATATATAATATAAACGTGTGCAGGTGTACTTTTTGGCTGCCTCTATATAATTAGCACCCGAGTACACTACCCCACCATGTTAAAGAGTGTGAGCAAATTGTTGCTTTTTTATACATAAATTACGTAAATTATGTAAATTACATAGATATATATTGTTTTATTGTCCACATAATGAAATTCGTCTTGTTTACATGCATCACGACTGAAAATATACATACAGATAATAATCAACATGAATACAGATAGATACATAATAGCGTACTATATAATGTATTTTTAATTTAAAGATCTTATCCCACAACACTTGATATTGACAGCAGGTTTTCCACCCATTTTTGTAATTGATGAGTGTGTTACGGGTCCTGCTCACATCATCATCACCATCATCCAGCCGATGAACAAGGTACAAAAGAACGAGGCGAAGTCGTGGTCGTAGGTAGTTTAGAGAAACTCTATTCTTCCTCTTCGATGTCCATTTTACAACTCGTCTAACATCAACTCGTCCCTCGTCACACTCCCCTCCATAAGAACATACTTATGAGTGTAACGAAAGAAGTATGTACATAATTAAATCATCCCTATCGATATCGTACATGCAAAATAAAAAGCCTTCTTTCATAATACATATAGAGTAATACTGTCATACTGCGAAAAACTAGTATCGAGTCACTTAATCTCGATCGATTTGTACCTAAAAATAGCACAAGCTCATTATAAATGCACGAATTGTGTTTTTGTAAAACATAGCATAAACACGATTTTTTAGCTTACAACTAATATAAAAACATATTCATTTGAAAGGAGACATAGACAAGCAATCAATTTGATATGCAACTGCAGTAAATTGCTCATAATTCTCTGTGATGCAAACAAACATCTTAAACATCTTGACATGTAAAAACTATACACAAAGGAGTACATCAGTGTCTCACAAAAATGACACAGGATGAATTTTGTCCAACAAAATATATCATCACAAAAAATGAATTATTTTATGCAATTGGCAATGCTGCGCTGCTTTCAGCTGCAATGTCACTTTTGTTTCTGACACTGTCAAAAATACACCAATCATCAAATGCTGATAAATATTAAAAACTATCTGTACCCTCACATAAGATTAGAATTCTGAGAAAACAATTTAACTCACGAAATTCCGGGTAATCCAACATGCAGATGGTATCACACCTTGTATACTGTGCTCAAGTTTGTCTAGTGGTTATGGCATTCATATGTAAGATGAAAATAATAAATTTCATAAGTTTCAACACAAAAATTCTTCCAATATCCTGCACCTTTACATTTATCACTTAATGTGTGCATAAATCAGAAGTTGTATTTATACAATTTCTTCTATTTAAATTAATTAAGAAATTGTTTCTCAACAAACAACAAAACATGTTAAAATCACTGACATGTTATAATACATGAAATGAGTCATCTCTGTCATATAATTGCTTCTTGGCAAGTTAACAAAAAAAGCTTTCGCAAAGATGTAAATTTGTTTTCTTCCAATGAAATTAATAAACAACTTTCAGCAATAATATATCTGTCTCAAAGATGAAACAACATATCTTCAAAATATAACGAGGTGGTAAAATTTTTCACTGTTTATGCATTTTCATAACAATGACATTTATCTTTCATCTTCAAGGGACCAAAATACAAGAGAATACCTTTTCTCTTTGGTTCCAATAATACAATTGTCAACAAACAACATTTTTTCAATGAAACATGAAAAAAATCAAATCTTATTTCCTGTTTTGAAAGTGACACACATGCATAACCAAAACGAGAACTTACTTTTCTCTTTTGTTTTTTGTTTCTTTTGTAAAATCGATAAGGGAATTTAACACCAGAATGTTGTCATGCATGTTAAACTCTTCACAACAGAAAATACTTATCATTTCACTTTCAGAAATACATAAAGATATGCAATATATCAAAAAACTCCGAAAAGATCAAACACAAGAAGAAAATTGCTTCACTGAGTCCAATCAGTCTCGGATTATCAAGTTCAAATTTCTGTTTTTTTTCCACATTGAATTCCAGTTCATATCAATAAACTGCTCAAATGTTCACGTATTTCACATAAGGTAAGCCCACTTTCCATGTAATTTCACAGAGATTAAGTTTAAGTTCACACGCGAGATAGAGCATCTGCAATAACATTGTTCTTTCCTGCAATGTGCTCAATGTCCAAGTTATACTCTTGCAGCAACAAGCTCCAACGTGTCAATCTCTGGTTTTTGTGTTTCATTTTACTAAGAAATGTCAGTGGGTTATGATCCGTCAATACTCTGACTGGGTAATGCGATCCATGAACATACACGCTGTAATGTTCAAGTGCTAGGATCATTGATAGAGTCTCTTTCTCAACAGTCGAATAGTTCTTCTGACTTGGGGAAAACTTCTTAGAAAAGAAGGATATAGGTCTGTCGACTCAAGTTGTTGAAAGAAAGGTTGTTGTCGGACGATCAGGACATGAATTTGTTGGACTATGTTTCTTCTTTCCGCGAAAGATTGAATCGCGCTTGTGAGGTTGCTAGACAGAATCTGTCTGACTCTCAGGAGAGGATGAAGTCCTGGTATGACAGAAAATCCAAGGAAAGGAACTTCAAGGAAGGTGATGAAGTCTTGGTGTTGTTGGTCTTGGTGACCGTATGTCATTGCTAAGAGAATTGGTGATGTTAACTATGTCGTAAAAACTCCGGATAGGCAGAAGAAAAGGCGTGTATGTCATGTGAATATGCTGAAGCCATACATTCGGAGAGGTGATGAAGAGAAAGCACAACCAGTGTTGAGTGCTGTAGAATCTAATCCAAAGAGTGAAGAAGAAATGTGCAAGATTGAAAGAGAGGAACCATGTGTGAAATTGAAAAATTCAGAGGTTCTAGCACATATTGATGACAAACTAACCCACTTGTCTGAGAAGGAGAGGAAGGATGTGAAAGAGTTGTTGAATGAGTATCCGCAATTGTTTGCAGATGTCCCCTCTCGAACACAGTTGAGCATGATGTTGATGTGGGAGATACTACCCCACTCAAACAGGGAGTTGAAACAATCAACCGTAAAATCCGACAACCCGATCCGGTCGATCCAGCCGATTTAACCTCGACCTACAAAGCTGGCAATCTGACTCGATTACCCCAGTTGAATAATTACCTTCAACCTAATTTCCTGTCAACCTAACTCTGGTCAACCCCGTTGGCAAACCTCAAGCAACAAACACGGCAACCTGACACGGTTAACCCAGTTGAAATACCTTCAACCAACAACATTCACTCAATCAAGCGAACTAAAATCTCATAGCGAGATGCCCTGGAATTCTGCCCCAATCGCAGCCCGCACAGACGGCAACATACACTCTCGTATACACCGCACTGCACACAGCACAACGTGCTATACCACACGTCAACTGAATGCCTATGAGACAACCCCCACGTTGAGCTCATACCCCGTCTCAACGTTTATCACCATAAAGCACCAGCAAAAGGCAAGAACACCAGCATGCACAGACTAAAAGCCCAGCATAAAGTTTTAACAATTGTAAAACACCGAAACATAATCAGCAAGACTGGTCCAAACACATTTAAAGGGATACGCAACCGCAGATTGTGGACGTTTTAATGCTGCGAGAGGGCATCGCGATCGTTACCTGATCATGTCTGGTCGCCGCACAAATATGTACGCTCGCTGAGCTCGAGCTCTCGTGCGAGATTCGGTCGGCTTCGTGCAGTCGAAATGTAATCCCACTTAGTCCAACGGACGCGTTCGACCCACAAACTTTGTGTACGAGTGAATGGGGCTTACGCAATCCTGACTTTCCCCACGGCCGCCCGGTGGCGTATCCCTTTAACCTTTGCAAACCCGTGCAACCGCACAACCTGGTCAGCGACCACCAACAATCAACAGACGCAAACCCCGCGGTGTCTTCGCACAGGCTCCGACGACAAGCGTACACTACAACGCAATGCACGCATGCATATGACTCGAAACACGAGCGCGCGCTATCACTTTAGCGTTTCAGGGCGACCAAAAGTACCTAATGTTTCACCTTTGTCTATTCACCTGAGGCCTTCATAGTAATTCCGGACATTCCCCCATTTTGTTACGGGTCCTGCTCACACCATCATCACCATTATCCAGCCGATGAACAAGGTACAAAAGAACGAGGCGAAGTCGTGGTCGTAGGTAGTTTACAAAAACTCTATTCTTCCTCTTCGACGTCCATTTTACAACTCGTCCAACATCAACTCGTCCCTCGTCACATAGTGTTCCATGGGGTGTGATGATAAAAATCTTTCAATTATAATATATTATGGCATTTAACAAATTTTTTTGCTGGGAATGATTTGATGAAATCAATTAATAGCGTATAGAGTTTTGGAGTAATGGAGATGATTATCTCAAAATTAAGATGTCAGGTTAAAGGTTGGTCACAACCGGTCGTGCACGTCCGTGTGTGTGGTCTGCGACGGATTTCGCAGAAATTCCTTGGGTCGCACGCGCGGGTCTGCAAGGGTCTGCACGACATAGTCCAGTAGACGGTACCATATACCATGTACATGACCTGGAAAAGTTGTTAAGTACAAGGTTTTTTTGTTGATTTGTGTTCTAGATGGGTATTAAAGTAAATTCAGCTTGGTTGCCACCTTGGCAACCTTGAGGAATTTTTTTTATTAGCCTAATTAGCATAATCATCTAATTAGCATATGTGCAATAAGTAATATGTTGCTAATCTTAATCCAGAAAGGCGGAAAACATGAATAATACAACTTTTCTAGGGGTTTTTATGACGAGGAATTCATTTATGACATCAATTTTTATTTTTAAGTAATGCAATTGACATAAATAGCATAATTAGCATGATGAGCTAATTAGCATATGTGCAATATATGGAATTCTTTGTCATTGTTTATCCAGAAAGCCTGAAAACATAAATAATACAACTTTTCTAGGGTTTTCTGTGACGAGGAATTCATTTATGACACCAGTTTTTAATTTAAAGTAACGCAATTGACGTAATTAGCATAATAAGCATAATGAGCTAATTAGTATATATATGGAACTCTTTGCCATTGTTTATCCAGAAATCCTGAAAACATAAATAATACAACTTTTCTAGGGTTTTCTGTGACGAGGAATTCATTTATGACACCAGTTTTTAATTTCAAGTAACGCAATTTTATTGACGTAATTAGCATAATAAGCATAATGAGCTAATAATGAGCTAATTAGCATATGTGCAATATATGGAATTCTTTGTCATTGTTTATCTAGAAAGCCTGAAAACATAAATAATACAACTTTTCTAGGGTTTTCTGTGACGAGGAATTCATTTATGACACCAGTTTTTAATTTCAAGTAACGCAATTTTATTGACGTAATTAGCATAGTAAGCACAATGAGCTAATAATGAGCTAATTAGCATATGTGCAATATATGGAATTCTTTGCCATTGTTTATCCAGAAGTCCAAAACATGAATAATACAACTTTTCTAGGGTTTTCTATGATGAGGAATTTATTTATAACAGTTTCATTTTCATTTCTAAGTAATGCAATTGACGTAATTAGCATATATGCAACAATAATGATATGATAATAATAATAATTCATAATAATTCATAAAGTACAGAAATTATGTATATACTGGGCGTTTCAAAAAAAGGAAACCCAACTTTGCAAAATTCCTGTAAATGAACTATATGTTTACCCCTGCAGCACTCAAGACAAACGAAGATGTTTTCTGTGTTCTCGGAAGATCTCGCTTCCTCTTGGTCATAAGGTTATGACTAACAACTCGTTCCGTGCTTTGCGAAGTTCATAAGACCCTTTGTTAAGGCGTAAAATTAATCATTATGGGATTTGCTTACCAACGGATGGCCATAAACAGATAAAGAGCTACCAAGCTAGTTGATAAAGCCATTCAACCCAAACCATGCCTATTGCGTTTTACAAGAAAGTGAACCAACTGGAATTTTGCACAGAATTTTGAAGACAATGGTGTTCACTGATGCTTGACTGTGGAAACCTAAACAAGTTACCATTGGAAAGCAAATTAATTACTCTTTCATATGATATGAAATTAAACTCCGGTAAATATTTAGTCCACTCGTATAATATTCAAAGTTGGTTTTCCTTTTTTTTAACGCCCAGTATATTCTGTGCTGCAAGAGCTCCTGATGTACTTATAACTAAGAGGAGTAATTAAATGAAAAGATATGTTTTTAATTTTTATCTGAAAGTATTTACAGTTGGGGATTTCCTGATTTCTAATGCTAAGTTGTTCCACAATTTGGGGGCTGTGCATACAAATGCTTGATCTCCTAAGGTTATTTTTGTTTTATATGATGGAGTTGGCAGTATTAAAGTATCTCGAGAACTGTGCAGGGTGAGGGTATGTTTGCAAGCTTTGAGTTGTAACAGATCTACAATATATTTAGGGGCTTGACCAATTAGAGCTTTATAGACAATCAACATGACTTTAAAAGATATTCTTTGTCGCACTGGTAGCCAGTGCAGATCTCTCAAAAGAGGGGTGATCCTTGAGAATTTTGGAGTATCCACAAATTAGTCTTGCACAAAGGTTTTGGACAAGCTGCAGTCGTCCTATTTGAGAGTCAGGGAGTCCATACAATAACCCATTACAATGATCTAACTTACTAGTGATGCATGCACGAGCAGTTGTTTTCATACTATCCTGATCAATATATTTTCTAATATGTCTGATATTATCTAAAATGCAATATGATGATATACATACTTTGGTAATGTGTGCTTTCATATTCAAATGACTGTCAAAATGCACTACCAGATTTCTAGCATTCATGGATGGTTTTATGACAGAACTTCCAACAAATATCCAATCGAAATTAAGTTTGGATACCCGTTTAGATGTGCCAACGAGCAACAATTCAGTTTTACTGTAATTTAGCATGAGTTTGTTTTGCAGCATCCATTCACGTATATAACTGACACATGCTTCTATGAGCGAGACGCTTTGCTCTTAAGCATATACATAGGGTCTAAATGACAAGTAAATCTGTCTGTCATCGGCGAAGCAGTGGCATTATATTCCAGGAAACTAATTGTGGACCTTGGTAAAGAGATTACCTGTGTACAGAGTAAATAACAGAGGGCCCAACCGAGAACCTTGTGGGACCCCGAAGGGCTCTAGAAAAGAATCAGAGACAGCATCATCAATCTTGATCTTTTGATGTCTATCTGCCAAATATGACTCAATCCATCTGAGAGCATCATCAATGTCAAAGCAGATCTTTAGCGTTTCCAATAAAAAAGCAAGACTGATCTATGGTATCAAATGCGCTATATAGGAGCAACATGTAGACTTATTTGTCATTGTTTATCTAGAAAAGCCTGAAAACACCTTTTAAAGACAAAAAATTAGTTAGTGAAAAGATATTCCATGCAGATGTAGTATAAGTAGCCCAATTAACATAATCAGTAAATTCGCATATTTGCATTTATTGATATACTGTAGTTAATGCAGAAAATTCTGGGATGACAGATTTAATGTGTATACACTTTTATTATGACCGACCATGTTGACACGAAAAATAATTACCCTTATTAGCATAATTAGCATATTAATCAGGCAATTACCTAGTGGCCTTTTGAATTTCTCTCTGACAGGACAGAATACGTAGGTATTCATTTGTAATTTCCCACTGTACCAGTGATAAGAGAATGAACAGTCATGACAGAGACCAGTAACTTTAAGTTATTAAATATATAAAGAAAATGTTTGGGTCGACTGAAAGATGGTAATGATGGTAAAGTATATTTAGAATTTTGTTCTTTCGTTCTTTTTCTTCTTTGAGTTTATAGGTGTTTGGGACAGAATTAAGAGAATTTGTTGTATACATGTATTGTCTGGGCATAGTACATGGCAGTCTAAGGTATAGTGCTTCTACTCATATGCGTAGGGAATGAATTTACAAAGTTACAATCCTTTGCCACATTGAACATGGTTGCCCTCTGAGGTAAATATTGGTCATTGTAAAAATGTAAACACATTAAATCTGTCATCCCAGAATTTTCTGGATTAACTATATCAATAAATGCAAATATGAAAATTCATTTATTACAACCTGTATGATAATTAGGCTAATTATACTACATTTACATGGAACACCTTCTCATAAACTAATTTGTTGTCTTTAAAAACTGTTTTAAAATGTTGCATTGCACCATTTTTAGGCTTAAGAAGTTCACATACTGCACATATGCTAATAATGCCATTTACGACAATTGCATTACTTAATAATAAAAACTGGTGTCGTCCATATATTGCACATATGAATTAGCTCATTATGCTAATTATGCTATTTACGACAATTGCATTACTTAAAAATAAAAAATGGCGTCATAAATGAATTCCTCGTCATAGAAAACCCTAGAAAAATTTGAATTATTTATGTTTTCAGGTTTTCTGGATATGTGGCAAAGAAGTCCATATATTGCACATATATATGCTAATTAGCTAATTATGCTAATTATGCTATTTATGACAATTGAATTACTTAAAAGTAAAAACTGGTGTCATAAATGAATTCCTCGTCATAGAAAACCCTAGAAAAGTTGTATTATTTTTGTTTTCAGGTTTTCTGGATAAACAATGGCAAAGAAGTCCATATATTGTACATATGCTAATTATGCAAATTATGCTATTTATGACAATTGCATTACTTAAAAATAAAAACTGGTGTCATAAATGAATTCCTCGTCATAGAAAACCATAGAAAATTTGTATTATTTTTGTTTTCCGGCTTCCTGGATAAACAATGACAAAGAAGTCCATATAATGCACATATGCTAATTAGCTCATTATGCTAATTATGATATTATGATTATGATAGACAATTACATTACTTAAAAATAAAACCGATGTCATAAATGAATTCCTCGTCATAGAAACCCATAGAAAAGTTGTATTATTTATATTTTAAGGCTTTCTGGGTTAAGATTAGCAACATATTATATATTGCATATATGCTAATTAGATGATTATGCTAATTAGGCAAATAAAAAAAATTGCTCAAGGTTGCCGAGGTGGCAACCAAGCTGAATTTACCTCAATACCCATCTAGAATACGAATCAACAAAAAAACCTTGTACTTAAAAACTTTTCCAGGTCTCAAAAACTTCTACTGGACTAACACGCAAGGAGGCTGTTGGACATGTCCAACAATCTCTGCGTGTGGCTACGTGTTCTGATGAACGCATGTGACACGCGCAGCTATCGTACTTCCTGCACGTGCTCCTTGCGACCATCGCACGGACTCCTTGCGGAGGTCCCACAAAACCTATGGCTCTATATGGAGCCGTGACATGTCGCGCGTCGGTTGCACATCGGTTGCATGTAACTGTTCTGGGCTGTACGTTCCCCTCTAAAGTTCTTGCAGGTAAGAGGGAGTATGTTATGCTATGGTCACAACTGATCGTGCTTGTTTTCGCACGTGGCGTGCTTGCCCGCAGCTGTGATCGGCTGTGGGCCAACTCGTGCGACTCCTACCTCCTTCCTTTGTCATGGTCACAACCAGTCGTGCAACTCTCTGCACCTCCTCTTGGGCGTCTTGCGCCCTCCTCATTAACATACTCCCTCTTACCTGTAAGAACAAAGCCACACGCAGAGATTATTGGACGTGTCCAACAGCCTCTTTGCCTGTCATGCGTGCTCCTACGTTCTTGGAAAAACGTGCAGACTCGTCGGGCGACGTAAGGATTTTCTGCGAAATATGTCGCAGACACACGCACGGAGGTGCACGACCGGTTGTGACCAACCAAAGAAGGTTGCAAGACGCCCAAGAGGAGGTGCAGAGAGGTGCACGACTGGTTGTGACCATGACAAAAGAAGGACGTGCGAATCGCAGAAGTTGACCCACACCCGATCGCAACCGCGGGCACGCACGTATGGCAAGCCTTATTACTAATTACGTGATATCACAAATTCGAATTTGTGATATCACGAATTGAATTTTTGATATCACAAATTCCCATTGGTTTATCACATCAACCCAATTTTGGATATCAAGAAATCGAATTTGTGATATCAAGAATTCAATTTGTGATACCACTAATTCGATTTTGTAATATCAAGAATTGAATTCGTGATATCTCAAATTCGAATTTGTGATATCACGAATTTAATTTGATTTTGTGATATCACGAATTCGAATTTTTGATATCACAAATTCTCATAGGTTATCACAACGGGGTCATCCCTATAGCTAGAAGGTCCGATAGTTAGAAGGTCCGATAGACCGAATGTACGAGAGGGTCCAGTAGACAGAAGGTTCTATAGACCAAATCGGCAGGAGGGTCCAATAGTCCCAAGGTTCCATAGATCGAATGACCAACGGGTCCGATAGTCAGAAGGTCCGATAGATAGAAGGTTCGATAGTCCGAATGTACATGAGGGTCCAATAGACAGAAGGTTCTATAGACCGAATCGGCAAAAGGGTCAGATAGTCCGAAGGTTCAGTAGGGGTCCGATAGTTAGAAGGTCCGATAGACCGACAATAAATAGGTAAAAAGGCTAAAATAGTGGATAAAATGATAAGTGGTTAAAATAAGTGGGGGCGTTATGTTTTCAGATGTTTTCGAATGTGGGGGCGGGAATACCCTCCCCCTCCCACTTTTCATGCCTGAAAAGGGGGTTCCAACCAAAGAAAAACCAAAAAAGGAAGAGGTTGAAAAGGAAAGAAGAAAAGAAAAGAAAGGAAATGAAGAGAAAAAAGAAAAGAAGAAATCAGAAAGGAAAGAGAAGAAAACAAAAATTCAAAAGCTTCGCTCACTAGCATTATTAGGGTTATTTACCAATGCCCATTATATTTTCATTATTGATATTAGTTATTAATATATTCGCCATATTTATGTTTATAAACCAATGCCAATTATATTAATAAGTCATATTCTTATGGTTTTGGTTTGCATCTTGAATCTCTGGCTGTTATGCTATTTTCTACTCAAAGAATATTAGCAACATACCTGAAAGGAATCGAGCCGCAAGTCGACCTAAAGGGGCTAAAGAGTTTTTCAGAAATAGTGGCCTGTGACCAATAGTCTCTTCCCAATATGAGAACGGAAGATGCCTATAACATGTTACACAGATTATGAGAACGGAATAACAATACGCTAGAACCTATTCTCAGGATCCAAAATTCTTTTTTTTTCTCTCTCTCTCTCGTTCGCTCGCTTTGCTCGCTCATACAATCAAGAAACTAGGCCTAGATTGTTTCTTGAAGTAAGCACCTCTTACGTCCTGCAGCAACGCAGTGATGTATCCGACTATTCTCGAATTTCCCCACCCCAAAGTGGTATAATTTACCCGACAGAGTCAACAGACTAAAATTTGCCATAAGGTAGTAATAGTATAAAAGTATAAAAGCTGACATCATAGCTGTTAGGAAAATATCACCTGACAACCCTCAAAAAAAAAAAAAAAAAAAAAAGAAAATGAAAAGGCCCCCCCCCCCCCCCTCCCAAGAAGGTGGTAGGGCCTAATTGAAACAATTTCATTCTTATCGGTCAGAATCTTTTGTTGTCAGAATCTTATCTTTTGTTACTTTTAATGAAAATTCGTGTGCACCCCAGATTTCTTTGTTTAAAAAATAACTCTTGTGTTAGAAGGGGATCGACGCCCTTTCCTCAGCTTGTTCCACTAGAAAAAAAAAAGCTTCGGGCATGATGGGCCTCGGGGCTTTAATGTGCACCATATAGATGTAATTACATTTCCATGTTTCAAAAAATGGTCAGCGTTCCCCATTGCCAATACATCGGTTTAGTGGCAAAATTAACCGGGGGGGGGGGGGGGGGGCTGAGCTGCATGGGTGGACCACCCCCGCCCCACGGTGATGATGATGATGCTCTGATAAAAATACTTTTAACATGTTGAAAATGTATAAAACAAAACTTTAAAATAAGTTCCTCATTTATTTTTATTTTTATTTTTTATCGGTTTATTACAAAACACATAGAAGAAGATAAGGCAATTAACCTTTTCCTTTTATGAGATAAAACTATTAAAAACTTATTGTATCCACTTATTTTACCCTTTTTACGTTATTGTCGGTCTATCGGACCTTCTAACTATCGGATCCCTACTGAACCTTAAATGACTCTCGGACCCTTTTGCCGATTCGGTCTATCGAACCTTCTATCTATCGGACCTTCTTACTATCGGACCCCGTTGGACATTCGATCTATGGAACCTTCGAACTATCGGACCCTCCGCCGATTCGGTCTATAGAACCTTCTATCCATTGGGTGTCGGTCTATCGGACCAACACCCAATATTGGACCCTCTCGTACATTCGGTCTATCGAACCTTCTATCTATTGGGTGTCGGTCTATCGGACCCGCTAACTATCGGACCTTCTAGCTATAGGGCTGTAACCATCACAACAACCCAATTTTTGATATCTAGAAATCAAATTTGTGATATCAAAAATTCAATTTGTGATATCACTAATTCCAATTTGTGATATATCCAATTCGATTTTGTGATATCACGAATTGAATTTGTGATATCACGAATTGGAATTAGTGATATCACGAATTGGAATTAGTGATATCACGAAATGGAATTAGTGATATCACAAAATGGAATTCGTGATATCACAAATTCGATTTCTTGATATCAAAAATTGGGTTTATGTGATAAACCAATGGGAATTTGTGATATCAAAAATTCAATTCGTGATATCATAAATTCGAATTCATGATATCACAAATTCAAATTCGTGATATAAAAAAATCACTTTAAATAGTAATAAGGCTTGCCATACGCACGTGCAAAAACACACACGATCAGTGGTGACCATAGCATTATAGACATGAGAGACAGGGAGAAAACGAGAGGAAATGTTTAGAGAGAGAGAGGGGGGGGGAGAGTCAGATAGAGAGGGGAGGGGGAGTGCGATAGAGAAAGAGAGTGGGAAAGAGAGAGAGAGAGAGAGGGGAGGGGGGGGGGGGGGAGATGAGAAAGACGGAGAGAGGATGCAGAGGCAGGGGAGACAGGGAGGAAAGAGGGATAAATGACGTGAAAGGAAGAAGGGTTACTGGGAAGGGCCGGGACAGAATGTAGAGAAGGAGGAGAGAGAAAAAAAAGAGAAGGCAAGGCAAGGCAAGATAGGGAAGAAAGGGCAGACGGGGTGACTGAGAGCACAAGACAGACAGACAGACAGACAGATTCAGAGAGAGAGAAACAGACAGACAAGAAGAGAGACGGTAGATAAGAGGGAGATGGTACAAGGGAGTTAGTGGAAAGGTGAGAGAGGGAGAAAGAGAGAGAGCGCTGAGAGGGAAGGATCGTATTAGTGATGGGGAAATGGAATGAAAATGGAGACAACATAATATTATTGATATGAAAGGGAGAGAAATAGAGTGAGGGAGAGATGGAGATACACAGACAAGACAGTACGAGAATACACCTGATGGTGGCCTGTACTTATGAAGAAGAAGAAGAAGAAGAAGAGGAAAAAAGAGGTGGGGATGGATACAGAGAGAAAGGGAGAGGCAGAGAGAGAGATGGGGGCAGACAGAGTACAGACAAGGAAGTGGGTGGGAGGGGAATGAGAGGGAGAGAGAGTGAGAACGGCGATTTAAGAGAAGGAGATGAAAGACGGAGAGACAGGGAGGAAATGGGGGAAGGGGAATAGCAAGATAATATAGATACAGAAAGAAGTGGGAGAGGAGATAGGAGAGGAGGGCAAAGAGAGACATCGTAGGCACAGACTGGCATGGACTGGCAAAAGAAGAGAGCAGTACAGTGAGAAAGCGAGAGAGAGAGAGAGATCTGAGGGGAAGGAGAGAACAAAAGACAGACAGAGCAAGAGGACAAAAGAGAGAGAGAGAGAGAGAGAGAGAGAGAAAGAGAGAGCAAGAGGTGAGAGGTAAGAGGACAGATGAAGATACTGTTAAAAAAAGGATGATGTCAATAAACTATCAAAGAAAAATAATGGGGGAAGAAAAATAGGCAGATCGTCATTACCAGCATGTTCTAAGCAAACATTAAGCAAACGGTTTAGATGAATTAGAAAATTATAAGGAATTATAATTATTATGAATATCTTCATAGGCGTATAAGGCGGGGGGGGGGGGGGGGGGGGGGGGGGGGTGGGGGGGACAGGGTAATGGACTGCATCACCCCAAGAATGTGAAATTACCTATAATGGCGCCGACACCTTATATTCGGGCAACTGTAACCTCATATTGTGGCAGGGAGATGATTTTTACTTGTAACGAAAATCTGGATCATGTACTTAGGCTTAACTTTATTTATCCATCTGGAAATGTACTTAATCTTGCCATTCGGGTGTATTTTGTTTCTCAGTATTCTGTTCCTGAGTATCTTTAGAGGAGAGGGGAGAGGGGAGGTTGCTCCCTCCCTCAGGCTCTCCCTTTCTTCTCTTTTTTTCTACTGATTTAGAAGACTAATCATGTTGAAATATATACCAGGTTGGAGGAGAGGTGTTATAGACAGGTATGATGCATTCGGATTGTTTTGTGACGTTGGCATTTTCCAGCACTAATCGTTATTTTGTATGGAACAAATTCCGCTGACCATTGGACTTCTACAGGCCGTGTACAACTATATAATTATGTGCGTACAAAGAACCGGGAATGTCTCGCATCCGTGGTCAACATTGTGTGCGAGTGAATAGTGCATTGTTTTTACTTCGCTCAAACTGACCCATCGTTTGACCCCTGCTGCTGCTGACCTTCAAGGCTTAGGCCTATGTGGATTTGTACGTGAGAGCCTGTTGTTTGCTTATGGATTTCTTCGTGCTTTTATATCATTCCGGCCTGAATACTACCGTCTTTCTTTTCAACCTTTGAGGTTTATTCTGCATGTACATACTTCTACTTCTACTTCTACGTGGATACTCATCAAAGCCTGAACAGGATAGCCTGAATCTCTGAATGTCATTTGCACCATGTATGGAGGTCTTGGGAGCCGGTACATATCAGCTGCCAAGAAAATCGGTCCACTTTATTGCTTTACCAAGGGTCATTGCAGGAGGAATATCGTCATGGATCCATCAGATGAGCCAGTTAAGGACTTCAACCTGTCAACAGCTGAAGAGCCAGTACATCTCTTTGTACTTTAGTGAACTTTATAATCTTTTATCTATATTCTTTTTTTCTTATCAATCTTTATAACCATTTTATCAATATATATCTTTTATAGTCAGTGTTAGATGTATGCCTTTTTATTTTATCTGCTTATTTCTACATTATGCTCACAAAAGGTCAAAACATGTTTCGAACAAGTACAATTTAAATCATTAAAGCATATAAAACGTTTAGGTTCTAGAATTAACTATTATCATAATTCGGTAGCCACCTTTCAAACGGAAATACACCAAGCAGAAACCAGAATTTTTAATCTTTTAATATTATCCGGTGATGTGGAAACTAATCCCGGCCCAAATTATAAATTCCCATGTGGAAAATGTGAAAAACCTGTTAAGAATAATCAAAATGGCCTTTTGTGTGCTACTTGCTGTAAATGGCATCACACTAAATGCCAAGATATAAGTGTACGCGAGTACACAAGATTGTACCATAACCCCAATGAAAAATGGTTTTGTTTGAATTGTTCCTTACCCTCATTTTGCGACACACTATTCCCTCACACCAATTCGATCACTGAATATGCTCAAACTAATACGCATACCTCATCATTTTCAACCAATGTGGAAGAAACACCTTTATACGAGAGCTTCGACGAAAAGTTTGACGCTAAAGGTCTGCATTTTGCTCATTTAAATGTTAGATCTATTTTGCATAAGATTTCTGAACTTCTGCTTTTATTTTCAAAAAATAAACTATCTGTTATTGCAATTACTGAAACTTGGCTAAACTCGTCTGTAAACGATGAAGAAGTCTGTATTGATGGATACTGTTTTTTACGACGAGACCGAGTTCTTGGTCAAGGAGGTGGCGTCTGCCTTTACATAAGAAATGATATTGTAATAACGTAAGGGAAGATTTAATTTCAGAGAATATTGAATCACTCTGGATTGATATTCTTTTACCAAGGACAAAACCCATTATTTTAGGTGTTTACTACAGGCCCCCCAAAGATAATATGTTTCTTAATTCACTCTCTGACACTTTTGATAAACTATCAAAAGATGATGAGGTTATAATGTTAGGGGACATGAATATTTGCCTTTTGCGGAAGTCTCCATTATCAACAAAATATGAAAGCATATTAAATTTAAATGGCTTTAGCCAACTGATAAAACAACCAACTCGAATAACACAGACCACTTCTTCTCTTATTGACCACGTTTTAAGCAGTAATAGAGAGAACATATGCCAAAGTGGAATTATCGACTTGGGCATAAGTGACCACGCTCTAACCTATTGTTCAAGGAGACTTGTTAGGCATTTGTACGGGAATCACAGAACTATAACCATAAGGAAAATGAAATATTATGATGTAGGTGATTTTAACCTAAAGTTATCTCGAGTTGATTGGTCGAGAATAACAGAATGTGATGAAGTAAATACGGCATGGTCCAGCTTTAAAGATACCTTTTTATCTATAGTTAATATATGCGCACCTCTAAAACAAGTAAGAATCAAACAAAGAACTGAAAGGTGGATGAACAATGAAATTATTACGTTAATTAGAGAGAGAAATAGCGCTTACAAAAGTATGAAAAGTGATATTGAAAATCCAAATCTTGCAACAAAATACAAACAGCTGCGGAATATAGTACAACGGAGTGTGAAAAGAGCCAAATTCGAATATTTTCAGGATAAAATTGAAGAAAACAAACATGATTCGAAAAAGCTGTGGAAAAATCTGAAGGGTTTAGGTTTAAAAAGTAAAGGGAAAAGTGCAAAAGAATCTGTTGTCTATGTTCAAGGAGACTTGTGTCATGATAAATTAAAGATAGCAAATGAGTTTAATAATTATTTTACGACGGTGGCAGATAGGTTAGCCAGTGAATTACCAGAAAACACAAATGAATTTCATCCCGATAGTGATATATTTCAAAAGTTTTACGACGAGAAAGGTGTCTCAAAAGATAGCTTTCATTTCTCTCCAGTCACCGCCAAGTTTGTTTTAAATGAATTAAGCAAGTTGAACATTTCGAAGAGTACCGGAATCGATATGATACCCGCCAGATTTTTGAAAGATGGAGCAAGGAACGTGTATGCTCCTTTAACTTACATAATCAATTTATCAATTCTGTCATCTACATTTCCTGATGAAATGAAAATTGCAAAAGTAACACCGTTGCATAAGAAGAAGGAAAAAACCTATGTTGGTAATTATAGACCTATAAGTGTTTTAAGTGTGGTTTCAAAAATATTAGAAAAATCCGTGTATGTTCAAATAGAAAAATATTTTCAAGAAAATAAGTTAATCTATGCACTTCAATCAGGCTTTCGAAATGGATACTCAACTGATACATGTCTAATTCATCTATTAGACTTTGTTAGAAAGGAAGTTTCTCTAGGACGTTTCGTCGGAATGGTTCTACTCGACTTACAGAAGGCCTTTGATACTGTAAATCATGAAATTCTGTTAACGAAATTAGAAGTGATGGGTTTGGATTTAGTATGCATTAGATGGCTTAGGTCTTACTTGACTAATCGTCGTCAGGTGGTAACTATGCAGAATGTAATATCAGATTCACGACCTATAAAATGTGGGGTTCCGCAGGGGAGCATTTTAGGTCCTATTCTTTTCATGTGTTATATAAATGATATGTGCATTTGTGTTAAAAACTCAAAATTACTCCTATACGCCGATGATAGTGTGTTATTATTTTCTGATCCGAATCCTAAGGTAATTGAAGACAAATTAAGTGTAGAACTGTCAAATTGTGTCAAATGGATGACAGACAATAAGCTCAGTTTACATCTAGGGAAAACTGAAAGCATTTTGTTTTGTTCGAAAAGACAATTAAAATATTCAGGTGACTTTAGGGTTATGATGAACAATCAAGTGATTGAAAGAAAGGAGTCTGTAAAATATCTGGGATTGACTTTAACGAGTGATCTTTCGTGGACAGATTTTGTAGACTCCATTACCAAAAAAGCTAATACACGCTTAAAATTTTTATATAGATATCAAGCTTGTTTGAATAGGAAGTCAAGGCGTACTTTATGTTTTGCTGTAATACAATGTCTATTTGATTACGCCAGTGCTGCTTGGTATTGCAGTCTGGGTAAAACCGATCAGAAAAACGATCAGAAAAAGTTAAAAATAATTCAAAATAAGATTGTAAGGTTTATTAATGGTTCAGGACCGAGGACTCACGTTGGGAACAATGAACTTGCGGAAGCAGGTCTCCTCCATATTGATCTAAGGTCAAAACAATTAATTTTACATCATGTTCATAAGATCTATTATTCTAATGAAAATCACTACATAACCGACAATTTTTCTCGTGTGTCAAATACCCATGAACATGATACAAGGCATAGTCACCTTAATTTTGTTTTACCAAAACGCAACGGGCAAATCGGAAATTCTTTTTACTTCAATGGTATTCATTTTTGGAATTCTCTCCCAAAACATGTTAAAACGGTGCAAAATTTTACGCACTTCAAAAGTGTCTTAAAACAACATCTAAAGAACGAGTCCCTTGAACTCGAACATTGATTAATCAATAGTGTTGTAGGGTTTGTTCCCTCAGTTTTGATTCTCCTTTGGTGCTTACGTGTTGCAAATTGTGTTGTTGTTATATATTTTGTGTGTATAGTTTTCTTAATGATAATGCTTGGTCAAGTGTAAAATTTGTATTCAGTATTCACGATTTAATCTTGTCGTATTTTATAATGTGCTTAATTATGTTCAAGGACCCCATTGGAAATAAGCCTTTTCGGCTTTCATGGGCTATCCTGTCATGATATGTCATGTATATTATCTGACGAATAAAATCAATCAATCAATCAATCAATACATCTACGTTTATGAATCATGAAATTATCCTTTCAACGCATTCCAAAATGACATTAAAGATAATATTTTATGTTCGCTAGTAAATCTGTTCTGCAAGTGTAAATTCTGGGACCCAAACTATCTACTTCTAATTATTTATATCAAGTTGTGTTCGATCGCAAGAAGGCATATGTCTATGTAAAACAACGAAATCTTGTTATTCTTAAACCATTACGTACAGCATTATTGACAAATATATGAATTTTCAAGCATTAATGTATGTTTGAACCATACGTCTATGGTGTGAACATGCATGAATCTTATTGGGAGAGTGTTCAAAACGTGCCTTCGCTAACACGCAAACGTTACCCTAATCTACTACAATGTGTATCTATGTTCGATTTGGTCTCAAATTATTAAATTTACTGTCTTTGATTCTGAAAAATCAAGCACTTCAAGGTACTCAATGTACACTATAAAAATCAATTAAATTTCATGTATTTATGCCCACAACTCAACGTATGACTCTTACCAAACCTGCTGGTAAAGCGTCTCAACTGTGCCGCTTCTAATACACAGAAGTCTGGGGTTTCGCACACAATAGTCAATGAGCCTAAATTGTGCATGAAAAACGCATGTATTTCCTAGTCTGAGCGGTGTCATTAAGCTGACCATGCTGGTACACTTTTAAGGTATATGTGTAAATTTATGAATGAAATTCATGGTAATATCCCTTTCAACATATCTAAGTAAAAATTTGCAGGTTATCATTGTTTTTACTACTTGAAAAACAAGATGATGTTAGGATTCACGATCTTTAGTGCACATTTTATCACACTTTTTGATGTTTTGCGGAATCCAGTTAATTCAAATCGCAAAATAACTCTCTCATCCAATTATTGCTCAGAAAAGCTGTTTTATTTATTCATGCATGATGTCTAATTAAAAAGATATGCTAATTATGGAATTTCATTCAAAAAATCAAGATGGCCGCCAAAATGATCGATTTTGAACCCCATGGGATACGATTTGGCAAGTTGGTTAAAAAAATGTATCTCGGTGGTACACGGGAACCCCCCTTTCCGACTAGACTACTTTTATGTACCTTGATTTTACTTTTCCATACTTTAAATCGCAGAACACCATTGGAACTAAATCATAGAGAAGAAGTATTTCCTGTGAATGGGAGCTGGTTTAAAAAAAAAGAAAAGGAAAAGATCCTGGTTTCATTACGGGGAACTTCGGATTTCGTACAACATAACTCGAGAAGACACTCGGTAACTGTCACTTTCGAATGAGAACACCATTTCGCTTTCATGGAACGAAACAAGTAAACTGCGTGTAGCGAGTCGAGACTGAGGGGTTTCAAAAATCTGGTGTATCATCGTACTTTTATACCAGTTTTAAGCGTCTTATTTAAACATTGTATTCACATTGATCAGGAGCCGATAATAAACGGATCAATAGAGGATTTGTAAGTCCTCCAATATTTCTCGGCATCACAAATCGCGTTAAATCCTTCAAAGATATTTGTAACTAAATTATTATAGTATTGTATATAATTTTCTCCTTATGAGAATATTTACATTAGGTGAAAATATTGCATTGGTATTCAGAATTCAGTCTCAAAGATAACTAATTAAATCCTAATAATTTCTGATGGAGCTGAAAGTGTACTTTATATGTATATTTGAATTGATATTCATACCAACATACTCAGAGAGCCAATCTATGTTAAATTTAATTTAAGGGGGAAAGGCCAAACTTAATTTCCCGCACCCTTGCGGAAGCACAGAAGTCACACTACAACATGGCTATAAAGCTCCGTTTTACAGATCAACCGTTAACCCAGAATCTCTCATGACAAGTGAACAGGTACAAGGTAGAGAATAATAACGATGGTAGTAACTGTTCTCTGTATCTTACTATCAGCCCTGTCAGTAGGACTGATGCAGGCAAATTTATTTGTCAAGTTTACAAGGATGGGCAGCTCCTACCGGTGTACTCCAGGGTTGAATTAGATGTAGATTATCCTCCATGCAGGTAAGGCAACCTGTGAACTGACCGAAGATTACGAGCTTGAAGATTGGGGCGCATTGTCATGCACAGCTCCTGTAGGGAGTCTACCAGGACATATTGGTTGTTTCCAGGATAGCGTTGTGTCACCACCCGTACTTGATCCTACACAAACTGACACTGCTTTACGACATGTCTTTTGGGTTAGACATACTCTTCTTGTTTTGCTGCTCGTCCACATCAGACCAACCTGCAGACCAATGTGATTGCAGAGAATTTGTATGGGTTCCTAATAAAAATGGCACATCAGATACCACTGTCGAACCTTGTACCGTTACCACTCCGGGACAACGTTCATCCCCATCATTCAAGACCAACATCAAGACAGTTACACCACAAACAACTACAATACAGACCACTTCAAGCAGTGACTTTCACTGGTCTTATGGGTTGATCATTGGATTATTCTTTGTGATATTATTCCTTTGTGTAGTTGTGGTATACTATCACAGGGCTTTCAAAAAACTTGAGTCGCTAGGAGGAAGTCGAATGTGAACCCATGAAGGAGAAAATGTTGACAGTAAATCTATGTGCATTATAAAGGTAATGTACAGTTTTGGTAAGCCCTCAAGACAATTTTTGGTCAGATTTCCTTGACATTTACATGATAAATACTGGCATAACTAACCTGGTGCTGTGATTTTTTTTCTTCCTCAATTTCAATGAAGTATGAGGTAAAAGATAATTCAGATACCGGGTCAGAGATCCAATGTCCTACGATAAGTTGAGCTTTAGAGATGTCTTATAATTTATAATTTATGATAAACGTGGTAACACACTCTTTATAATTTCTTCGCGAGTCTCATTTAGACATTCATGCTATACCTTTAATGACATTACATGTATCTATTTTCGAATGTACAGTTCCATATATACACGGACGTAGATACGCATAATTATCCATTGTTGGTGGGGGATGATCTATTCATCACCCAGAGTCAAGCACCATATACGCCAACGTCAAAGTGCTTTTCACTTTGGTTCCTCGACCTGGCGTAATCTTCAAAATACACCGAGAGATCAGTCGTGCAAAGAGAGCGTTTTATAAAGATCGCGTCCAACACCTGAAACACGAAAATCCCGCCTCGTACGTGGTATGGATATATCAAACTCATGACCTCAAATAAGCAACAGGAAATGTCCATTTCCTTGCCAGATATTGATACCTCGGACTTGTTGGCAATTTCAAATGCCATCAACTCGTACTTTGTAAGCATTGGAAAAGAAACTCTACCTCTTGATATCAACAAGATCCCTGCTTTCAGGCCAAATCCACTGGATACATTACCAACTGTACTACCCTGGACAGTTTACAAAGAATTGTCTAAAACACCAGTTTGGAAGAGTGGTGGACCAGATGGAATCTCTCTGCGATTGATTCGAGAATTCGAGGTGGAACTTAGTTCCCCTCTGTGTGACATCTTCAATGCCTCCTTTGATCAAGGTATTGTCCCCAATCAATGGAGGAAGTAGGTGATTTTTCCTCTTCCCAAGAAACTCCAGCGACAATACAAAAGTTGCGTCCTGTTGCGACAATACAAAAGTTGCGTCCTGTTGCTCTGACCGACCTTTTTCGCGAAGCTTTTAGAACAGTTTGTATCTAAAGTGATCATGGCTGACATCTCCGCCAATATTGACCCTCAACATTTTGGTAACCGTCCTGGTTTCTCAAGTCATTACCTGTTGCAGCTTCTCGAATACTTGCACTTTGACTTGGTGAACCATAACCGTCACATGGCAAAAGGGTGTATCTGCAAAATGCACGTTCGTAGAAAATTCACTTTGAAGTTTGAGCTCTTGCTTTTTTTAAACAAATAATTTTCTGATGTTTAATTTTGTAAGATTTATTGAACTTTAATTAAAATTATCTCTTCATATGATTTTTATAATAATTAGCTTGTTATTTTCTTCAGAATAATCACTTTTTTGTAGATACACCGCTTTGCCAAAACATTACACACTCGATATGAGTAATACGATTATGGCAAAAGGATGTATCTGCAGATAAACCATACGGGTTCTGTGATCATATTATGGCAAAAGGGTGTATCTGCAGATAAACCTTACGGGTTCTGTCATCATATTATGGCAAAAGGGTGTATCTGCAGATAAAAAAAAATGGTTTCCAAGGTCCAATGTTGGCAGAAGTGAGTATCTGCAGATACTCCCTAAGCTTTGTATTTTTTTGTGTGTGCGTGTGCGTGTGCGCGTGCATTTCTTTGCATTTGTTATGGGAAAATTTCACTTATCACAATTCTGTAGTTAAGAAATTGATCCACTTCCTTCTCTCATTTTTCTGAAAAATTACAATCCATTTCACACCACAGAATCTTATCTCTCACAAAACAACTATGCTATTGCGTGTCTGACTACCGTTAAATTGCAGATATTGATGTTCAATGTACAGAATCGTTCAATTTCAATGAAGTAATTTGCATAAATGTATTTATTTCAAATAATTTTATGCATCACATTTCACGTTTTAGACTAGTTCAAACAAATTCATCATCAGTTATGCATCGAAACTGTGTTGTACATTAATTACATTTTAATTGTAAGTATTGTATTAAAGTTTACTGCTGAGACACCACGCGATGTATGGGGAATTGCAAGATAGTGCTTGACATTGTTCAATCTTCTGCTCCAGATAGATACTGACACTAGCTTCGTATTGTCGTCATACTGATCACTAGCTATTACTTTTATATAAGTGGACAATTGCAAAAATAAATTCAGATGACTATACATTGTAAGGTCTCTTTTCATATAAAATTGTAGTGCATAGCATTTCTTTCTAATTTCAAGTCAACATTTAAAAAAAATAAAACATCCTGATGTACCGAATTACGGTTCAAAACTTCTGTTCCGTAGTAGAAGTACATTTCAACATTTTCAAACTACATCCAAGACAAATTGGAGAAATTCACATGTCAAATATTAAAAAAATAATATTCTATCCTGTAGCATGGACATATATTGAAGTATAATTTGATTTCTTGAAGCTGAAGCATTCAATGAATGTCCTTCAAAATACATTAAACTTTGACATCCAGGTATTAAAGCAATTATTCGAAACATATTTTATTTTATTTTACAAGTTCTATATAATTATATTATAATTCTAGACAGTAATTCTAGACAGTAATTTCAACAATAAACATTTCAATTCATGAATCAAATGGTATGCAGATTTAACTTTAGTATGGTCCTTACAGCCATTATCAAACAATATTTTTCCACATTTTCATAATAATCCTTCATGTACATGATATCAAGTGCTCTGATAAAATGATAAAAGATGAAACCTTGAAAAATTTAGCATAAAAAAGGGATATTGCTTCAAAACATGAAAAATATTGGAGTGACAGAGAATACCACCCCCCCCCCCCAATTTATCTTCGGTTGGACGGTAATTAAGTAGTAATACATATATTTAATCATATATCTTGGTAGTTATAGAAAAATACTGTTGTAATTCTAGACACACAATGTTTATTCATCTATCTTGAATGACTTGAAACCTGTATAGTTTCAAGTCATTTATGAAATTGATTGTACAAAAAAAAGAACAAAACAAAGTAGATATAATTTAACACTTCACATTATCTCCACTGCAATTCCACTAAATTATACAGTGCACCACTTAATTGATAGACTGATGCATAGCATGCAGTCATTATCAAACACAGATGCCAGAGGGGGTACTTAAAATCTCCTGAAATTGAATATTAAGAATAATTATTAAAAAAATAAAATCCTAATTTCAGCAATAAATACTTCGCTTCGGAGTTGCAATACCGGTAGTCAAAACGCATTCTGTAAAACCAGAACTTATTTTACTGTATCGACGATTTTTTTTTTTTGCGGCGTGAAACTTTCGCGGATAGCGACCCCTCGCGAAATTTGCAAAAGTAAAAGTTCCATGCCCGCAAAAAAATATGGTTTTATAGTATTATGCCATGAAAGGTTTCAATATCTATAAAAATAGAATTTCAGATAACAACCAAGCAACTCAGACATTCATGTTACACCCCCAGCAAAATGTTAACAAACCCCATAACATTTTGTCTGTATACAGACCAGCAGCAACTAGTCCAGTTTGACCAGCTGAAGCCAACTAGGGAGCCCTGGAAATTGAAATGGGATAACTGGCCCAGTTGAACCAGACCAGTTGAATTCTAACTGGACCAGTCAGAATTTGTCCAGTTGAATTTCAACTAAACCAGTTAGAACGGCTGAACTACAACCTGACCAGTTAGAATTTGACCAGTTATCCCATTTCAAATTCCAGGGCTACTAGTTGGCTTTAACTGGTATAACTGGACCAGTTAAAACCAATTGGCAAATGTTCCAGCCTGTTGAAACCTCCAGTTGACAAACTTAATTAGTAATTTAAGCTAAGTAGCACTTGTTCTAATTAATTTTGCCAATGGCAACAACACGTTCACATTGGTTCGACTGCAATTTCCAATGAAATGGCACTGGTAATAAATAGACTTGGTTAATCAAATGGGAATAATTTTTGTCCATAATTTTACCTGTTGCACTATTTTAGTTCATAGTTAATGTTTCCCTAATTCATGCTTAATTACCTGTAATTTATAAAAAGTAGTGAAATTTCCTAATTATTGGTATTTCATGAGAATTCGCCTTATTTTTCTGTTCAAATAAGATAATGCAATTTCCTTTTGGGCGTTTTTAGTAATATGACTTCTCTTCAATATAAACATATCATCATTTATATTCAGACCACAGTTTAGAATATTTCTTATTGATCAGAAGAATGTTAAGGTATCTGGTCGCGATATTGACAACATACCTTTCAAAGAGCTAAAAAAGAATATAAAATAAATAATATTGCAATCTGTAACACTTTAAGATTGAGGCATGATGCGTGATAATGAAAACTAACAAAAATCCTTGCTTTTATGTACTATGTACTATTGGTCCTAATACATCAATTGAGGTGGTTGCTGCATCGGTTCCAGGTGTTAACCCCTCAACTGGAAGGGCTGCTGCATGGGCTCCAGGTTGTAACCCCTCAACTCTGGAGGGGCAGCTTCATGGGATCCAAGTGGTAACCCCTCAAAAGGAGGGATGGCTGCATTGCCTCCAGGTAGTGATTCATCTACTTGATTGGGTGCTGCATGAACTGGAGAGGCTGAAATTTAGACATTTGTGTACATTTAATCAAACGATTGTAGATAATGATAACTTCTAAATAGAGAAAGTTCCAGCAAATGTGGACAACCAGTCAGTTAAGTAGTATTATTTCAGTACTTACTGGTTTGCTACTCTCCAGGGTAGAGATTTCCCTTTTGGTTAGTATGTATATTGATTTTAATTCTTTTTTTTAAGGCAGAATATTCCAAGACATAAATAAATAGAACATTTTTGTAGAAATTGTATCTAAAAGACATAGAAAACTGCACTTGCTGTTTAAGGTGATTGAACTGATTGAATCTTGAAATTATCATAATAATTATTATTTTAAGTTTCATGAAACTATTCACAATGGAATTTCTTTCATAAATTTGTTTGCCAATGTGAAAATTAAAGTCTTTTCTTTGAGGTTATGAGGCAAAGAAGTTTTTATTTTTTTTCTAGTGTTGTATAAACATATCTTACTGTCATTTATTTAACAACAGGTAGTCCTCAGCTTCCAAAAAGCAATAAAGAAATATGTACCACATTCAGTCACAGTTGTCTGAAGTTTACTTGTAGATGCTGCAGGGTTGACCTCTGAAGTTGTACTACAGAAGTCTAGCCGCCGTCCTGTGGACCGGGATGTTTTTGGTTCTCACATTTTCCTCTGCATCTACAAAAACAAAACAAGCAAAAATATTTAAAAAGTAAATTGTCAGTTGAATGTTATTAGCTATATAATTGAAACTATTGGTTGTACAGTGGTAGTGCCTAAAACCTTGGTTTGCGATAAACATGATTAGACTACCAGTACCTAGTTAAATTACTGTTTCGGATTTTATGATTTTTTTTCTTCTTAATTTCAATCTAGACCCTTTACATGTATCTTATATATTCATCCTCAACCGAATTACCCACTTTCATTATTTTTGACTCGGCCTCCATGTTTTGCCCAAATGCCAGAACGGGCACTGGGCCAATCCACAAATCGCAATAAGTCTTATGAATATCATGTGACCCCACTAAAAGAAGTATCAGCAACTCTGCATGGATTCATTTTCAATTCCATAGTTTAAGTGCAACACAGTCAAAGAAAATTACATTGGCTAGTACTAGAGACTGCTACTAGTACCAGTAGTAGTAGTAGTAGTAGTAGTAGTAGTAGCGGCAGTAGTAGTGGCATAGCAGTACTAGGAATAATACTTAGTAGTAGTAGTAGTAGCACATGTATGTAAGTAGTAGCAGCAGCAGCAGCAGTAGTAGTAGTAGTAGTAGTAAGAAGAAGAAGAAGTACATGTACTGTAGTAGTAGTAGGAGTAGCTCTACTAGAGCTAGACCCTAGGGCCTAGACTCTAGAGTAGAACACCGGGAGTAGAACTTAGAAGTAGAACCCCATGATAAAGCTTTGCACACACACAAAACAGATCAAGTATACGACTTGGCCCTTTTTATGATATAATCTCAGATCGAACTTAATAATAGGATATATGAGCCCATACATAGATCAAGCAGTTAGGATAGGGCCTGGCCCCAGGCTAATTGCATGGGAGCGTCCCGGGGTTGGGGCAGGCTAGCTCGCCTCAGGCTTACTCGTCCCAAAGTCGGAGCTAGGGCTAGGCCTCGGCTAGCACTATACGCACCAGACTGCGTTCTCAAAATACAAACAATGACAATGTATCACCGGACGCTTCCATTTGATAGGTTGAATCGAGACTATTAATTTCCCCATTTTCCGCCATCTGAAACTTATTTAGACCACGTCCTAGATCTAGATCTAGATTAGTTGAGGCCCTACTAGTATCATGGCAAATTGGATATGTGAAAATTTTCGAAAAAAACAAACAAAAATTGGCTAAATCAACATTAAATTGACCCCTCTCAAACTGCCCCTAGGCCTATTAAAATTGTCTTGATCCCAGAAACTCTGTCCATCAATTATTTTGGTGGACCTAGTTTGTAGTCCAGAATTTTGTGTTAACAGATTTTATTAGATCTAAATAAATTATCATAGATTATGAGAAATCATAGATCGAATACAACGTTCATAACAATGTTTAGAATTCGCGCAAAATACGGTCACGTCATTCTCGGCCATTCTACATGATTAGAAGATTGTTATTTTGTTATTGGACTACAGTACAGTGTAAACGTTTTTTTGTTAAGTTAGACTTAGACCTAGAGTAGACTATCTAAGCTCTAAACTCAGTGTGTCTTAAACTAACTTGTTAGAACTTAGTTCTAGAAATCTAAATCTTGATAAACGTTAGATCAATAGAAATAAAAATTATGCGCTAAATCATGGTTGAGGGAACCACTCGATCGCAAGCACGGAAAAGAAACTTCAGAGACCAGAGTTTACGGTGACGACAGGAAATGAGTTTGTGTCACGCAATGAAGCGAATTGATTGTGTGTGGAGTGAATGGCGGTTTTCTCAACCATGATAATGCCAAATTGTGAAGACAAGGCTATGGACTAATTATGTTATTTGTTGCTCGCTTGGATGTTGAAGTTACTTCTTGAAGGCCAGTCTAACCATCATCAATAATATGCCCAAAGAAAATGGAATTTTGATGATTCTTTGCTTGCCCTGCCCTCATACCGCTTTCCATGACATTTGGCAGCGCAGAGGAATGTAAATTCGCATGTCCGTACACATGTATTTGCTAATTTTGCTTTGCCCTTACATTGAGAAAAATCAAGTCTACGGTGGCAAAAATCTGTATCTATAACATACTCCATTCTGCCAAGAAACAGTCTTCAAAAGTACGCGGGCAGGCAAAAAATGGTAAAAGGGTTTATGTGCAGATACACCCTTTTGCCATGTTTCGCGGAGCTTGCTTGCACAATACCGAAAACTGAAGAGCATACCTGAGGTATGCCTAGGGCGTATGTGTAAGATACACCCTTTTGCCATCAAACGATTGAGGAAATTTGATAAAAAGGCTGTATTTATAGCCCATTCTATCTTGAAAAGGAAATGTTCTGCAATCATGAGAGTTGGATAAATGAAAAGAGCAACTTTGAACCCCCCCCCCCCCCCAATGTCAAAACCTGAAAAGTCAACATTTTCAGATCCACCCTTTTGCCATGTGACGGCCGCCAGTGTGTCGAAATCACGAAATTGTACTCCATGGGAGCACGACCATCTTTACTACCCTGGATGTGCAGTTTCCTCAGTGAGCGAACTCAGCAAGTTCGCTACAAAGGCCAACTTTCTGCAACACTCACCACCTCAGTCGGGGTTCCTCAAGGGATTCGTCTTGATCCCCTGCTTCAGCTCACCGAGCACACTTGGTTCTACCAAAGACTTTAAATAGTATCAAGACAGATTACTCTGACCTACTTCCGTAGTACATTTTGGAGGCATACTTTGCTGTGTTAAAAACAGACTCGGAAAAATACGTTCTCCATAGGTATAGCACGTGAAAATATGTCTCACTTTTTCTTGATATTTCATATCTTACTCTATTTTTTTCAAGTCTGATTTTTGCACGAGAAAATGGATGGATAGTTGAAAAAACATTTCTTGAACCTTTTTTGCCAATAAATGCCGATATGAATGCCTTGGATCATGCCTGCTTTTTGACAGAGTCATCTGCCATAGGGTTAACACGTGAAAACATGGATTTTAAAAATGATTATAGTTCCCCTAGTATTACCTTGAATTTAGTGCAAATGTGACTTACATGTAATTTGAGACTCTGAAAAGGCTTAATGAAGGCTCAAAAGGTGCAAGGGACCCCGCATAAATCCCCGGGAATATGCATGCTTTTGGCCTTCCATCCCCCATAGGTTAACACGCAAAAACGGGAATTTTTGAATGATTATAATTCCCGCAGAATTAAATCAAAATTTTGAAAATTGTGCCTTGAATAAAATTTAAAGCTCTGAGAATGTATAATTAAGACTCAACTAGTTGAATAGACCCCGCATAAATCCCCGGAATATGCATGCTTTTTACCCCCAAAAAGTCTCTCCTGCCATAGGTTTGCACGCGAAAACAAGGAATTTTAGGATGATTATAATTCCCATAATTTTTATTTTAAAATATAAAAAACGTGATTTACATAAAATTTAAAGCTATGAAAAGGTATAATTAAGGCTTGATGAGTCCAGTAAACCCCCCATAAATCCCCGGGAATATGCATGCTTTTGAACAAAAACGTCTCGCCTGCCATAGGTTAACACGCAAAAACAAGGAACTTTAGGGTGATTATAATTCCCATAACTTTTCTTTGAAAATGTACAAAATGTGATTTGCATGAAATTTGAAGCTCTAATAAGGTATAATGAAGGCTTGGTGAGTCCAGTAAACCCCCCATAAATCCCCGGGAATATGCATGCTTTTGGCCTTCCAGCTCCCATAGGCTAACACATGAAAACGGGAGTTTTGAAATGATTTTAATTCCCCTAGTATTTATTTGAAATTATGAAAAATGTGATTTACATGAAATTTAAAGCCCTGAAAGGGTATAATTGAGGATCGATGATTCCAATAAACCCCCCATAAATCCCCGGGAATATGCATGCTTTTGGCCTTCCAGCTCCCATTGGTTAACACATAAAAACAGGGGTTTTGAAATGATTTTAATTCCCCTAGTATTTATTTGAAATTAGAAAAAATGTGATTTACATGAAATTTAAAGCTATGGAAGGGTATAATTGAGGCTCGATGAGTCCAATAAACCCCGCACAAATCCCCGGGAATATGCATGCTTTCGACCAAAAAAAATAATTTGCCATACTACACGTGCATTCCAACTTGTTATCGATGACCTAATGTAAATGGGCGTGTACCGATCACGTGAGTGACGACATCCAATTAGATCGTGCACTAGCAGACGACCATGTAGCAGACGACCATGTAGCAGACATACGTCCGCCCGAAAGCAAACCCAGCCTCGCCGGTTAGAAGAAAATCTAACTAAATTCCAGTTCACTACTATATTTCTAATGTACCAGAGGCAAAATTCAATGTGTTAAATTCATAAATTCGTATCATCAATGTTCTATCACCGCATTACGCCTAGCCTAATAACTGATGTTCATGCAAGCAGCATGGAATAGCCGAGCAGAATAGGTGCATGGACATGATAGGTGTCTAGCACTATCTAAGCTTGGTCTACCCCTCTGCGATCCCGATCGAGGTGGTGGCGTTGCCGTTGGCTTTGCCGATGATATGTCAGTTTGCCAAAACTTGGCTCATCAAGGTTTTTTTGCTTGCTGTTCGTTGTTTGGTTGTATTTGGTATCGAGAGACCGACAGTGTAGTGTGTGTGTGTGTGTGGGGGGGGGGGGGTGCTTCTGAACCCTGTTATGGATATGAGTCTGACACTGACTATGACAAGGGCGAATGCGGGATGTAGTAGGGTGGGGGCACAAAATTGATGCAGGGCTGTCAAAGGAGGGGTGTAGGGCATCAGATATTATCCGTACAGTTTTAAAAAAATTTTGTTCCAGTTGCTTTATTTTGTTTTTGTTGGGTTTTTTTGTTTTTTTTTGGATCAGTGATTTTGTTTTTAATCATGTAAATCACTTGTAATTGTTGTGATTTTTGTTGATTTCCTAATAAAACACAAATTAAAAAAATGAGAGATCATTTCTTTTTCCTCAATTCTATTGGAGTAATTTTTGACAGATCTGTTGTAAGAGAGAAAAGAGAGTATGATAAAAATGAGGGGGGAGACAAAGGGAGATGGGGGCAAAAGTAATGGGGTATTCCTACAAAGACAGAATAGGACTGGTAATAAATAAATTATATCATCAGCTGCTATATTGTTGGTTACTAGATAATTCAATTCAAAACACGGAGGCCATCCCCCTTTTCGTACAATCGGTAAAGACCCTATTGCGTTGGTGATGGCTTCGGAGCAAGCCCCTATACTGTTTTCTTCGCCCGTCGTCTCACATTTCTACAGCGGAATATTACAAAATAAATAACTTACCATAAGTTGGTTATATTCTTTCTGTGCGGGGGGGGGGGGGGGGGGGTTACACATTTCCTTTCATATTATGTCATATTTTGTTTTGGCTGGCACATAGGGGCATGTACATTCCTGTATAATCTTGGATACGCCACTCTTAATGTAATCTTTATATAAGGAATTGCTCGCACGCAATCTCATTTTAATAAAGCCTTTTTCTGTCTTGAAATTAAAAAGAATAAGGCTAATAAAATTACATTGCAGGTCTATAATCCCTATAACTTCCATAAATCATATCAAATGAAATATTCTGAGTTAATAGAAAAATAAAGATAGCACATTATTATTTTCAAAAACTTTTCTCGTCAAATATCGCAGTGTTTGCTCATATAGAGCTTAATAGCAGGGAACATGTTTGGACCCCCCCCCCCCCCCCCCATCATCACATAAATATTAATAGAAATTTCATAGCAAATAACTTTAACAAAAATACAAACATCTAGTCCGAGCCACCACCCCCAACTCTCTCCCTCTCCTCCCTGGTGCAGTTAGAGTTGATTCCTATCTGTTTTGGGACATAAGTTTGTATTTCAAGGGACAATATCAAGATTATGCCCTTTAGCTAGGGCTTTACCAAACGGCAAAAGCGCTGTCCAGAAAAAGAAGGAAAAATAAAGAAAGTAAAAAAATAAAAACATCTGGATTAAGACTATAAACTTTCCCTCTGGGCCGATCGACATGTACCACAATATATACGCGTGCTTTATTTCGGCACTGAGCACTCTTCGTATTTAAACTCTTTGGTTCTACACTGTCATCACTTGCAGAATGGTGTACCGAATCAAACATGCGCCTCAACCCAAATGTCAGCTTATGAGGGTGTCCTTCACTTGTCGCCAGCTCCCACCTCCGGAAGTTGTGATAAACAACCAACAAATCTCGGACAGCCAAGTGAAACTGCTTGGCGTTGTCCTAAGCAACGACCTTCGGTGGATGAATGATGTCAACTACATTACAACCAAAGCAGCGCAAAAACTCTTTCTTCTTCGTATGCTCGAACGTTTCGCTATATGCCCCTGATCTAATCACAGTGTTTATTTCTTACATAAGATGTTTTAGAATATTGCTGTGTTGTGTGGCAGTCTTCGTTGACTTTGAACCAAGAAGCACAAATTGAATGCGTGCAAACACGTGCACTACGGACAATATTTGGAACAAGATATGAATCATATCAACAGGCCCTCGCACTGTGTAACCTGTCATCTCTCAAGGACAGAAGAGAAGAGCTCTGTTGCAAGTTTGCCTTGGCACTTTCTCGTAACTTTCATGGTTGGCTACCTGAAAGTCAGTCGTCACGAAGGAACTTAGAGACATAGTAATAGACTACGTAAAAATCAAGTGTAAAACTGAACGCTATATAGAAAGAGCGCTTTACCCTATCTGGTGAGGCTTTTGAATAATTCATAAACACTTAATGAAAATGTGCAACATAAGCATAGGCGGATCCAGAGGGGGGGGGGGGTTGTCCGAACCCCCCCCCCTTTTTGGCGCGGTTTTTTTTTTTTTTTACTTGGCGCCGTCTTTTTTTGGCGTTTTTTTTTTGTTGTGCTTGTCATGGAATTATGGAGGGAAACTGGGCCCCATAACCCCTTTACTGAGCGTTTGTTGGAAGTTTGGCGAAATTTTTTTTTTTTTTCCTTTACTAAAAATATCTGGTTCATATTCTGAATGTTGTTGTACCTTCGGCAAACCTTGATCATTTCTTATTTATTGTTATTTTTAACTTATTCATAAGAACTCAGTTTACCATATGGAGAATATCACTCATTTTACCCGAGAATACCGCAATTTTAATCTTATGATAACAATTTCAGATTTAGAGATGTCCTATAATTTATAATTTATGATAAATGTGGTAACACACTCTTTTTAATTTCTTCGCGAGTCTCATTTAAACATTCATGTTATACCTTTAATGACATTACATGTATCTATTTTCGAATGTACAGTTACATATACTGAACTACAAAACAAACGTCGCACATGTATGTGTTTGAAACTGTTTAATTTACAATGAAACATATTCTTTATTCAAGAGTGAAAACTGAGAAAATGTTTTGCTTTGTTTTGATTAACAAGTACAGATGTGCAATAACGACTCTCGTCGTTGATAGCGCCAGTTCTGACGTTGTTGGGCCCACAGGAGACGTTCCTGGCGATGTCGAACGGTGAGGATAGGGCCCCGAGCAGGACGCCGACAAGACAAGTTGAAGCTTCTCAGCCGACGACGAACAGTTGCTGCAGAAATTGGTCTGTTGTGTGTGCCAATAGTCTGTAGAGCCGATTCTGTTGCTCTGCGGAAGCGATCATGCAAGTGGTCCCGGTGAAGATGGCGATCTTGACGTGCTGTTGTCACCCTGGGACGACCACTGCGCTGACGATCGTTGGTGCTGTTGGTTGCATTGTATCGCTCCCGCAGTCTTTCTACTGTCCGAACGCTGCATTGAAGTCGTTGGCAATGACTCTAGGACGTTGACCAGCATGAAGACGTCCGATGGCTTGTTCCCTCTGATTTCGAGTCAGACGTGGCATGGTGGCAGCGCTCAGGAAACGAATAACAGGATGAAGGTTTTGGGTCCCTTTTAAACCCACTGGATAGAGGATGTGCATGTGCATCATGCTTTTCAAAAAGCTGCGCTCGAGTGCACTACCATGTTGTTCACGGAAAGGATATGAGTTTTAATCCTACACAGAAATCACATTTTGTTATGATGATGTGTTATGGACCGTCAATGCCATATCTGTGAAGTTAAAAAAGCATAAAATGTGGTTTTACGTATCAAATTCCAATATCATGTGTAAAAGATATCAATTTGAATAGTGCCACGTTTCTTTTGTAGTTCAGTATATATACACAGACGTAGATACGCATAATTATCCATTGTTGGTGGGGGATGATCTATTCATCATCCCCCAATAGCAATGGAGAGTGTGTTCGTGTCTGGGCCTATGCATATATATCATTATTTTCTCAGTTGCTTTTGTTTCTATATAGCTCCAGTTGTACCATTGGTTTATTTTTATATTTTTTTGTTAGATTGTTCCATGATTTCATTTAATATGCTATTTTCAAACTTATAGTTTGAATTGAAACTCTCTATTTACAATTCACAATTATCATTCGACTGAATTTATGATTTCATTATTTTTAATACAATTTTATACACGTAACACCCATTTATCTGCTACCGAATCTAATTCGGAAGGAATACGAATTTTTGTTTTCTCAGTGCTTCTATGTTGTTATGAATTTTGATCATGTCATCAGTTATACAATCATTTCAATTATTGCAATATTTCTCATTTAAATTTGTCACTTTAAATTTATACTTTCAGTAACCCCATTGCGTTTAAAAACCACATTACTGTTATAATAAGATATACATGTATTTGCATTATTAAATCTTATCTTATTAAATAGATTATCAATTTACTACATACTCAATGATGATAATAATGTTAAACTATTCAATTTATTTATTATACTCATGTAATGCATTTTGATAATGTTTAGGTATGTAAGTTTTCATTGTTTGTAATTAATTTATGAATTTTTAAAAAATAGATTTGGATTAAATAGATTATCAATTTACTACATACTCAGTGATGATAATAATGTTAAACTATTCAATTTATTTATTATACTCATGTAATGCATTTTGATAATGTTTAGGTATGTAAGTTTTCATTGTTTGTATTTTATGAATTTGTTTTGATGAATTATGTTGTATATCATTCGCAATTCAGCCACTGGCTGCGATGAAATGATAATAAACCCTTCAATTCAATTCAACTAAATACCGCAGGCACATTCCGAACAAACCGATTAAAAAAAAACTTGGCCAACATAGAGGTAAAGAACTTTTTGTCGTTATTGAAGGTTTCGTCAGTGTGACGTGGGTATTGTATATTTGGAAAATCATTTTTTTCCATTCAACGAGTTCTTTAAAATGCCTTTCTATTCAGTTACCATGGTTAAATGCAAATTGATATTCATCCTTATTATTCGCGAATAGCTTATTGTTGTGGCTCATCCATGCGAAACTCCCAATTTTCCTCTTTTCCCGCATTTTTGCGTCATTGTGTGACTGCTACAAAGTGCACAAAACAGCGCACATTTTCCCTGTGTGACAGCATGTAGACCTTCTGATATTGCTAAATCAAATCTCCGATTGCAATTAATGGTAAGCAGCTTACGTTTCATCATTTTCATACCCTCTAAAAAGTATATTATTAATGACAGTAATAGTCGCCTATTTAGCTTGCTCATACGGTGTTTTCTACAACTAATCTGACGCCATGGGTTCACCCTCAATCTTGTTCAATAACTTCCTTGTCAAACGTTCCATATGTTCATTAGTGTATTTTCCTGTAATACAATATTGAATTACTCACATTTCTTTAATTTAGAAGTTAGGAAGGGGGGGGGGGGGGTTCCCGTGCACCGTCGAGATAAATTTCTTTAACCAAGTTTTTTTTATATAATGCTTGAGGTGTTTAGTTAAACAATTTTTATGTTCCCTTTGCCAAATCGTGTCCCACGGGGTTCAAAATCGGCCATTTTGGCGGCCATCTATTTTTTAAATGAAATTCCATAATTAGCATATCTTTTGAATTAGACATCATGCATGAATGAATAAAACAGCTTTTCTGAGTAATAATTGGATGAGAGAGTTATTTTTGTGATTTGAGTTAACTGGATTCCGCAAAACATCAAAAAGTGTGAAAAAAAGTGATAAACTTTGCACTATAAATCGTGAATCCTAACATCATCTTTTGGAACCAGCGGGATTCCAACTTGTCATCTACTGCTTGCCGGGCAGCGACTTAACCTCCAGGCACTGGCGTAGACAGGGGCGGGGGGCACAAAGGACCATCCCCCTCCCCCTATTCAGCCCGGTGACTAAAAAAAAAAAGAGAGAGAGCGAAAAAGCGGGGAAAGTGAGAGAAAAAGGCCTAAAAAGGCATTGCAAAGCGTTATCTTTCTCTCAAAATTTTCTAAAACGTCAAGGATGGGGGAAATAACTCTCCTCTCCCAGCCTGCACCCACTGTTACATACAGTGAAATCCACATAACATTTAACATGACATTTAACTATAACTTTCCGCTAAAAAAAATGTTTCCTACTAGCCGTTTTCTTTCTCTCAACTTTGCTAATACGTCAGAGCTTTCGCGCTTCGCGCGGGAAGGGGGAAACTCCCCCCTCTTCCTGCACCCACCCCTGTTAAATACAATGCAGTATTGCGTCCAAAGAACTGAAAAGCAGCCAGGGTGTCGAACTAACTTTCCGCCTAAAAAAAAGTATTACAAGCCGTTATCTGTCTCTCAAATTTACTAAAACGTCAGAACTTTCGCTCTTCGCGCGGGAAGGGGGAAACTCCCCCCCCCCTTTCCTGCACCCACCCCTGTTACATACAATGAAGTATTGCGTCCAAGTAAATGAAAAGCAGCCAGGGTGTCGAACTAACTTTCCGCCTAAAATAAAGTATTACGAGCCGTTATCTGTCTCTCAGATTTGCTGTAAAACGTTTCCCCCTTTCGCGCAGGAAGGGGGAAACTCCCACCTTCCTGCACCTACCCCTGTTACATACAGTGAAATATTGCGCCGTTATCTTTCTCTCAAAGTTGCTAAAACGTCAGAACTTACGCGCTTCGCGCGGGAAGGGGGAAACTTCCCCCTCCCTGCACCCACCCCCTGAGGAGCACGCTTTGCGTATCCCAATTTCGCCACCTTCGCGTGCTCACAATCGCCCCTAAAATGAAATCATGGCTATGCGGTTGGATCCTTCACGTCTGGCCCCCATGGGTGTCGATCCGGGGGGGGGGGGGAGGGGATGTGGTATATACCCCCCCCCAAAAAAAAAAGAAAAAAAAAGAAAAAAAAAAAAGAAAAAGAAATTTGAGGTGGGGGTGGTCTGTATTATCACCCCCCAATATTTTTGGATAAAATGAATAACAATTATGACACATTAACTTAAAACTAATAATTATCCAAACTCATTATGTTTGACCTTGAAATACCATCACATTCTTTAAAGTAGATATTCAAAGAAAATCACAAATATTAATATTAAATTAATGTATCACTAGAAACTGGGAAGCTTACAGATGGCAATCGTATAAGTTTTATGTAAACTGCGTATCTGAAGATTATAAAAACAACACAAATAAAAGCTCTTCTCAGCATCTGGAATATCCGAGGATTCGCCAGAAATATAGCGATGTTTTGATGTCGTCACACTCGGGATCGATCATGCTTAAGCAGACGACGTCCTATAATGAATGAACGTAATTGCAATGCAATTATTTATCAAATTATAAAGAGTTTGGTGTATTTAAACATGACCTTATTTCACACCATTATAAAGGGAAAGTGAAACTGATTATGATAGCTAAAACCGTTTGATTGTAAATACACAGGAGAAGGGTCAATGATCAATGAAATAAACCCCACTTTCAAATTGAAAAACCCTCCGAATAATAGCAGGATGGTATTCGTTCCCTCTTGAAACGCCGAACATGCCCCGGTGCAAGCAGCTGAAAATACAATGGCGTCTTATTTTGTTTACAAGTGACTGATTCCTTTATTTGTTTAACGCTGCATTTTTCATCAAAATAATACCATACACGAAGTTAAGAGTGAGGCAACATACTAACATTAAGACTGACGCTAGTGAAGGAAGAGAAATAAGTGAAGAGGAGATGACAAAATAGGCTCTGAAAAATGTGTAAGATGTTATGGGACATCGTCTGCTTAAACCATGTAGACAGGACTGGCCCCTGGTGTGTCGTCACATATCGCAGCAGCGTTCGAGGAGCTCTTCAGGTGCTATATCGGGGGCTGTATTTTACCGTTTTATAATTGATAATAATCATTACTTCAAATGTTTCCAAGCGTTGAATTTGGATAACCTTGTTTAATTTATGTCATCTATGCAATAATAAGTATTAAGCCAATATTTAAAATCATTAAAGTTCTACTTTAATTTTTAGAAGTAAGGAAATAAGAAATGCCATAATTTCAATGCAACAATATGGCAGAAAATTCGTTCGCTCGCACATTATCAATTGAGGGGTTCCTTCCATTAGCGTAGATCCGTGTATTCCTTCTATTCATTTAAAAACATTTTGGGATGCTCTAAAATCGAAGATTTAGAGACAGATTTTCGAAAAAGTCCCTGTTGTGGGGGTGGATACCCCTTCCCACACCCTCCCCCGCTCGGTCGTTTCGCTCAGTGGCGTATCTAGGGGAGGGGAGGACAGAAATAAAAATCATACTCTTTATATACGGATTGCGAACCCCATAATCCACAGGGTTTATAATGCACTAGAAATCTAGTTTTTGAAGGTTTGAAAGGCGAAAATTTTCGAAAGCTGGGTCGCTTTGCTCTCTCACATAATTATTATCTTTCAGGATATCGTAATTTCGCGCCCCCAGTAGGCCTATATAGTTCTAAAATAGCTTAAAGGGCTCAAAATTTGAAAAATAAAGATGTAATTGCTTTGCTCGCTATATCATGTATGTTTCATATGACCCCTGCTACATATTGCTCCCCAAATTTGCAAAGGTTCAACTTTTGATAGAAATTAATCTCAACTTCAGGTATAGCCTTGCTGAATTTCTCGACTCTTTCTCAAGCCTTTCAGGGTTTTTTCGTTAGTTTTGCTCCCGATCGTAGAAGTGAGTGAATAGAAAACCGCTTATCAATGTATAAAATTCGAGCTTCTCTACCGCTCAATTGCGATCGTCAATTGCAAAATTTCCTGGGTAAAATGCATAAGAATTTGCGTTTTTGGGGGTTAAAAATTGAAAAATTACCGCTCGGTCGCTTTGCTCCTTCGCTGACAAAGATAAGTTTGGGTACTGGGGGGGGGGGGGGGGGGGCTTCATTTTTCCCCCGGGTGCCATAATCCCTAGTATCATGAACACGGATTGACACCCCTGTGTCCCTCCCCCCCCCCCCCCCCCCCTATTGAAAAATCCTGGCTACGCCTGTGCCACCAGGCTATTCTGGTTCACAGCCAGGTCACGATGAACTGGAATCAAATACCCCAGATGATCTTTTTATTCTGACTCGTTAATATTGAACGGTCCGCCGTGCAAGCAGTAGATGACAGGTTCGAATCCCGCTGGTTCCAATTTATGACATTCTGACATTCTGAGAAGGAACATAAATAGAGCTGGACTTCGGCAAAACCTAAATTTCAATTTACAGGAAAAGAAGTTTTATGTAGATACGTTGTTTTGCCATCTCACGTGTACGGCAGTAAGGTCAGCTGAATGACACCTCTCAGACTGGGAAATACATGCGTTTTCATGCACAATCGAGGCTCATTGGCTATTGTGTGCGGAACCCCATAGACATCTGTCTTAATAGAAGCGGTACATGTCATGTCATGAGCTTCTCATAAAGTTAATGACATGTTTAGTTGGAAAAGTGCTTTTTCCCTTATATTTTGTTTAAGAAATATATACATTATGCAATATAGTTTTAGAATACAGAGTCAACAATAAAATTTTTATCAAGATGATAATTAATATATATATATATATATATATAATAATATCATTGTCGAGGTCAGCATAAAAAGTGCTCAATGCGTACTGCAGAGCAATATAGTTTGTTCCTAGAGCTTTAGTCTCGCTACCACTGGTTTCACGCAACGGCGTTCATCAGGCGAATGACTGGGCATAGTTAGATCCGCATGGGACGATGTGGTTTGATACGGTCGAGTGGTTTCGGGGTGTGATGGCGGCATTTAGAGATAATCTCACTGCGTTTATTCAACGCGTTTGTTTTGTTTATTATTATCAGTAGCTTTTCTTCAAGGCAGAGGTTACAGTTTCCGCTTTTTCTCCTATGCGTATTAGATCTTTTCATGATGCTCCAAATAATTTCGTAGTCGATGCTTCTCTTTTTAAGTTCCCATACATATTTTGACAATTCGGTTTCATTTTCATATTTCTGGTTTCTAAATGATTTGGTGTGGTTTCTATACCTCTCTTTAAATGTCCCCCCTGTGTTTCCTATGTACGTTTTTGATTGTTCCCCGTGGGTTATTGTTGCCTTATAGACGACTGCCGAGATTAGGCAGTTCTCCTGTAGTGGGCAGTCCTCTTTTTTCCTACAGTTGCACGTTTTTTCAGGGTGTTGGTTGAGGGGGTTTGTTTTTCTTAGTGTGCTGTCGTTGTGCGTTTTAATTATTGCGTCCATATTCTTCATGCAGCTGTAGCTTACTTTGGTATTATTTCGGTTGAAAATTTTATGGAGCTTGTGGCCGGTGGGAAGTGCCTATCTACTAGGTTGATGAATAGCCTCCCTACTTTAGTCTTGACATTCGCGCTGTAAGGGGGGTTGAACCAGATGGTTTTTCTGCCCCGGTTCCTTTTTCTTTTAGGCTCGGATTCCGGTTCATTTTTAGTGTACCTTATTTCAGTGTTGTAACCGCTTTTGTTCAAAGCTTCGTTGTATATAGGGGCTGCCTTTCTGAATGCTTCTTCGTTTGATGAAAGTGATGAAATGCGCTTTTCGATAGCGGCTGGGATATGTTTGATGACGGTAGGGGGTGGTTGGATTGGTTGTGTACATATAGTGGTGTATCGTTGGGCTTCCTATAGGGGCGGGTATTTCCCGTTTCTAGATCGAGAGTTACATCAAGATAATCGACTGATTTTAAGTTTGTTTCGACCGTAATTTGTAGTCCAAGACCCTTAAAGATTCTAATTAGATCTTTTCTTGTTCTATCGGCTCTGCTGCCCGATGCCCGGCGCAGCACTCCCAGGCCGTCATCACGGTAGAGCCCGATACTATGCGTATTAAGTTCTTGTAACTGTGAGAGGGCGTATAGTCCGACAAGTTCGCAGACCTCTGCCCAATCGTAAGCCCCCATAGACACATCGAATTCGCGCTTGGATTCCCTTTTGACCCATGGGGAGAAGTTGTTGTCGAATAGTAGGGTTCTTCTTGCATGTAAAATACTATCCATTTCAATGCTTTTGATAGGGGTAAACTTTTTGGCCCATTCAAGACAAGTGACTAATAGGTCTTGACTTATTGAAGGATAAAAATCCACTAGTGGATCACATAGTGGATTTTTATTTGGAGCATCATGAAAAGATCTAATACGCATAGGAGAAAAAGCGGAAACTGTAACCTCTGCCTTGAAGAAAAGCTACTGATAATAATAAACAAAACAAACGCGTTGAATAAACGCAGTGAGATTATCTCTAAATGCCGCCATCACACCCCGAAACCACTCGACCGTATCAAACCACATCGTCCCATGCGGATCTATGCCCAGTCATTCGCCTGATGAACGCCGTTGCGTGAAACCAGTGGTAGCGAGACTAAAGCTCTAGGAACAAACTATATATATATACAGTTAAACCTGTCTATTAAGGTCACCCAAGGGAAACAGAAAAAGTGGCCACTGTAGACAGGTGGCCTTTATAGACAGGTTCTAAAGCACATATTTCTTGCTACAGGGAAGCAATATAAGTGACCACTATAGACAGGTGACCGCTATAGACAGGTGGCCACTAATACAGGTTTGACTGTATATATATATGCATATATTATACAGATATATATTATCTATATTATTATTGTCCATATAATGAATTCGTCTTGTTTACTTGCATCACGACTGAAAAATACATACAGATAATAATCAACATGAATACAGATAGATACATAATAACGTACAATATAATGTATTTTTAATTTAAAGATCTTATCCCACAATACTTGATATTGACAGCAGGTTTCCCACCCATATTTGTAATTGATGAGTGTTCCATGGAGTGGGATGATAAAAATCTTTCATTTATAATATGACATTTAAACAATTATTTTGCTGGGAATGATATGATGAAATAAATTAATAGCGTATATAGTTCTGGAGTAATGGAGATGATTATCTCAAAATTAAGATGTCAAGTTAAAGGTTGGTCACAACCGGTCGTGCACCTCCGTGCGTGTGGTCTGCGACGGATTTCGCAGAAAATCCTTGCGTCGCACGCGCGGGTCTTTTTTCCAAGCACGTAGGAGCACGCAGGACACGCAAGGAGGCTGTTGGACATGTCCAACAGTCTCTGCGTGTGGCTACGTGTTCTGATGAACGCACGTGACACGCGCAGCCATCGTACTTCCTGCACGTGCTCCTTGCGACCATCGCACGGGCTCCTTGCGGAGGTCTCACAAAGCCTATGGCTCTATATGTCGCGCGTCGGTTGCACATCGGTTGCATGTAACTGTTCGGGGCTGTACGTTCCCCTCTAGAGTTCTTGCAGGTAAGAGGGAGTATGTTATGCTATGGTCACAACTGATCGTGCTTGTGTTTGCACGTGGCGTGCGTGCCCGCAGCTGCGATCGGCTGTGGGCCAACTCCTGCGATTCGTTTCTCCTTCCTTTGTCATGGTCACAACCAGTCGTGCACCTCTCTGCACCTCCTCTTGGGCGTCTTGCACCCTCCTCATTAAAGCGCTGGTCCCATCCCGCCGTACTTGCAAGTGCGTGCTGTCTACTTGCAAAAACCTGGGCAAAATTTGGGGATCCGTACGTGGTGAGTACCGCCTCAGTACGGATTTGGGAGCACGCAGACACACCGTAGCACTTTTAGTGCACGATGAACTTTCGCTGCGTTGAGGCTGCTGGCGGTCTACAGATTCACCCCCAGTACGGGTGACGTGCGTTGACGTGCGTGCCCTCTTCTGCTAACGAGCGCACAACGCACGGACTCCGTGAGTTTTTGAATTTTTCCCACAGTTACTTGCTCTACGGACAACGCACCTAGCACGTGTGTGCTCCGCACGTGATAAGTGCGGGGTCCGTGCTTATTCGGCGCTTCTCCAGTTCGATTGTCCAGTGAGCACGCAGAACTCACGTAAACCGCACCGAGGAAGTACGTGCTATGCACTTGCAACGCACGTTGTGCGCGCTGATTTCTGCAGGATATACAAAAGCCGAGCAGACTGACGAGTATCATCATTTCGTCTCCAAGATGCCCAAGAAGCTTAACAAAAAGGGGTCAGCTCAAAAGACAGCTAATAGGGCCAGAGAGGCCCAACAGCATGGGCGTAGACACGCATAATTATCCATTGTTAGTGGGGGGGGGGGGGTGATATATTCATCATCCCCCCACTAACAATAGAAAGTGAACAGATGAGGAGCGATGAAGATTCGGCAGATGGTGATGGGAAAAAACTCACGTTTATTTCAACTGCACGCACTTACTCCCTGCAAGTCTGTAAGGACACCGTGCGTGAAAGTACGGCCTCCGTACGATAACGAGGCAACCGCACGGCGATCGTACGTTGTAAGCACGTACAACTCACTTACCAGGTGCGCAACGCACCACTCACGTTCAGGCGTGGCGTGCCGGCCACGTACTTACACCTTGCGTTGTAGTGCGTTGACGTACTCTTTCCCTGCTCTTGCTACTCCCTCTCCACGTTTTCAGAAACACGTGGCGGACGTGGCCTCCGCAGAACACGTACGGACTAAAAACACGCACGGCGGGATGTGACCATGCCTTAACATACTCCCTCTTACCTGTAAGAACATAGCCACACACAGAGATTGTTGGACGTTCCAACAGCCTCCTTGCCTGTCCTGCGTGCTCCTACGTGCTTGGAAAAACGTGCAGACCCGTGCGGGCGACGCAAGGATTTTCTGCAAAATCTGTCGCAGACCACACGTACGGAGGTGCACGACCGGTTGTGACCAACGTTTTAATGAGGAGGGTGCAAGACGCCCAAGAGGAGGTGCAGAGAGGTGCACGACTGGTTGTGACCATGACAAAAGAAGGACGTACGAATCGCAGGAGTTGGCCCACACCCGATCGCAGCTGCGGGCACGCACGTGCAAAAACACGCACGATCAGTGGTGACCATAGCATTAGACACATGACAAAGGGAACGAAGAGAGACGGGGAGAAAACGAGAGGAAATGTTTAGAGAGAGAGAGAGAGGGGGAGAGAGAGAGAGAGTCAGATAGAGAGAGAGAGGGGGGGAGTCAGATAGAGAAAGAGAGGGGGGATGAGAAAGACGGAGAGAGGATGCAGAGGCTGGGGAGACAGGTACACAGAGAGTGAGAGAGAGAGAGAGAGAGAGAGAGAGCTGAGGGGAAGGAGAGAACAAAAGACAGACAGAGCAAGAGGACAAAAGAGAGAGAGAGATAGAGAGAGAAACAGAGAGGGTGAGATGGACAAGGAGTAACATAGGGATGGGGTTTAGAAGATAAATAGAAGAAGGGAGGATAGCTATGGACATGAAAGAAGAGTGTGGGAAAGAGAGGGGAGATGGAGAAAGGGAGATAGAGAAGGAAGGGGGAAGATAGAGGAAGAACAGAGACAGGGAATGATAAATACAGACAGGGGGAATTGAGAAAGGAAAGAGGGAAGTGTGCAAGAGACAAGAAAAAAAGAGAGAGGGAAAGGAGAGAGAGAGAGAGAGAAAGAAAGAGATGAGATGTGAGAGGACGGATGAAGATACTGTTAAAAAAAGGATGATGTCAACAAATACGCAGAATACTCTTAGTACGAGTAATCACAGTATGCAAGTACATGTACTATGATCCACCGTCATCACAAAAAAATAATCATCATCACTATCGAAGAAAATAATGGGGGAAGAAACATAGGCAAATCAACATTATCAGCATGCTCTAAGCAAACATTAAGCAAACAGTTTAGATGAATTAGAAAATGATAAGGCATTATAATTATTATGAATATCTTCATAGGCGTATAAGGTATATGGCAACTGTAACCTCATATTGTGGCAGGGAGGTGATATTACTTGTAACGCAAAACTGGATCATGTACATAGGCTTAACTTTGTGTAACTTTATTAATTATCCATCTGGAAATGTACTTAATCTTGCCATTCGGGTGTACTTTGTTTCTCAGTATATTCTGTTCCTGAGTATCTTTACAAAGTGATACATCTACGTTCATGAATCATGCAATTATCTTTTCAACGCATTCCAAAATGACATTAAAGATAATATTTTATGTTCGCTAGTAAATCTGTTCTGCCAATGTAAATTCTGGGGCCCAAACTATCTACCTCTAATTACTTATATCAAGGTGTGTTCGATCGCAAGAAGGCATATGTCAATCTTAAACAACGAAATTTTTTTATTCTTAAACCATTCCGTTACGTACAGCATTATTGACACATATATGAATTTTCAAGCATTGATGTATGTTTGAACCATACGTCTATGGTTTGAACATGCATGAATCTTACCAATCATATTGGGAGAGTGTTCAAAACGTGCCTTCGCTAACACACAAACGTTACCCTAATCTACTGCAATGTGTATCTACGTTCGATTTGGTCTCAAATGAATAAATTTACTGTCTTTGATTCTGAAACATCAAGCACTACAAGGTACTCATTGTACACTATAAAAGCAATTAAATTTGTATTTATGCCCATAACTCAACGTATGACTCTTACCAAACCTGCTGGTAAAGCGTCTCAACTGTGTCGCTTCTAATACACAGAAGTCTGGGGTTTCGCACACAATAGCCAATGAGCCTCGATTGTGCATGAAAAACACATGTATTTCCTAGTCTGAGAGGGGTCATTTAAGCTGACCATACTGGTACACTTTTAAGGTATAATTGTGTAAATTTATGAATGAAATTCATGATAGTATCCCTCTCAACATTAAAAATTTGCAGGTTATCATTGTTTTTACTAGTTGAAAAACAAGATGATGTTACAAATAGTTTCTTGGTACTAGAAAATTTAAATATGGCACGAAAAAGAGACATGATAACGAAAGAGACATGATAACGAAGCGATTCACTTGCTGAACAATCCAGCTTGAGCACAAAGCTATGCCGACGATCAATTCTCAATTATGTCCCTGGCCAGAAGCGCAGCGCATTTACGCGTTCTGGAAGCCGCCTACATTCAATCGCACGAACCCCTTCTGTGCAGACAAAAGGAGTTCGTCCAAGCTTTGCGATTGTTCTGAAATTACAACGTCTGGGTTGCGTCCGGGTTCATCGATTATAATATAGTTGATTTAAAGTCATTTGTTATATACCTGCGTGATAACCTGATGAGTGCAGGTCGCAAAGCTTCGTTATCATGTCTCTTTTTCGTGCCATATTGAAAAGATGATGTTAGTATTCACAATTTTTAGTGCAAATTTTATCACACTTTTTGATGTTTTGCGGAATCCAGTTAATTCAAATCACAAAATAACTAAAAATAAATTTAAAAGATATGCTAATTATGGAATTTCATTCAAAAAATCAAGATGGCCGCCAAAATGATCGATTTTGAACCCCATGGGATACGATTTGGCAAAGGGAACATAAAAATCCATTAACTGTACACTTCAGAGATTATTAAAAAAATGTATCTCGGTGGTACACGGGAACCCCCCTTTCCGACTAGACTACTTTTATGTACCTAGATTTTACTTTTCCATACTTTAAATCGCAGAACACCACTGGGACTAAATCATAAAGGAGAAGTATTTCCTGTGAATGAGAACTGGTTAAAAAAAGAAAAAGAAAAGATCCGGGCTTGATTACGGGGAACTTCGGATTTCGTACAACATAACTAGAGAAGACACTCGGAAATTGTCACTTTCGAATGAGAATACCATTTCGCTTTCATGGAACGAAGCAAGTAAACTGCGTGTAGAGAGTCGGGACTGAGGGGTTTCAAAAATCTGGTGCATCATCGTATTTTTATACCAGTTTTAAGCGTCTTATTTAAACATTGTATTCACATTGATCAGGAGCCGATAATAAACGGATCAATAGAGGATGTGTAAGTCTTCCAATATTTCTCGGCATCACAAATCGCTTTAAATCCTTCAAAGATATTTGTACCTGAATTATTGAAGTATTTACAAAATACATTTTAACTATTTCAATATTGTGGCATATAATTGTCTCCTTATGAGAATATTTACATAACTAATTAAATCCTAATAATTTCTGATGGAGCTGAAAGTGTACTTTACATGTATATTTGCATTGATATTCATACCAACATACTCAGAGAGCCAATCTATGTTAAATTTGATTGAGGGGCAAAAGGCCAACCTTAATTTCCCGTACCCTTGCGAAAGCACAGGAGTCACACTGCAACATGGCTATAAAGCTCCGTTTTACAGATCAACCGTTAACCCAGAATCTCTCATGACTCCAGATCAAGTGAACAGGTACAGAGTACAGAATAATAACGATGGTAGTAACTGTTCTCTGTATCTTACTATCAGCCCTGTCAATAGGACTGATGCAGGCACATATATTTGTCAGGTTTACAAGGATGGGAAGCTCCTACCGGAGTACCCCAGGATTGGATTAGATGTAGATTATCCCCCAGGTAAGGCAACCTGTGAACTGACTGAAGACTATGAGCTTGAAGATTGGGGCGCATTGTCATGCACAGCTCCTGTAGGTAGTCTACCAGGACAGATTGGTTGTTTCCAAGATAGAGTAGTGTCACCACCTGTACTGCAATCGACACAAACTGACACTGTTTTACGACATGTCTTTTGGGTTAGATATACTCTTCCCGTGTTTTGCTGCTCGTCCACATCAGACCAACCTGTTGAACAATGTGAGTGCAGGGACTTCGTATGGGCTCGTAATAAAAATGGCACATCAGATACCACTTTCGAACCTTGTACCGTTACCACTCCTGGACAAGGTTCATCATTATCATCCCATAACGCTACTACCACCAACATCAAGACAGTTACACCACAAGCAACTTCAAAACAGACCACTTCAAATAGTGACTTTCACTGGTCTTATGGGTTGATCGTTGGATTATTCTTTGTGATAATATTCCTTTGTGTAGTTGTGGTATACTATCACAGGGCTTTCAAAAAGCTTGTGAGTTTGAAACCCAAAGAGGAAGTCGAGTTTGAACCATTGCAATGAAGGAGAAAAAATGTAAACAGTAAAGCTGACATAACAGTTAATCTATACATGTGCATTCTAAAGGTAATGTACAGTTTTGGTAAGCCTTCAAAAACTTTTCGTTAGATTTATTTGATTTTAGATGATAAATAGCAAGATACTGGCATAAATAAGGTCAGGGGCGGATCCAGGATTTAGTATAAGGGGGGGGGGGGGGGCACACAAATGCAGGTTTGTAAACTTTTGGAAAAGGTAGACCCGTATTTTTGGGGTCTTACCAGCTTCTCGAAAAGTCGCTCAGTGGGGGGGGGGGGGGTCCAGTTTACATCCATAATTCTTTGACAAGCAAAAAAAAAAAATGTTTTCATTCTAAAAGGGGGGCACAATCGAGAAAAGGGCGGATACTCTATGGTCTAAATGCATACTTTTCTTCCAAAAAGGGGGGGGGGGGCATGGGCTGGAAGTGCCCCCCCCCCCTGGATCCGCCAATGAGTATTAAAAGGTGCTGTGAAGTTTTTCTCCTCAGTTTCAATATAAAAGATTTCTGGGAAAGCTGACAAATAATTGGTGAGGTTTCTTACTCCTTTTCTAATTTGGAAGAAAATCACAGTACAAAAGACCTCTAAAAAGATTGCTCTTCAGGTGCACTCGGAAATATGACGAGAAATAGCTAAAGTGTTCTGGCCGAATATTCATGCCACATTTGTGTGCAGTCCCATCTTCTAATTTTCGTGTGCAGTGCGTGTGCTTTTCAGCGAGATTTTCTTACATTTTGATGATTCTAAAACCTCACATGATACACCAGTTCTTATGTAGATATGATCAACCTTTCCCAACTGCTTGGGGACAGTTTCTGTCGTAATGCTATCGCATGACCCTTACTAAATTATCTTTAAACAAGTGAGAGGTTAAAAAATAATGTAGATACCGGGTCAGCGATATAAACTCCTTTATGCGTTGTATGAAAACGTAATCGTAGCACGTGTCATTATCATTATCATTATTTTCAGAATTGGAATTATGTATTAGAATCATAATTGGTATCAGTTGGTATTGGTATTATTATTATTATTATCATAATGACTATTATGTATTAGAATAATAATTGGTATCAGTCTTATTAAATGACAGGACTCAATGACAGAATCTACCTTCGTGGAATAAAAGCTATCAATAGAAATTGAGAGGTACATGTAATATGTTGTAAATAACAATGCGTAAAACTGTTAACTGCATGGTCCAACATTTAAGCGCGCTATTCCAAAATTACAGCAGTACAAGAAGGCAAAATTCTTTATCCATATAATGGACTTATTTAGTTTTGCCAACTACAAGATCATCAAAGTATGGTACGGCACATTCGCTTTGTTGTCGCCATATCGCTCAGAAAAAGGCCAGAAGCCGAAGAGTTCTACTTCATCACAAAGCCGAATGGCTATCGTTAAAGATACACTCTTCCTGTGTTTTGCTGCTCGTCCAAATCAGACCTGCAGAACAATGTGAGTGCAGGGACTTCGTATGGGTTCCTAATAAAATGGCACATCAGATACCACTTTCGAACCTTGTACCGTTACCACTCCGGGACAACGTTCATCATCATCATCCTAGAGCGCTACTACTACTACCATCATCAAGATAGTTGCACCACAAACAGCTACAATATAGACCACTTCAAATAGTGACTTTCACTGGTCTTATGGGTTGATCACTGGATTATTCTTTGTGATATTATTCCTTTCTGTAGTTGTAGTATACTATTACAGGGCTTCCTAAAAATATTTGCGTTTGAATCGAAATGAGGAAGTAGAGTGTCAACCACTGAATTGAAGGAGAAATGTAAACAGTAAAACTTACACAACAGTAAGTTGATACAGCAATAACACTTAACACGGCAATAAAACATAGATAAAATATAGTTGAATTTCTGCTTATTTATTACAATTTTATTTAAAATACAGGGTTGGTGCGTTCAGCTATAAAACTGCTTTACAAGCACGCCCTGTAAACATCAAAAATAATGAAATACATCATATACATGAATTATATGAATTACAACAAATACATAAAACACAAGGAAATATGAAAAATACATAATGTACACAATATAATAATTACAGTTATTAAAGGTAGAAGGAGGTTGCCTTTAAATGATTTAAACGATAGGGGATATTACTATAAATGTTTTGCTGATTGGCAACCACTATGCTTAAATATATCATTTGAACGGTTGATTTTATAGAAATTGGAAGATTGTTAAACAGACGTTTCTTGAAATCGGTTTTGGGGTATGGAATACCAAGCAGTGAATTGACAGAATACCTGGTAAAATAGTTAAAGGTGCGACGATTTATTAACAGTTTTAGGTATGTGGGGCCATTTATTTTTGTTCAACAGATTGCCAATTTAAGGTTGCAAGAAGCAGGCACTGTGGAGTATCGTAATCCTTATTTGAAATCAATCTCGCATATCTATTTTGCAATTTTTGTAATTTCAGTACGTTGGTCTTTGAACCAGCTCCCAAGGCAGTACAACAATATTCAACGTGTGGTAAAATTAGTGTAAATAAAGGTTTACTAGAATCTTTTGAGGTATCATATGTTTTATACGACGAATACATGCTTGCGTGCATGTGAAGCTTAAAAATTGGAGTGCTGAACATTTCGTTTAGGCTCAGAATGGCTTGAACATTCTTCCTCACACAGAAACCTATGCCTTTGATATAATGTATATACCTATGCAATATATCTTTGCCCAGTTTCCTCAAGAAAAAAGTCATTGAAAGTTAATAATTATTTAACTTTTGAAAGTTCATTTTTGACAATTGCTTAAAAATTTAGTGGCATGGAAGGGGTTAACAGTAATTTTTGCAAAGTTTACACTGCCTAAATGAATATGTTTTATATGTATATAGTAGAATGACCGTGTAAATCATATTTTTAGTATGTTCATTTTAGCATATGGAGGAGAAAATGTTAAAGTAAAACTGATAACAGTAACTATATGTGTGTACATTTTTAGTTCATAAGACAGTAAAAATCGAAAGGAAAGAAAACATGGATACAGTGATGTTCAATGTCTGCTTGCGTGTATGTGAAGCTTAAAGATCACATTATAAGAAAATCACAAATATGACAATTAATGTATCACTAGAAACTGGGAAGCTTACAGATGGCAATCGTATAAGTTTTATGTCAACTGCGTATCTGATGATTATAAAAACAACATAAATAAAAGCTCTTCTAAGCATCTGGAATATCCGAGGATTCGCCAGAAATATAGCGATGTTTTGATGTCGTCACACTAGGGATCGATCCTGCTTAAGCAGACGACGTCCTATAATGAATGAACGTAATTGCAATGCAATTATTTATCAAATTATAAAGAGTTTGGTATATTTAAACATGACCTTATTTCACACCATTCTAAAATTCTGATAACTAAAACCGTTTGATTGTAAATACACAGGAGAAGGGTCAATGATCAATGAAATAAACCCCATTTTCAAATTGAAAAGCCCTCTGAATAATAGCACGGATGGTATTCGTTCCCTCTTGAAACGCCGAACATGCCCTGGTGCAAGCAGCTGAAAATACAATGGCGTCTTATTTTGTTTACAAGTGACTGATTCCTTTATTTTTTTAACGCTGCATTTTTCATCAAAATAATACCATACACGAAGTTAAGAGTGAGGCAACAGACTAACATTTAGACTGACGCTAGTCAAGTAAGAGAAATAAGTGAAGAGGAGATGACAAAACAGGCCCTGAAAAATGTGTAAGATGTTATGGGACATCGTCTGCTTAAACCATGTAGACAGGACTGGCCCCTGGTGTGTCGTCACACATCTCAGCAGCGTTCGAGGAGCTCTTCAGCTGCTATATCGGGGGCTGTATTTTACCGTTTTATAATTGATAATAATCATTACTTCAAATGTTTCCAAGCGTTGAATTTGGATAACCTTGTTTAATTTATGCCATCTATGCAATAAAAAGTATTAAGCCAATATTTACTTTCATGGAATTTTCTTGTAATGTGATCTTTAACAGCCATTTTTGCAAAAATTCCTTCATGAATAATAATGATGAGCAATATATTGTTTTTTTTCAAATAGTTTATTGTATATTCTGTTTAGCATAACACATTTACATCGCATTTACCATGTATACTGAAAATCTTTACGGTATTTATTAAAATAATTGTTCATCAAAACAGTCCAGAAACACGAGGTGATTTTTAATTCATACAGGAAAATGATGATTATGTGAAAGCCAATGTAATTTCTGTTGCCTTTCATCTCTGTGTCTATAAATGCGTTAATTCATATTACTCTCATTTACATTGCATTGCGTTTACTGTTACATTGCATTTTTACTGTTATATCAACTAACAATTGTATAGATTTTGTTTTTGTTGCAAAAATGCCTTAATGAATAATAATTATGAGCAATATGTTGTGTTTTAAAATGTTTTTTTTTTGTTGGTATATTCTGTTTAGCATACAGTACGTCTATTTTATATTTATTTGAAACAGTAATGGTCGTTTGGATCGCAATAAGCATGTAGTCGGGTTTCAACCACTGAAATAAAGGAGACAATTTGAACAGTATAACTGACATAACATTAAAGGGCCCCTGCAACCCAAACGCAATCAAAGTGCAAGTTTTTTGTTGATAATGTCCAGGAATACATACAACTAATATTTTGTTATTCCAACATCCAGATATGTTTCATAGATATTGAAATATTGTTTGAAATATTTTTTCCAACCTCCTAAGCTCCACATTAAAAAAAAAAATCTCATTCCTGCAATGATGTTGACTTCACACAATGGAACTCTTAACAATAATTCTCATTATGATAATAGTAATCATACCAATACCAACTAATAGCAATTATGATTCTAATACATAATTCCAGAATTCTCATTCTGATAATAACAATAACTCTTTTTCCAGCGTGTGAATAAATAATTCTCATTCGGATAATAATAATAATGATAATGACACTTGCTTAGATTACGTTTTCATACAGTGCATAAAGAATATTTCAGTACCGTTTTCGATGTGCTTTTGAAGTTTTGAAAGTAAGATTATTACCGGCTGTACATGCAGCTCTGGCTAACGTTTTCAGCGCCCAGTGCATATTACAAGGACTAATTCCTACCGTCTAGGTTCCCAATGATACACGAGGGTCTAAGGCGGTAAATGTAGATTGATGTTAAAAACTGCATTGAAAACCGGAACTTGATGCTTTAGTTTGTTATGTATTAGGATCATAGTTGGTATCAGTTGGTATTGGCATGATTACTATTATCATAATGAGAATTATGTATTAGAATCATAGTTGGTATTACTTGGTATTGGTATTATTATTATTATCATAATGAGAATTATGTATTAGTATCATAAGTGGTATGAGTCTTATTAAAGGTCCCCTGCAACCCAAATGCAAGTTGATTCCTGTTGATGTGCAGGGATGCATACAATTTATATTTTGTTATTCAAACATTTTTAAAATCATTTTCTCAAACAAGCTAAGCTAAGCTCCACCATAATAAAAAGTGCCCCAGGGAGGTGTTTCATAAAGCTGTTCGTAAACTTACGCGTGACTTTACGAATGACTGAAATATGATAAGCCAAATGGGATGCTCAATCATTTTTAATTTCATCAACTTAAGTTGAACTATGCAGATGTAGATTAACATTCTTATTATTACAAACATTTCTTAATGCAAAGTATATTTTTTGCAATAATTTAATAGAGGTTATTTGAAATGCAGTCACACTTTGTTAAAACATCAGGAGAAACTTTGGGCATCCTATCTGGCACTTCATATTCAATTCGTTCGTAAAGTCACGCGTAACTTTACGAACAGCTTTATGAAACACCCCCTGATCTCATTCCTGCAATGACATCATCTGTCAATCATTAGTGAGCCAAGGAGAGACAGAGGTGTGTAGTTTTGCCAGAGATGACCATTCTATTCTAATAGACCACACAATGCCTACATAGGAGTTGCTGTGACAGACATGCTGTAGCATCATCAGGAAAATGATGGTATCGAGGCGGTATTGTTTGAAAGCATGGAATTATATTGTGAGCATGTGCTGAGCTGGGGAAGTTACATTCCACTGTCTATTGTAGAATGTTAGTTTAGCTGAATGATGATTGAAAGATGATGTCATTGCAGGAATGAGATCGAGCTTTTTTTTTCAGGGTGGAGCTTAGGATGTTGGGAAAAATATTTCAAAAACATTTAAAATCTATGAAACATCTAGACGTTTGAATAACAGCATATTACTGTATGCATCCCTGCCTATCAACATCAATAAACATGCATTTGGGTTGCAGGGGCCTTTTAAATGACAGGACTATGACAGAGTCTACCTTGGTTGAATAAAAGCTATAAATAGAAATTGAGAAGTAATATGTTGTAATTAATAACAATGCATACATTTGATTAAAAACAAAGAGGAACTGGGGTGACAGAGCATTTACTGCTGCTCCACCCCAGATTTGGAACTTCCTCCCCCACTCCATTAAAATATCACCAACTAACCAAAACACTTGAAAACATATCTCATGTCAGATTATTTTGGTTAATTTCATAGTGTTATCTATTTAATACTATTGTCTTATGTAATTTTTTTATCTTTCTTCGTATATTATGTATGTTTGTTAGGCGCCTTGATCATCCTTGCGATGGATATGTGCGTAGTACAAAATATGATGTTGTTATTATTATTATTATTGATGCTTATATCATCACAAGTTTTCTGTTAACTGCGTGATCCGACATTTAATCGCACTATTCCAAGATCATGAAGTTTTACAAGAAGGTTTAAATTCCTTGTCCATGTTAAGCCCACCGCACACTATACGATCGACTACGATCCAATTTTTGGAAACAATCGCAATAGCATTAAATATAGGCAGTTTAACCAGTGAAAGATAGCTGATTCAGGTTCTGAACAATAATATGAATATTCAACATAGGAATTTGGTGAGATGTCAGCCTTATATCCGGGATAAGGGCCAAATCAGTTTCAAATCGTAGACAATCGCATGACTGCTCTGACGTCACTACGATTCGGAGCCGATTTGGCTTTTCCTCCGACTAGAATGCTCGTAATAACCTGTAATTTCGATTTTACTATCTATGTAACTATTCTGAACCTCAATCAAACATATCTAATGTGTTTAAGTGTTTATATCTAATGCTATAACATTTTCTTTCAAAATCGGAGCGTAGACCGATCGTATAGTGTGCGGTGGGCTTTATGGACTAATTTTGTTTTGCCCATTTCAAGATCATCAAAATGATGGAACAGCACATCCGCTTTGTTGTCACCACATCGCTCAGAAAAAGGCCAGAAGCCGAATAGTTCTACTTCATCACAAAGCTGGATGGCGGTCGTTACCAAAAAGAATATTATATATATATATATATATATATATATATATATAATAATAATAAGTGTCCTGCGTCGGTTGATGAAAAATACACAAAAGTCAATGATGAATAAGACAACCGTTAAGAGATGAAAAAATTCAAATTTTCGCCCATAGGGCTTCATCAGGAATGATGACTTTATTAAAAAATGCATCCATCACCAGTAAAGCGCAATGCGCTAAAGGATAAGCGCATAGCGCAGCAAAAGCAAAAGTCTCTTTTCCTCTCTTTCTCTCTATTTCTTCTCTCTAACTCTCTCTCTCTCTCTTCTCTCTAGTGCGCGCGATCTCCCCCCCCCCCCCCTTTCTATCTCTTTCTCGCTTTCTCTCTTCTTTCCTTGGCACTTTTGCTTTTGATGCGCTATGCGCTTATCCTTTAGCGCATTGCGCTTTGCTGATGCTGGATGCATTTTTTAATAGTCATCATTCCTGATGAAGCCCTATGGGCAAAAATTTGAATTCTTTCATCTCTTAACGGTTGTCTTATTCATCATTGACTTATATATATATAAATATATATAATATAGATGTATATAATAATATACACAAACACACAGACGCACGCACACCCGCACACATACGGCTATACAAGATCACACGGACCCTAACAAACACCACACACATAAGTACATACGCACACATATAGTGCTTTCATTATAAAATTTCAAGAAGACAATGATGGTGACCATGATAATTTCTTTTATATTTTATTTCATTGTTTTATGGATTCATGGCTATATAATTTGTTCAGATTTTATAAAACTATGATTCATCTTTGTAACATTCTTTTCTATTACCATGTATTTTTGTATTCATGGTCACGTCGAAGGTATATCCCATACGTTACCAAGTATTATGGACTTTTATTAGAGAACTGTGGACATAAATTTATATACAATATCACTTTACTTGATATTTTGTCTGATCCCAGGTTTAGGAGGGCTGTCAGCTTGATACAGTCATCAGATATACTAAAATCTTGGATGTGGGCAGTAACGTATGGGACAAAATACCTTGGACTTGGCCTAGCTGATATACAAGCATTTTTTTTTTGCATTGAGTAAATACAAGGCCTTATGTAAAACAGCTGCTAGCTGCATGGGTGTAAGTTCATGAATGAATAAATTGAAATGAAACGAACGAATTGCATTGAACTGAATTGGGTATTCTTTGGCTACATAGTCAGCGGAGAAAAGATCATTCTACTATACATTGCCTTTCTAACACTGTCAATTCTTTACTTTTCTGTCTCCATTTTATTATCACTCTGCAGTTTTACACGACATCAGTCTAAAGAGTTGTATTTATTTTGATACTATCTCATCATTCATTTCTGTCATGAACCCTCTTGGACTAAGCGGAGAAAAATCTATTTAGGAAAACATTATTGCTTTCATTGGGAAATTTATGTTTGTTTTGTACATGCAACAGGACCTTTTAGACCACATACACATATTTTACAAAGAATGATTATGGTATACGCGTATTTGTCCCCGCCCCACATCTTGAAAGTAAATATATTGATGATTATGTGATTCCATACCTTTTGAGATTTGAGTGGCGGGGTGGGGAGGGACGCGGGGTCACACCCCCCCCCCCCCCCTCGGAAAACACAATCAACTACGCCACAGGACATGACAAAAATTGAAGATATTTGTGCACGTGTGCCACCACCTCTCCTGCGAAATTTGATACTTTTTGTTACTTCTTAGCACTATCCGGGAGCACTGTCTTGAGACATGAGGCCCCCTCCCTAGTTACAGAATCCTGATCCACCTCTTCGACTTTTTGATTTAATTCTACTTTAAATGTAAATGTGATGATAATGATCATTATGTAGACGAGGGTGATAATAATGAAATAATGATAAAGAAAGTTATATAATGTTGCTATTAAACTATTAAAAATCATAAAATTTGAGGTAGACGGATCAGGAGGAATAGAGAGATATACACATGTACACACAGAGACAGACACACAACCGCACTAACCCACATACAAGAATATTATACACAGAGGGATAGAGACAGACAAAATATGAGAGACTGAATGGAGACAATAAAATGCATGTTAGAAAACAATAAATGCGAGCAAACGGAAAGAAAGACAGCGAGAGGGAACAAGAAAATATATAAAAACATGTTTTTATCGATGATTTATTGCGATTTATGCCCCCCCCCCCACCACAATCTGGATATTTGTTTTTCACTGGCCTGCTACAGTGAATAATTGATTTTCAAATTGAAATCATTATAAACGTTACATTACACGTGTACTTGCCGAAACAGTAATGACAACAGAATAATAAGTCAGTGTGTATATCATTTCACTCTGATCTGATATTCTGATATTCGAAAAGATGGCCATGGCGGCTCTGTGAATTCGAGTTATGTAGTGGCTCATAATACAGATTGATTATAATAAAAGATGAGACAGGACAGAGCGAGCAAATGGAAGAAGTCTCGAGTTTAGATATAGGAACAAAGAAAAGGAAGGAAAGACAGGAAAACTGGAAGTGTCATGAACACGCATACAACATTAAACTGCTTACATACACTATACTATAGTTCGTTCTCTGTTCAGTTCCACGATATTAACTTTAATGTGAATTATACCTCAGTCACACCCGACTCCATACCGATTCGTAGTCGACCAATTCTTTTCCATTTGGTGTAATGTGATTTTTTTCCCCGATCCGTTGTCGGGCTGGTGTCGGCCTGGCCCTTGTTGCCCTCACTGATGTATGATATGATACAGAGCGAGTTGGTAGTTGGACGTCCTTTTGAATGGCCGACATCTTTTAACACATCATGCTCTATTGAAGAGTGCCTGTTACAAATGATGCACATAGTTCAGCACAAAGGATTGTCTGGTTCACAATGAGTGGAGCACATGGTGGAAAGGTGAACCCCTATGGAAAGGTGGACGTCTATGAAAAGGCGGACCTCTAAGGAATGGTGGACCTCTATGGACATGATTGAAAGGTGGTCCTCTATGGAAACCAGCCTTTGCTGCTAGGACGCTCCATCCCATGGGAGGAAAACTATACGAATGAATGAATAAATGAGCACATGAAGGTTATGTCGATTTGATGAAGGTCATTTTCCAGATGAGTTTATAGTGGTTCATTTTTACTATGATGACAATTCGTTATCCTTCAGGGTTGTTGAGAAATGCATCCTCGTCTGGACGAACTTTCAGAATAACGACCCCTCGCATTAAAGCATCATATTGTCAGATTTACTAATTATTTTACTGTCGGATATCATTATGTGAATGAGTTCTCTTGTAAAACACATTGATATGTTCGGAATTACAAACCTTCGGAATATCGAGCAAACCTAAAGACCTAAAAATTTCCATATATTCTGGACCAGGCTGTAACGGGCTTCCAATGGCCTTAAACCATGATAACAGTACCCTAAAATGGCGAGATTAGATACCCAGCGAGTTCAGTCTTTCAGTTATATGCAAATTGATATTTACCCATTTGAACATGACTTTTGTCATGATTGTATAGGTGAAATATTTGCGAATAGCCTATTGTTGTGGCGCACCCACGCGATGCATTTGTATTTCATAAAAAAATCCCCATCTGCTCTTTTTCCTTTTCATCTTTGAGTCATTGTGTGACTGCTATCCGCTTTCAAGACCGTCGCACTTAATTGACTTCGGTCCCGCACGTAGTGTTTGCTACCCATTTTACCCATCTTTCGCGTTATGGTTCCGACAACCTACGGCAGAGGCGGCGCTCCGGGGGGGGGGGGGGAGGGGTGGAGTGCCCCCACTTTTTCAAGTAACTCAAAATGTGTCCCTTTTTATCTATGAAAAATGCCCATTTTTATAGCTGATAAGTGCCCTCTATTCTTCGTATAGTGCCTTTTCTCTTTCTAATAAGTGTCCTGTTTACCTTCTGATAAGTGCCATTTTTCACTTCTGATAAGGGTTTTTTTTCCCTTCGTACAACTGTGCCCCTTCTTTCTTTCTGATAAATGCCCTTTTCACCTTCTGATAAGTGCCCCTTTTAACTTCAGACATTGCTGATCCTTTTGAAATATGTGCATTTGTTTTTTCGTCTGATTAGTTCCCATTTTCCGTTCTAATAGTACAATTTTCCTTCTTATAATGTTATGATCCAAAATCCACAAAAGATAAGAATCAAACAAAAGATATTAACTTTGGATGATTTATGGTTTAATTTAAATATTAACCAACACCTGGTATGACACGAAATAAAAGAATTACAAATTTTAGTTACAAATACAGTACTTGTACTAAACTAGCAAAGACTTACAATCTCTCAGCTGGGAAACTCCTATTAGTCCAGAATGTTCTTGAAGTGTAGAGTAAGTTGGCTGCTAATCCACAAATATAAACCCCAAATATTAAATCCAAATGGTATCTTGTCCTACTGGTAAAAAGAAGGTTCCAGAAGATCCAGCCGAGGAATGTCAAAGATAATTCAGGAAGTTATCGATGTCGATAATGTCGATGACGATGTCCAAGACGATGTCAATGACGATGTCGACCACAATATCGATAACAATGTCGAACACGACGTCAAATAGGTCAAGGATGATGTCCAAGATGAAGTCCAAGATGAGGTCCAAGACGATCTCCACAGGTTGATATCAATATGATCAATATCAGATGGTGTTAACTGAGAACTTATGCAATATATGCTCCACGATGTTAGTCAGGGTATAAATTCTGAAATTTCTGTGCAAGCTCCCAGCTTATATACAATCTCAACCCTTAATTATAATTTTCTACTTTCTACTACAATATTCATGAAAGTTTGGAATTCCCTTGTAAGTTCTACATAGTTCTTGTTGTAACGCCCAACTTTCTCTCCAGCCAAGTCGTTACCCAACAAAAAGTCAACCCCGTCCACGGGCAATTCCGGTACGACACCAAGAGTTACAGGACCACTAACTAGGTCACACTTTAACTCGACCTTATGTAAAGGAACCGACACATAATCCGGACCAATACCTCGAACCAAAACTTTGGCATTCTCTGAACTCTCTGGTGGGAGAGTCAAATGCCCTGACATCATCAGGGACTGAGCAGCCCCTGTATCTTGAAGGATAACCACTGGCTTACCTACAGCACCAGGCAATCGAACAGGGGGATACCTCACCATCATGCAAAAAGCTTCTAAAGCTCTCATCAAACTTCTTGACCTTATCGGCAAATACTAGAGAAACATTCTCAACATCTTGGACTGATTCCAACTGGACAGACTCTTGGGTGGAACACTTGATAGCTTGACTAAAGTTTATTACCAATGACGGTAATAGTCGCCTCTTTAGCTTGCTCAAACAATTTTTTTCTTCAACAACTAATCTGACGTCATGGGTTCACCCTGAATGGAAAACCTTTCATGTGTTCCTTTTTAATTTTCAACACTGTGGTTTTTATTTTTTGTCCTTACAATATTGAATTACTCACATTTCTTTTATTTAGAAATTGTACCTTATATGAACCTTGATTTTACCTTTTCATTCTTTAAATCGCAGAACACTAGTGGAACTAAATCATAAAGGAGAAGTATTTCCTGTGATATCCGAAATGGGCAACTGATTCTAAAAAATGATCCTGGCTTAATAAGACGGGGAACTGCGGATTTCGTACAAAATAACTCGAGAAAGCACTCATTAAATGCCACCTTCGAATGAGAATACCTTTTCGCTTTTATGGAACAACAAAAGTAAATTGCATGTAGAATGCCCGAACTCAGGGATGTTGAAATTCTGAGCTACCATTTTATTCTTATACCAGTTTAAGTGTCTTAACTGAACATTGCTTTCACTTTGATCAGGAGCCGAGAATAAACGGATGAATAGTGGATGTGGAAGTCCTCAAGTATTTCTCGGCATCATCAATCTCGTTAAATTCTTCAACTGAAGTATTTACAAAATACTTTTTAATTGTTCTACCTTTCGACTGTGGCATTGATATATATAATTGTCTCCTTATAAGAACAATTACCTTTGGTGCAAATATTCTAGGATTTGAAGGTTTGCATGGTGAAGTTGTAATCCAGAAAAAAAGGTTTGCGGTACAACCATGTGAGTTGGAATAACTCCGCGTTCCGGTCAGAATGCCCTGGCCGTCGTCAGGAGAATAAGAAGAGCGAATAAATCAGCAGAATTAATATATATATTCATATATAAATTCTGCTGATTTATTCGCTCTTCTTATTCTCCTGACGACGGCCAGAGCATTCTGACCGGAACGTGGAGTTATTCCAAATGACATGGTTGGTGCAAATATTGTATCTGTTTTCAAAATTCGGTCTCAAAGATCATTAATAAGTCCTAATAATTTCGGATGGATTTGAAAGTGTACTTTGCCTGTATATTTGTATTGATACTCAGACCAACATACTCAGAGAGCCAATATCGGTTGAACTTGATAGATGGTGAAGATCCCAACCTTCATTTCCCTATCCATGTGAAAGCACAGAAGTCACGTTACAACATGGCTACAAATCCCCGTTTTACAGATCAAAAAACACAGAATCTACAGATCAGATAGACAGGTACAGTGTAGAGAACAATAATGGTAGTGGTGGTAAATGTTGGCTGCATCTTAATATCAACCCTGTCAGTAGGACTGATGCAGGTACATATATTTGTCAGGTTCACAAGGATGGTCCACTCCTACCGGAGTATCCCAGGATTGGATTATATGTTGATTATCCTCCAGATAAGACTAGCCGATGAACTGGCCGATGATTACAAGCTTGAAGATTGGGGAGCAGTGTCATGCACAGCTCCTGTAGGGAGTCCACCGTGACATATTGGTTGTTTCCACCTGTAGGCCTATTTCAAACGACACAAACTGACACTGTTTTACGACGTGTCTTTAGGGTTAGATACACTCATCCTGTGTTTTGCTGTTCGTTCGCACTGGACCAACAGAAGAACGCTGCCAACGCTGTAGAACGCTGTAAAAGTAGGGACTTTGTATGGGTTGCTAATGAAAATGGCACATATATACCACTTTCGAACCCTGTACCGTTACCACTCAGGCACAAGGTTTATCATCCCAGAACGCTATTACCATCAACATCAAGGAAAGTTACACCACAAGCAAATACAAAACAGACCACTTTAAAAGTGACTTTCACTGGTCTTATGGGTTGGTCATTGGATTATTCTTTGTGATATTATTTCTTTGTGTAGTTGTGGTATACTTGGTCTTCAAAGATCATGTGCGTTTGAATCGCAGTGAGGAAGTAGAGGGTCAACCTCTGAATTAAAGGAGAAAATGTAAACAGTAAAACTGACGCAACAGTAAGTCTATACAATTTTAAGTTGATACAGCAGTCGAAATCGAAGGAAAGGAAAAATAGATACAATGATGTTGAATGTCTGCTTACGTGTATGTGATTGAAGCTTACCAGCAATTTTTGCAAAGTTTACACTGCCTAAATGAACAAGTTTTATATGTATGTGGCTCTGTTTTAGATACAAACTAAGTGTACAAATAGACCAAATTTTTAAATTATGTTTTTCACTTTGAAACCGTGACAGAAATGTTGCCTAATATTCAAATTACAAGAAAAGTAGTGACCGGGCTTAAACCTCTTCAGTTTAATTGGTAGAGGGCAGCAAATAGTAGAAAAAAGTGAATTTCAAAACTGAATTATCTGTTTCAAATTTGAGTCCTGGGCACTGTTTAATAAAACTTGTCATCAATGACAAGTTGCAACAACTGTTATAAGCTACTGAAATCCTTGCATCTGATTGGCTGAGAGGAAATTTGTCAGTAAAAATCACCGACAAGACACTTGATGAAACGCCCCCCAGAGCTCAATGTAATAGTATTTTTTTTATTCTTCCTTTCGTTTTCTAATGCTTGTTATATGTACTTTAAAATAATGAGGAAAAAAGACGAAGATTTTTTTTTCTTTTTTAAAACCTTTTTCAGTAATCAGTAATCATTTTATTCTCCACAACAATAAAAAAAATACATGTACATGTGAGCAAAAGCCTATTAAGCAAGTACATTAAAATAGTACATTAAAATAGTATATTACATAAGTACAAACATATGAAAGTAACAATAATAAAGCGTATTAAAACAGAATGAAAGAGGGGAATAGACACTCTATCATTGTGGAGGGAGGCAACAGGAAGACAAAATGTAGTCTTAAGTGCGTTGGCTCCAAACATAAAATCGAAAATTCAAAGTATAGCTTAATGTACTGATGTAACAATAGTAAATATTAAATTTCAGCTTTAATTCCATAACTCATAAATCGATTCAATTAAAGTAACAATATAAATACATCAATGAGCAAAAACATATAAATATACAGACATATATTTATTTAAGGGAACAAAGTTTAATCCATTTCTACTATTAGCTTAGCCGATTCGGTATCTATTTATCACGTATTTTTTAAGATTACGTTTAAAAGAATGGAGCGACACGGAGTTTTTTATTTCGTTTGGTAAAGAACTTCACAGTTTAGGGCCGGTGAAAAATAGAGTAGATTTTGCATAGGATGGTCGTATTTTGGGGAAGTGAAAATCATTAGCAGATCGAGTTTGATAAGAATGAAAACTATTATTTATAGGAAAAATATAGGAGTAAGCGATTTTTACATTTATACATAAAGATTCCAGTTTGTAACAGCATTATATAATACAGGTTTAATAAATTGAGCTTAAGGAATAAAGGAGCAGAGTGAGAGTTGTAAGAAGACTTTGTCATAAGCTAATAGCTCTTTTCTGTAATTTAAAAACCCTATCCGAGTAACACTTGGGACAACCAGCCCAATTCTCGCTACCCCAAATACGCAATTTCGCCAACAGATGGCGTTTGTCATGCAAACCACGCATGCGCAGTGCTGACAATATCCCGATTGGGTCGACAAGTGTTTGTCTTTTTGCATTGAAAATGTACACAGGTATTACAAAAATCCTCGAATTTGAGTATAAATTAACCGACATGTTTGGAAAGATTCCATGATTTAGTGAGACAATTGGTTGCATTTTCAAAATTTGAGTGGTTTATGTCATGCGATCCAAAAATTAAGCATTTTAGCACTCATTTAATTCATAAGCCATAGTATTTCAATACGGACCGGAAGTGAAGTTGACGAAGATGCGGACCATTTCCATGCATAATATTTCCCTCTACGTCGAAAATTGCATATTTGAGGTAGCGAGAATTCATGTTACTGCAGTATGATATATGTGGAAGAAACAAGGTATTTTGGCGGGTAAAACATTACGTAAACGATATAATATACCAACAACTTGTGAAATTTTAACACACACTTCTCCTATATGATATTTCCATGACATACATTCATCAATATGAACACCTAAAAATTTGGAATGATTTGTATGTAACAATTGAAATTCATTCATATAAGATCGAGTTTTATATCTTCAATATTATAATTCATATTACTAAAGACCATGAAATTAGTTTTGGACATATTTATAACTAACTTGTTAAATCTTAACCATTGACACACATTATCTAATTCATTATTTAGTGTAGTAGTAATAAAAGAAATATTATTATGAGTGAAAAAAAAATACGTGTATCGTCAGCAAACTGTATAAAGCTTAGAATATTTGATGAACACTGGATATCGTTTATGTAAATTAAAAATAACAAAGGACCCAGAATTGAACCTTGTGGAACCCCGCAAACAACATTTAACATATTTGAATTTGCTGAATCAACTGTGACATATTGCTTTCTGTTGCTTAAATAGTTCTCAATCCATTTATAAGGAATTCCCCGTATACCGCAATAATAAAGTTTTTGCATTAAAATAGAATGGTCTATCGTGTGAAATGCTTTTGACATATCGAGAAAAACACCTACTGTTGTTTTTTTATTTTCAAGGGAATTGGTAATATCTTGGATGAATTTTGTAATAGCCAATGATGTTGAAAGACCCTCCCTAAATCCATATTGAGTATTATTTAATATGTTGTGAGAAGATAAAAAACGGAAAATTCTAGAATAGACACATTTTTCAATAATCTTTGAGAAAACGGTAAGGACAGATATGGGTCTATAATTTGTCATAATATCTTTTGATCCTGATTTAAAAACGGGTATAACCTTAGCTACCTTGAGTTCATCTGGTACAATACCTGAGGAAATGGATTTGTTAAAAATGTGACATAGTGGCTTACATATAAATGGAATAACTTTCTTGATAACTTTAATATCTATGTTATCAAACCCAGAAGAAGTATCATTTTTTAATTTTTCAACAACAGATATAATTTCACCTTCAGAAATTGGTTGAAAGAATATTGAAAAAGAACAAGGGTTTAAAAGATATTTCAAGTATGGTTTACTCGATGTATTACGTATATTATGTAGTTGTTTGTTCCGATTTATTTGATAGGATTGCGGCAAGTCTTAGTTCATCACGGTATTGATTATCACATATATGCTGATGATATCCAACTAATGATTTCCTTCAAGAGCAATCAACCTGCTGCTGAAAGCGCGATGAACTGCCTCAAGTCATGTACGGCTGACATCCAAAAATGGATGTTTTCACACTCTCTCAAACTAAATACTGATAAGTGTGAATTCCTTATATTTGGTTCCAAAGCACAACGTAGCAAAATTTCCATCAACTCGATCTCATTTTCCAATCATACCATCAATTTATCTGATTCTTGCCGCAATCTCGGTTTTATGTTTGATTCACACATGACAATGTCTAATCAAATTTCACACATGTGCAGATCAATTAGATACCAGTTGCGTAACATAGGTTTTATTAGGAAATATTTGTCTAAGTCGGCAACCGAAAAGTTAGTTCATGCCTTGATTTCATCCCGGTTGGATTTTGGAAATGCCCTTCTTGTCAATTTACCCCAGACTTTACTATCCAAGCTCCAGAAACTGCAAAATGCTGCAGCACGCATTGTGTCGTTATCCTCCAAACGCACTCACATTACTCCAATTTTACGCTCCTTACATTGGCTACCTGTAAAGGACCGCATCACCTTTAAGATTCTGCTGCTTACCTTTCATTGTATTCATGGCACTGCTCCTCAATATAATATTTCACTTGTTAAGCGCTACACCCCAACAAGATCACTTCGTTCTTCCTCTTCTGGCCTTCTCAATATACCCAAAGTATCTAAAACCTGGGGGGAACGATCATATTCATACACAAGCCCGACCTTTTGGAATAGCCTACCTGAAGACATAAAAAGTTGTTCGACCTCATTGTCCTTTAAAAAATTTCTAAAAACTTTGCTATTCTCTTCTTAGCTACTTTTCTTCTTGAATGCGCCTTGAGCACTCCACAGAGTGGATTTGGCGCTATATAAATCACATTATTATTATTATTATTATTATTATTATTAAATTGGGACCAATCGAAATGAAGTATTTGTTAAATTCATGGGCTATTTCTTTCGTATCAGTTACAATATTATCATTATACACAATTTTGGAAGGGATGTTACTGTTCCTTGTTCTGTTCAAAACAAAATTTATTTCTTTCCAAGTGGCCTTGGAATTCCCTTTAATAGCAGAAAACTTAGATCGGAAATATTGTTGTTTCGTATTTTTAATAGCCTTAGTGCATTTATTACGGAAAGTTTTGTATTTTTTTTCATCAGTTGGTGATCGGTTTAAAATAAACTTTTTATACAAATTTTGTCTTTTCTTACACATTTTCTTTAATTCTTTTGTAAACCAAACCTTGTTTTTACGATTAATCATATTTTTTGAATTTCTGAGAGGGAAACATTTGTTATATAAATCTAAAAATATATCTGAAAATCCATTAAACATATCATTCACATTACTTTCATGAAGGTCCCAGTTAAAATCTTTTAAAACTCTGCTAAACTGAAAAATATTACAGTCATTGATTACACGTTTACTTATGTTAACATGGCCAGTATTTGAAGACAAACAAGACGAAGAAATAACACAAAATATAGGTAAATGATCACTAACATCTCCAAGAAGAATACCACATTCCTTAACCATTTCCAGTTTATTTGTGAAAATATTATGAATCAGTGTACTAGAATGTGTAGTAATACGTGTGGGCTATTAACAAGTGGATAAAATGAAAACGAAGAATACACATCAGTAAAATCATTATTGACAAGACTGCCATCGGATGATATAAGGTTTATATTGTAATCTCCAACTAAATAACACGCACAGAACTTGGAATAAGTTGAAGAGTGTTTTGTAAAATATTACAAAAATAATCAACTGGTTGACCAGGTGGTCTATATATACAACCAACAATAACACTCTCATTGATTTCCACAAACATAGCTTCAAAGTTTTCATTACTGATGTAAAGATCATCCTTTATTTTATAATTTATTGGATCTAAAATGTAAAATCTAACGTCACCGCCGCGTTTATTTTCTGACCAATGAATGAGTAATTACTGAGATGACACAGATTAGGCTGAGATTTTTTCAACCATGTTGAAATCGTTTTTTCAAAATCACTTAAATATAAAGATAAGTTGTCAAAATTCTTCGTTAGACTACGACAATTAAGGTGCATAATTGATATATTCTTTCTAAAATCAATCGTTGAATTATATTCATTAAATTTTTCAATTGTGAAGTATGAAGTCTCTCCAAAGATGTATGTGTTGTTAGACATTACAAAATACCATTTGAGCGTTGAGAAAAAAACACACTTTTACAACAGGGAATAGTAGGAATAGTAGAGAAATGTAGAAAAGAATTGACATCAAGCATATGACAGAATACATATTTACATGAATGTATGAATAACTGATAAGAAGTACGATCAATAGTCATAAAATTATCCTGGAATGCATCAATAGGTAATGCCTACATCATGGTTGACTGTAAAACTATGAATCATTCAGTTCATTATATCAGAATTACCTTAGTATAATACATAAGTGTATTATTATGGACACAATTATTATTAATATAAAGATGAGAGATGTTTATCTCTTGCATATCAGACATAAACAAAACAAAGGAAATAAGAAGCAGAGGAGACGAGTGTTTCATAAACAATTTATCAGATCATATCCAAGTCTTCTTGACAGGTGATGAGTTTTTTTAGTAGTCTTTCCACCGGTCGCAGGCAGTAGAGCAATGACCCTACCGTCTGACGTCCAGGCTGAAAGAACCTTGGAACAGTCTTTAGTTTTACACAAGAGGGCGGCATTAGCCTTTGTTAAGATCGGGTTTTCACCCCATCTTGAATGTTAACCCCCTCCTTTTTCTTTAAGGATATTCGATGGGAGCGTTCAATGTCGGCATTGTTGATGGGTATTTTTAGTTTGTCGTTGACAATCTCTCGGATTAAATCATCTGTCTTCTCGTTAGCAGATTCTTGCATACCATAGAATCGGAGGCAATTACGCCTTGAATACTGTTCTTGAGCATTCAACTCCCTTTTTAGGTCGGCTACAGTGCTTTCTCTAATCTCAATGTTGAGTTGTAAGCGAACAATACCAGAAGATAGGCATCAACTTTATTCTCCAAGTCCATTATCTTTGCTTCGTTCCTATCGAGGCGGTCAATAATCCTCCCCAGTTCCTTTTGTACGCCTTCACGTACCGCCTGATGGATAGGAATACCTCTCCTTTGAGGAAGGATTGAACAGCACTTTGAGCAATGGTTTCAATTTCTACCGGTGTAGTGAGCTTTTCAGACGCCATGATGAAAATAATAAAACGACAAATTCAGCAACGTAGATAAAATGATGTAAAGAAAATATAGTGGATGATATCAAAAGTAAATCTGCCAAAACTGTAACGAAGATAATCTGACGGATGAAAACTTGTGAGCGGCAAAATGTTAGTGTCAATTAAGCGGAGGCATTATAAGTTCAGGTCATAATCAACTTCACTAGATACTTACTAATTCAACTCTAAATTATATTTGATACCTCATATTGCTTTTCCTCTCACCGAGCTGATGATGCATTCCAGGATTATGTCTATGATAAACATTTATTACAACATAATGACGATTCTCTGGTTAATGAACAGGAAAAGTGGTAGTATATAGTTCCGTATATTCGCATTTGACGATTGTCGTAGAAACGTATATGAATGGGACTGTCACTCGGCTAGTCAAATCGCTACACACACTCGCAGTCATAAAACCACATAAAAATCCAAGTTGTTGTAGAAGATGTCACATAAAATGCTTGTAGATAATCATCTAAATAGTTTCGAGGTTCATACGTAGGCTATATTATGCAACATTTATTGCAAATAAAAAAGGGTTTACCCCATACATGTAGACACATGTAAATCCGCCACTGGCTTGTTGAATGATGCAAAATAGAATTTATTGCCGGATAATCAAATTGAAAGACCGAATTCAAAAGATGAATGGCAATTCACCCAGGTGAAAATACGATTTTAAAGGACAATTAACCCCACGTGATATTCTAGATGCACCTATTGTCTGCTACGTCTTTCCATGGAGGCTGCCATTTTGTGCATGACACGGATCATTAGGTACCATATGCATTGATAATAGCCTACCTTTACAACAGATACGTCGCTTTGTTCTGATTGTATTACGATTGTTATTGGCCATGGGCCTAGATAATTGACGACCCATGAGTTCCAATAGCCATCCTGTAAAGCAGATTCCTCGCTTTGTTTTGGTATTGTTACGATTGTCTCCGTCCTTGACGTCAATTCTCCGTCCTTGACGTATATTTTTTATGAAGTATATTTTTTATGAACAATTTAAGACCTTTTAAAAAATATATAAAACTAAACTTACATTTCAGAATATGTGACTTTATCTAATATATATTTGTCCTCTAAAAATCAATTACAAGTTAACGATGAAGGAAATTTTACTTGGGATGAAAAATATGTTCGTGTACACATAAAGTAATGGCAGCCCCCTTATTATTGCTAGCAGACGATAACTTGGCTGGAAAATAGTGATTTATATCTATATCCTGTGTTTTTACATGAAATTGCATGTATCAAATAAGAGGCATATACTACACCATTCAAAATAAGCTAATTCATACGCTGAGGTTAATTTCCCTTTAAGGAGGTGACACCTAATATTTTTTATATTTGCCATAGTTAAACATGCATGAAGGGACCTGAAATGTGATAAGAATATAAACGCGTTATTTTAAAAACATAATACAGCCAATGAAATTATGAATATTAATATTTTTTTCTTATTTTAATAAATTGAGGTTATTTCGGACGTGACGCATTGTTAACATGCTGTGAAATGAAATAAAATAGATTCTGAGCAAGCTAACTTCCATTATACTCAAATCATATCTTTTAACACATAATATCAGCATCGTTGATAATATAAACTTTATAGCAGAATGGGTGGGTGCAGGGGATGGGGGCCGGGGTGGCCTCAAGGGGTGACCACAAGGCACTCTGATCCCCATTCTCAGGATATTGAAGACAGCATTAGACATGGTCTGAGATAATTATTTATTCACACAGAGGATGACTTTGTTTTGCCTGATGAATCATTCTTATCATTTTAAGATATCCAGTTATTAATTGTTTACTGGAAAATGAAATGCACGGATTTGTATTGTTCTTAATTTTATATTATATTGTGTTTCTCAAAGTCTGCAGAAATTGGAATGTTAACATGGACAAACTCTTAGACAGTGAGGCCTTACACCCAAATGGAAAAGTGTGATATTTTTACTTGTACATTGTGTAAAGCAATTCAATAGTTCTGAAACGGTCAATTTAAGCTATCAGATTAACTGAAATAATTATAGTAAAAACCTCTCATATCAATAACATTTGCATCAAAGCCGTCCCTGTATGACCATTTTCCACATTAAACATAAGTTCACCTTTTTTTTTGTTGCATTAGTTTTAGCAGTTACACATGAAGGAAGTGGGTTATTCACTGAAATGCATATATTAACAAAGGAAAAAATTCTCATGTGCATAACATTAATCAAATATGTACATTGTGCAAATGTACCACATACTCCTACTCAGGCTTTAATTATTCCAGAAGACAAATACCATAAAAATAAAGGATTTAGATCCCTTATTTCCTCTCATAATTAATCATTGGGTGGAAATCTTAACATATTTTTAGGTCTTTGGGGGAAATACTTGTCGATATTCACTTTGTTTCCTTATAATTCCAAATTGAACATCAAAGCCTGATAATTTATCATTTACATGCATATGCATGCATGTGCAGGCCTTTAAAAATCATGACAGCTATTTTTTTGTACTCTTTCATTTCATTTAATTTCATTTCCAAACGATAATATAGATACAACATTATTCAAATAATATTTACAAAGTTAATACAAACGATTCGAACTAATTATCGTATGGGTAACTGCAAATGACAAACATATAAAACCTTGAACAGAATTAAGTTACTTTTGGAAACTGAGTGGACTGCTAAAAAGCAAGCTTGTAGATTGCAGTCCACTCGCGTACAAAATCAACAACAACAAAGGGCAATTCACCGAATTTGCAAAAGATGCAATATAAAAATAATTTTAAAAAGTGCATTTAGTTATATAGCCGAAAGGTTTGTAGCAAGAAGAATAAAACAAGAGACGAAGAAAAAAGAAAGAGGAAAGAACAAAACAGACAAAACATAGAACAAAAACATTTACAGGGGGATAGGAAGGACAGAAAAAAGAAAGAGTAATGGGTCTATACCTGCGCACTGCGGGCAAAGGTCTGGGTCCTGAACCCGAACACAATGAACAGTGTATGATTATGGTGAGGGGCAGTTGGGTGAATTTGCCAGAATTATAAGTTTAGAGGACTATTACTAAAAAATAAAGGCAGAAGATTAAGGCCGAAGGTGATGAGTTTCAGTAGGCACTGGATATTTATTTATAAGGGACTTTGAAAGAAGTAAGACTAGGAGCTGTTTTTATGGTGTTATCAAGGTCATTCCAACATTTTGGACAGGTAAAAGTAAGAGTAGATTAGTAAATATAGTCCTAGTGAATGGTAGATGAAATTCGTCTGATTGGCGGGTAGGATATTTATGAATTGTCTAATTTTTGTGGAACATGACATCAAAGACTAAGGGTAAAGCATTATTATTTAATTGATACATAAACTGTCCTAAGTTATAGTGATACAAATCATTGACCTTCAAAATTTTATTTTGATGAAATAAAGCATCGGTATGTGATCTCCAAGAAACATTACAAATGGTGCGCAGTGCTTTTTTTCTGTAATAGTAATATTTTTTCCAAGTACACACACTATGGGCATTCCCCCAAGCGAGTATACCGTAATTTAAGTATGGTGAAATCAATGTTGAGTATAACATTAAAAGTGGGGGGGGGGGGGGGGGAATAGTACTTTACTTTATTTATTAATGATGCCAATATTCCGCGATATTATACGACATATGCTCTCAATATGTGGTTTCCAAGAAAGTTTATCGTCGAGAACCAAACCTAGGAATTTTAATGAAGGAACTACTTCCATTACAGAGTTGTCCAAAAATATATTACTTGGTAAGGTATTTAAAGAATTGCTAAAAAGCATGCATTTAGTTTTTTGTAGATTCAAAGATAATTTGTTAGCTTTATCCATTGGAGTAGTTTTTTTAGTTCATTGTTTAGGGTGTTTATTAAAACGTCAGGGTCAGAATGAGACAAGAAGGCGTTGGTGTCATCGGCAAATAAAATAAAGGAAAGAGTATTTGAAGCATTTCAATATCATTTACATAAATGACAAATAAAAGCGGGCCCAGTAAACTCCATTGGAGAACACCACAGTCCATAGCTTGCATGCAGGAACTAAAACCATTTATATTCACAAATTGTTTACTGTTGGAAAGGTAACCCCTGAACCACTCCACGGCCAGCCCTCTGAAACCATAATGGTGTAATTTATGACGAAGTATATTATAATCAATGGTATCGAAGGCCTTGGAGAGGTCCATGAAAATACCTACCGTGTGACTGTGATTGTCTATTGCTTTTGCAACTTTATCGATGAAAGAAAGAATTGCGTGAGTTGTGCAATGATTTTGCCTAAAACCAAACTGGAAATTGGAAATAATGTTGTTGGAGTTCAGAAAGCGTAAGTCTCGAATACACCAGTTTTTCTAATAATTTGGAGAAAGAAGTTAATAGAGAAATTGGCTTGTAATTACAAATGTCTTCTTTTCCTCCTGTTTTATGAATTGGAATTACTTTTGATATTTTCATCGCGTCGGGTTCAATACCAGTGCTTAAAGATAAATTAAATACATGTACCAAAGGATCAACAATAAAACAATGGCGTGGTAAGTAAAAATTTAAGACATTAAATTTAGAACTTCTGTAATTTTATTCGAATAAAGGTATCAAAAAATATGATATTTACATTAATTTTTGTGGTGGTGGATATGAAACACGATGAAAAGCAATGAAGTGGAAATCCCATGTTTCAGCATGTGTGGTGTGGCCAACCGTCTACGGTACGCGTTGTCGTTGACATGAAAATTGTTGATCATGCGGGGTCAGCCAGGCATGGGGCGCGATCGACCGCGCCGGCCGGGCCTGGGAAGTTTGGAAGGCGGTGTGTGTGCTTTTTTTCGTCACGATTGTGGATTGCCGAAATGGAAAATTAAACCTCCGAAATTGCCACTTCTTGGTCTGAAGTAATTCTCAGATGATTAAATCCAATTGCCATGGTTTTAGTCCACATCATCTATGTATACAACCAGTTCATATCAATCTAAAAATAAAATCTAGACCTTAGTGCAGGGCTGTTTAACAGACTATATAAGGGTGAGTTTTCAGCACTACAGGTGAAATTTTATGCATGCTGTTTGTGTGTGTTCTTTAGCACTATATTAAGTGCAAAAGTGTTAGCACTAGTAGTGCCGTTTTGGGGGCTCTAAAATGGGTTATTTAATGCACTAGAAGTGTGGTTTTTGCGAGCTGCATGCGAAAAAGGCTTACACTTAAAGTGTTTAAAGTAGCACTTGGACTGGTGTTGAATTATAGCACTTGTACAAGTGCTACTTTAGCACAATTTGTGCAGTCACTATGCGTGCCCTTACAGGTGCTGCCTCAAAATCTTGAGGTGCTAAAAATAGCATTTGATTTTTTGTAGAGTGTATAGCTTTAACCCTGTTCCACCAAACCTGTGCAAAATTGGACTGAAAGCATAATCTATGCAATGGTGAAATATTAAAGCAATTCAATTGGATGACGATAATATTTAAATGGTTACATGTCGTTTATCCAGTTTTTATAATTCCAAAGGCTCGTTGATCCAAAAGTTCATTAAATAAAACTTTTGATAATTACGAAGGTTCGTTAATCCGAAGTTTTGCAAAAAAACGTCCAATTTCAAACTAACGGGTTAGAAATCATTTATCGGACCAGAATATATATATATATATATATACATACTATAGCAATAAGATTAAAAACAGCAAGAAGCGTGTACTTTGAAAGATGATTTTTGCATTACACTCTTAGAACATGTGGTAAAATAACATGTGGTTAAACAGTTGATCTTTTCAAAACACAGTTGATACGTTATTTATTTGTTCAATATTATAGTAATTAATAGTGAATTTGGTTTGTTTCAGCGCCTTGAGCAACTTATTTTCAAGATGGATTTGGCGCTCTATAAGTCACATTTATTATTATTATAAAAATATGTGTCAAAATGTACACATATCTGTGTAGAAGCATGAAACAAGGGTACACAGCATGCGAGTTAGACGTTTACACCTGCACCGCGGTAAAAAGAAACCCGATTCTGGTCAAACTTCGTCCACCTGTCAAAATGTTACCCCATTTGTGGTAATCATCAACACACTTTACTCAAAAAGTTCATTGATGAACACGATGACAAAAGAGAGCGGACAAAATATACAGCTCCTCATTGTACCCTCCACAATTGTTCTGGTAGACAAAAGAACATCCCTTCATTGCTATGTAAAATAAGTAGAACGGGTGAATATGCATGTACACCTGTTCTACATATTTTTACATAATAGCAATGAAGGGATGTTCTTTTGTCTACCAGAACCAGCGTGGAAGGTACAATGAGGACCTGTATATTTTGTCCGCTTCTTTGCCATGTTCATAGTGAGTGTGTGTATATAGGCGCGAAACGCGGCCGGGTACGATCACATGCAGTGCAGTGGTGAAGCTACACTACAGTTCATCGTCATCATGGAGTCGTTGCTGAGATCGTGGGGGATGCCAGCCGATGTCATCTCTTCATTTAATTGTAAAACATTCACATTTTCATTATATTAATTTTATTATTGCATCAGAAGCTAAGTTATAGACCCAGAGCACATTTCAGATGTGGATGTTTGATGTTGCGTTCCGCCGCGAAGGCCGGCGGAGGAGCCCCGGGCGGAACTTCCCGATTTACACGTGTGCACCAATACTTTCATAGCCAGCCAAAAATGCCATGCAGTTAGCTCAATTTTTGTCCAGATTTATTCCTAATAAACACCACTCATGGTGTGTAATGGTTTACACCACAGACGACCATGTTCCCTTTTAACACATTTTCGTGTTATTTTTTAACACCAATGGCGTAACTTTTTTTTAAGAGTGTACGTATTGGGATACGGTAAACGTTTCGTCATCATTTACCCAACCAAAAAACTTTTTAATATATCTTGAGAAATATTTGAAGAAATCTGTTCATCAAACAGCAAAGTATGCATTTTTTTTTTGCTTTACCCACATTTTGAGTGGTTATGTGTGAACACGCGTTTGGGTTGTGAATGAAAATATGGTTTTTATTCCCGTCGGTACAAGAAAAAAGTAGCACTTTGTGTTTCATAATACAATGCAGGGTTTATGTATACTATTTTCAATTTTTTTCATCTTAATCATGTTAAGACACACAATGTTAGGGGAAAATCTTAATCTAATTACCGTGCATGTTTCATATTAAAAATGAAAATCATTCAAGCAACAGCCATGCTAAAGATAAAGATTGAAACAAGAGTCAATACTCAGGGTCCTCCATTGAAAATAGCGAATATGCATACTGAAGCATCTAACTTCCGAGTTTTCCAAATATACAGCAGTTCCGCTATGAACATCCCTAAATTAAAATGATACCAAATGTGCTGCTAAGATTCTGTAACATTAACAATATGGTTTTGATTAAACTCGAACAAAGGGGAAAAGGAAGTCATTGTAAAAAAAAAAATATTCTTTTGACGATAGCAGGATTTCAGTTATAAACTCATACCAAATTTACATAACCAATGATAGGATAAACAAGTAAAGGGATTCTCTAATGATTCTAAATAAAATGATAATAATCAAGTAATTCCAGAAACATTTTCAATTCAATTTTCGATTCTCCGGGGTTTTTTTTCCAGGTTTATACAAACTAAACATGAGATAATGAAGAAGAATTGTGTATTCCTATCCTAATATTCCTAATATTTTGGCCTCCCAATTCATTCAAAGCTTAGTCCATTACCCAAAATATTGAAAGGGACTGATACACATTATTTCTTATCTTTTACACAATTCTTTCCAAATGACCTTCTCTGGTATAAATACATGGGTCCATCTTTCCCTTGGGTTCTTCCATTGAGTACTCTAGGTACGTTTACATGTACAAAGTTGAGCAAATGTGAAGGCATAACATTTTTTATTTACAATAGTTCCACTGCTTTTAACATGTTTAATATTCATAAATTTACAAGAAATATACACCTCAGTCGAAAACGACATTTTTCAGCTTTTCGCGGAAATGAGCCATTTTAAGCGGGTGGTGACACTCCACGGATTTGAAACCTAGCTTTGGCCCACATTAAATGGCAAAACCAACTTTTCAAAAGTTAGGCCATATGAGATATACATCTTAAAGAATCACCTACAATGGGCATTTTTCAATTTTCTTTGAAATGGGAAAATTGGCATCACCCCTATACTAATAATGGAATGATCCAACTATCTATTTTGAATATTGTCTATACAGATCTTAAGAAGAAGGATGGAAGGAAAAATCCTGCAAGTTTCGTTTGAATGGCATAATCATAAATACGTTTTTACTTTGAATTAAAATTCATACATATAACTATAGGGTCTACATGGGACCATAGGTATGTTACATGTACAAATGTGAGCAAATGTGAAGAAATAATATAGAAGTATCCTTTCCAACAATAAAAATATTTTCTTACAGTGGTTCTATTGCTTTTCAGTAGAATATTCATAAATTTACAAGAAATGTACTACTCATTAAAAAACGGCATTTTTTCAACTTTTCGCTGGAATGACCTATTTCAAGCGGCTTTGGACAAAAAGTAAAAGACACTCCACGAATTTGAGATACACCACTTCAAAAATGACCCCAAATTGGCATTTTTCAATTTTCTTAAAAAGGGGAAAATCGGCATCACCCCTATAGTAATAATGGAATGATCCAACACTTTATTTTGAATAGTGTATATACTAATTGTTCGAAGAAGGATAGAAGGAGAAATCCTGTAAATCTGTTTGAACGGTATAAAATCCTAATTGCATTTTTACTCTGAATGAAAATTGCACTCAATTTCAACATTTAAGAAGGGCTATTTTTAGGGGGTAGGGATAACTATGAATGGAATTATGAACAAAAAAATTTAACATCATTTTCGTAGGATATACCCTGTATATACCTCACCTTCAAAATATAAAAGAAATCCGCAGACCCCCATCTTCTGACTTTTTACAAATCTGCTTGATTCTCTCAGACAGTAGCTCTTAAAGTATGTAAACAATACCCTCGAAATGGCGAGACCAAAGACTTTTAATAGTATCAAGACAGATTACTCTCACCTACTTCCGTAGTACATTTTGCAGGCTGTGTTAAAAACAGACTCGGAAAAATACGTTCCTCATAGGTATAACACGTGAAAAGATGTCTCACTTTTTCAAGTCTGATTTTTGCACGAGAAAAAGGATGGATAGTTAAAAAAACATTTCTTGAACCTTTTTTGTCAATAAATGCCGCTATGAATCCCTTGGATCATGCCTGTTTTTTGACAAAGTCATCTGCCATAGGGTTAACACGTGAAAACATGGATTTTAAAAATGATTATAGTTCCTCTAGTATTACCTTGAATTTAGTGCAAATGTGGCTTACATGTAATTTGAGACTCTGAAAAGGCTTAATGAAGGCTCAAAAAGTGCAAGGGACCCCGCATAAATCCCCGGGAATATGCATGCTTTTGGCCTTCCATCTCCCATAGGTTAACACGCAAAACCGGGGATTTTTGAATGATTATAATTCCCCCAGAATTAAATCAAAATTTTGAAAAATGTGCCTTCAATAAAATTTAAAGCTCTGAAAATGTATAATTAAGACTCAACTAGTTGAATAGACCCCGCATAAATCCCCGGAATATACATGCTTTTGACCCCAAAAAGTCTCGCCTGCCATAGGTTTACACGCGAAAACAAGGAATTTTAGGCCATGATAATTCCCTTTGTTTTTCTTTGAAAATGTAAAAAAATGTGATTTACATGAAATTTAAAGCTCTGATAGGGTATAGGCTTGATGAGTCCAATAAACCCTCATAAATCCCCGGGAATATGCATGCTTTTCGCCTTCCAGCTCCCATAGGTTAACACATGAAAACAGGGGTTTTGAAATGATTTTAATTCCCCTAGTATTTATTTGAAATTATGAAAAATGTGATTTACATGAAATTTAAAGCTCTGAATGGGTATAATTGAGGCTCGATGAGTCCAATAAACCCCCCATAAATCCCCGGGAACATGCATGCTTTTGACCAAAAAAAAAATATTTGCCATATTACACCTGAATTCCAATATTTGTTATCAATGACCTAATGTGGGCGTGTACCGATCACGTGAGATCAACGACATCCAATGAGATCGTGCGCTAGCAGACGACCATGTAGCAGACGTACGTCCGCCCGAGGGCAAGCCCAGCCTCCAAAAGTTGCTGGGGGGGGGGGGCGGTGAGGGGTGGCAAGAATTTTTTCTTCTCGCCAGCCCTCAGAAAGTTGCTCAGTGGAGGGGGTGGGGTTTTATGGTTCAGTTTTCCTCCATAATTCTCTGACAAGCAAAAAAAAAAGTTATCAGTTCTAAAAGGGGGGTATACAATTTTGTTAAAAGCCCCCTAAATCCTCCACTGATCCATGCCCGGACTGTCACGTCAGTCTTGCAGGGTGGGCCTTTTTACAAGTTTTCTTGGAGGGTTAATAGAACGACATTGTTAGCCTCATGGGCTCCCAAACTAAATTTGGTGCTCGATCCGGGTTTTCCAACATTTTAGGCAAGAGCCCGTATGCCCTGTCATGGATGTGAAGAATATGATTGCATAATGTTGGTGGTCGATCTCATTAAATTGAAAGATTGGAGAAAAAAGCAATAAGAGATCATTATATTTTTCCTCAATTCTATTGGAGTCATATTTTACAGATCGGTTGTAAGAGAGAATAAGAGAGCATGAGAAAAAATGAGAGGGGGAGGAGAGAGAGACAAAGAGAGCTGGGGAAAAAGTAATGGGATATTCCTACAAAGACAGAATAGGACTGGCAATAAATAACTTATATCATCAGCTGATATTGTTGTTTACTAATTATTTCAATTCAAAACACGGAGCGCATTTCCCCCCTTTTTCGTTTAATCGGTATAGGCCCTATTGCGTTGGTGATGGCTTCGGAGCAAGCCCCTATCATGTTTTCTTCGCCTGTCGTCTCAAATTTCTACAGCAGAATATTACAAACGTATGTTAGTTATATTGGTGGCGTATCCAGGAATGCATGGGGGGAGCCTCACGCCTGACTAACTAAAAATCATCAGATGCATTCTATTTTGAATATTAGGACAAGCAAAGAAAAAAATTATCACAGTTTTCAGATTCTTTCTGTGCGGGGGGGGGGGGGGGGGTACACATTTCCTTTCATTCGATGTGTAACTAAGATATGTCAGATTTGGTTTGGGCTGGCACGTAGGGGCACGTGCATTCCTGGATAGGCTACCAATAAAAATAAGGTAATCTTGGTCTTGGATACGCCACTCTTATATAAGGAATTTCTCGCACACAATCTCATTTTATTAAAGCCTTTTCTGTCTTGACTTTTAAAAGAAGATGGCTAAAAAGTTAACATTACAGGTCTATAATCCCTATATTTTCCATAAATCATATCAAATGATATATTTCGATTTAATAGAAAAATAAAGATAGCATTTTATTTTTTTTTAAATAACTTTTCTCGACATTCCCGTCAGATATCGCAGTGTTTGCTCATATAGAGCTTAATAAATTTCACAGCAAATAACTTTAACAAAAATACATCTAGTCCTAGGCCCCCCCCCCCCCCCCCCCAACCACCCTCCAACTCTCTCCCTCTCCCCCCTGTTGCAGTTAGAGTTGATTCCTATCTGTTTTGGGACATACGTTGGTATTTGAAGGGACAATATCAAGATTATGCCCTTTAGTTACTGCTTTACCTAAAGCGATGTCCAGAAAAAGGAGGGAAAAAATAAAGAAAATAAGAAATACAAAAATCTTGATTAAGACTATAACCTTTCCCTCTGGGCCGATGGACATGTACCACAATATATATGCGTGTTTTATTGACTGAGCACTCTTCGTATTTAAACTCTTTGGCGAGACTAAATACCCCAGGCACACCGAACAGACTCCGACGAAACCGATAAAGTTATGCCGTTTTTCTGACCGTCTCGTCAATGTGACATGGGTATTGTACTGTCGGAAAATCTTCCTTTTCAATTCTGCAAGTTCAGTCTTTCAGGTATATGCAAATTTACCCATTTGAACATGACTATTGTCATGACTGTATAAGTGAAAAATAGCCTATTGTGTGATTGCTACGGTCTGCTTTCAAGAGCGTCACACTTAGTTGACTTCGGTCCCACACGTAGCGTTTGTGTCTACCCATTTTACCCATCTTTCGCGTTATTTAACGCGATCAGGAAAAATACAAAATAAAAGAGATTTTCCCTGCATCATATTGTGGTTGTGACAATCTATTAACGGCACAGAAAATTTTTGGCATTTTGATGGAGAAAAGGAGAAAAGGAGAAATCACTGTTGTCCCAAAGTCAAAGAGCGTGCAAAGTCAATGCGAAGTGCTGCGTTGCTATGTGTTGCCATGCTATTGTTTTCACCCAGCGGGCGAAAACACGACGAACGTTCCCGGATGCTCGGATCGCAGAATACGATATTGCTCAGTCATATCTCCGAGTGCAATTAATGGTAAGCTTACCTTTTTATCATTTCCATACCCTCTAAAAAGTTTATCATCAATGACAGTAATAGTCGCCCATTTAGCTTGCTCAAAAAATGTTTTATACAATTAATCTGACTCCATGGGTTTACCCTGAATGTTCAATCTTGTTCAATTTCTTCCTTGTAAAACGTTCCATGTGTTCTCTATTTCAATACTGTGGACCTTTATTATTTTAATTTTTCTTACAAAACTGAATTAATCACATTTGTTTTATTTAGAAATTGTACCTTGATTTTACCTTGTCATACTTTAAATCGCAGAACACTACTGGAAGTAAGTCATAGAGGAGAAGTATTTCCTGTGCATGTGATATCCGAAATGGGCAACTACATGTATTTCTAAAAAATTATCCTGGCTTATAATACGGGGAACGGCGGATTTCGTACAAAAATAACTCGAGAAGACACTCATTAAGTACGACCTTCGAATGAGAATACCTTTTCGCTTTCATGGGACAACAGAAGTAAATTGCGTGTAGAGTGTCAAATTCTGAGCTACCATTTTATTCTTATACCAGTTTAAGCGTCTTAATTGAACATTGTTTTCACTTTGATCAGGAGCCGAGAATACACGGATCAATAGTGGATGTGGAAGTCCTCCCATATTTCTCAGTATCATCAATCGCGTTAAATTTTTCAATTGAAGGATTTACAAAATACATTCTAACTATTCTACCTTTCAACTGTGGCATTGATATATATATATAATTGTCTCCTTGTAGGAACAATTACCTTTGGTGCAAATATTGTATCTTTTTTTCATAATTCAATCTGTAAGATAAGTAATTAAATCCTAATAAATTCCGATGGAGCTGAAAGTGTACTTTACATGTATATTTGTATTGATATTCATACCAACATACCCAGGGCGCCAATCTATGTTAAATGTGATAGAGGGGCAAAAGGCCAACCTCAATTTCCCGTACCTTTGCGAAAGCACAGAAGTCACACTGCAACATGGCTATGAAGCTCCGTTTTACAGATCAACCGTTAACCGAGAATCTCTCATGACTCCAGATCAAGTGAACAGGTACAGAATAGAGAATAATAGCGATGGTAGTAACTGTTATCTGTATCTTACTATCAGCCCTGTCAGTAGGACTGATGCAGGCAAATTTATTTGTCAGGTTTACAAGGATGGGCAGCTCCTACCGGTGTACCCCAGGGTTGAATTAGATGTAGATTATCCTCCAGGTAAGGCAACCTGTGAACTGACCGAAGATTACGAGCTTGAAGATTGGGGCGCATTGTCATGCACAGCTCCTGTGGGGAGTTTACCAGGACAGATTGGTTGTTTCCAGGATAGCGTAGTGTCACCACCCGTACTTGATCCTACACAAACTGACACTGTTTTACGACATGTCTTTTGGGTTAGATACACTCTTCCTGTGTTTTGCTGCTCGTCCACATCAGACCAACCTGCAGACCAATGTGATTGCAGAGACTTTGTATGGGTTCCTAATGAAAATGGCACATCAGATACCACTGTCGAACCTTGTACCATTACCACTCCGGGACAACGTTCATCCCCATCTTTCAAGACCAACATCAAGACAGTTACACCACAAACAACTACAATACAGACCACTTCAAACAGTGACTTTCACTGGTCTTATGGGTTGATCATTGGATTATTCTTTGTGATATTATTCCTTTGTGTAGTTGTAGTATACTATTACAGGGCTTCCCAAAAATATGTGCATTTGAATCGAAATGAAGAAGTAGAGGGCCAGCCTCTTAAGGAGAAAATGTGACCCTCCACCACAAAACGACTAATAAGTCACAATGGGAGTTTTAGAGTAAACAGCTATAAAAGGTTGTTTGGGGTGGAAATTTCTATTTTAAGTTTTTGGTATTTTCTGAAAGTTAATTTATTAATCTACCATCTGACAAAATTTCGGGGTAAAATACCATGCTGAAATATGTTTTTACTCTCATTCAAAATGACCATTTTTTTTTTTTTGCTGTTGATGTGCAAGAATGGATACAACTAATATTTTGTTATTCCAACATCCAGATATGTTTCATAGATTTTTAAATATTTTTTCCAACCTCCTGAGCTCCACCCTAAAAAAAAGGTCCAGATCTCATTCCTACAATGACATCATCTGTCCATCATCAGTCAGCTACACTCACATTCTACACTAGACAGTGGAATGCAACTTCCCCCAGCTCAGCACTTTCGGACAATACTTCTCCATTACCATTCTTTTCCTGGTGATGCTACAGCATGTCTGACATAGCAACTACTATGTAGGGATTGTACGGTCTAATAGAACAGATGGTCATCTCTGGTAAGGCTACATACCACTGTCTCTCCTTAGCTCAGTGGCGGATCCAGGCAGGGGGGCCAAGGGCGCACGCCATTCCTTTATTTTTTCTGTTTTGTGATTTTTACCGTGGAAAGGGAGATACACCCTCCGCTCCCTCTCCGCTGGCTCCACCCCTATTTCAAATTCCTGGATCCGCCACTGTTAGCTAACTGATGATTGACAGATAATGTCACTGCAGGAATGAGATCTGGAGCTTCAAAAATCATGTGCGTTTGAATCGCAGTGAGGAAGTAGAATGTCAACCTCTGAATTGAAGGAGAAATGTAAAGAGTAAAACTTACACGACAGTAAGTCTATACAATTTTAAGTTGATACAGCAATACAAATCGAAAGGAAGGACAAAACAGATACAATGGTGTTGAATGTCTGCTTACGTGTATGTGATTGAAGCTTACCAGCAATTTTTGCAAAGTTTACACTGCCTAAATGTACAAGTTTTATATGTATGTGGCTCCGTTTTAGATACAAACTAAATGAACAAATAGACCAAATTTTTAAATTATGTTTTTCACTTTGAAACCTTGATAGAAATGTTGCCCAGTATTCAAATTACAAGGAAAAAAGTAGTGGCCGGGCTTAAATTTCTTCAGTTTAATTGGTTGAAGGCAGCAAATAGTAGAAAAAGTGAATTTCCAAACTGAATGATCTGTTTCAATTTTTAGTCCTGAGGTCAATGTAAAGAGTAAGTTATTAATTCTTCCATTCATTTTCTAATGCCTGTTATATGTACTTCAAAATAATAAGGAAAAAAATTAAGAAAAATATAAATTTTTCTTTTTTAAAACCTTTTTGCTTGAAAAATTGACAATTTTATGGAGGTGACACCTAATTTTTTTTTCGTAGTTAAACATGCACGAAGGGACTTGAAATGTGTCAAGAATCTAAATACTTATGTAAAAACATAACAGTACAGCCAATGAAAAAATTTATATAAATTGAGGTTGTTTCGGACGTGACGCATTGTAAACATGCTGTGAAATGAAATAGATTCTGAGGAAGCTAACTTCCATTACACTCAAATTCTATCTTTTAAAACATAATATCAGCATTGTGACAATTGACCACATTTTGTGGTTTGGCTCAATAACTTTTGATTCAGAACTCTAAAAAATATACCAGATGCGTGAGAAGAAAGAGCAAACGTTTCCGCACACACTATGTCACTTTTTGGTGCATGACCATATTGTGTTTGATATCAGGAATTTTAAAAACGAGAAAAAGCTTTAAAATCTTTAAATTGGCAAACACATCGAGAGGTTCAAAATGACTTTTTGCATCAATTTTTTTTTCAATGTTTTGACAAAGGTTTTGAAGTTTTGAAGTTTTTATTTGACTCTATCGACCCCCTTCAGGGGTATGAGAGCACAACATATTTATAATACGATACAGAAAGATATGTAAAACAATGTAAGGATAATACAGTACATAGACATGAATACACATATTACAAGTTTAAACACAATAAACATGGACTAGGTCTAGTATACAGTTAATAATTATAAATCAAAAATATCACGCGGTTTGGTTTGTCTACCACTACGAGTAACTACACTTTTATTGACAAAAATAGGATTATGCTTTTTCAGCCTTTGGAACCATCGAAAAGAATTGTATTATTACTGTTATGAATCTTACGAGCTTTCCTTATTGTTTAATACTAGTTCTATTAAACAATTTATCCATGTGAAATATGCTAGGATTACTCACGACAAATTGTCGTTCTAAAATTATAAACGCCTTTCTTTCTTGAAAAAAAGGACAGACAAAAATATAGTGAAATTCATCTCCAAGAGTCTTTAAATCACAACTTCCAAACCTCCCATTATTGATTGGTAAGTAGTGTGACTTGCATCGGAATCTACACAAAGTGACTGCATCTCTTTTTTCAACTTCACCAAATACTTTTCAAATAAAATTTATTTCTTAAAAAATTTGATAATTAACACAAATGCTATTTGACCAAACTTCAGACAATATTTCTTGTTTTGACATGTCAGTCAACCTTAGCTTAAAGGTGTTACTCGGAGATGTACAAACAAATCAAAATGCAATAAATTTGGTATCAACGGAAAGGGGAAGATGCCCTAAAACATTGTTTACAGCATAATAAATTGTGCATAACTCTGTGTTGGTACAAATGTATGTTTCAAGTTCTCATTTGACCAACCTTTTGAGTTTTGTTAAGTACAGTTGGTGAGTAGCAATGAAATACCATAATTTGTATGTAAGAACAGGGTTTTAATATCATGTTATTTCATTTTGACTTAGATGTCATTTGATACATTAGAAAGAATTCAGTTATATTGTCTTCACATGGATCGTTATGATCCATTCCAATATTCAGAATACTGACAGTATTCTAAAGCCTGGTCTTCGGTTGTTTTTAGTGAAGATTAATATCCAGTTTTTTATGAGTTGGTGCGCTATTTTTTTTCCTTAAAAGAGAATTGTTACTACTACATGTATAACTTTTACACAGGGGAGCCATGAAGGTATAGTTAGGGAATAACAATAATTGATAATTGTATTGTAGGGAAGATAAGTGATGGGGATATTATAGTGAGGATAAGTGATGGGAATATTATAGTGAGGATAGGTGATGAGGATATTATAGTAAGGATAAGTGATGAGGATATTATAGTGAGGATAAGTGATGAGGATATTATAGTGAGGATCAGGCATGAGTTTATTGTGTATTATGATACTGAAGATAATGATGAGCTTAGTACAGTTTATAGTCATTTTAGTAACAGTCTCAGAGTACATACATAAATAGATGCATAGTGACCTGTCTGAAGATGATTCTTTGGTTTTGTTTAGTAACAGTACTTAATAACAGTACACATATAGAATTAGTGAACATGTTTAGCGAGCCAGTTGACGATTTGTGTGAAGGTAGTTTATTAGTGTCTTACACTAGTTGTTTCATGGAAGACCATAATACACAACATTGGATAAGCTGTACGTGTGGACATAGCTTGTCGAATGCATGATTTCTCGTTTTCAAAGTACATGTACATCTACACGCACACTGTATTGATAAAAGATGTTGATGGACATGCTTTCATTAGTGTTTTATGGTTTAATGCAAACCACTTGCTTGCTTAAGTCGCTATATGGTAATCAGTTTGAAAATAACTTACAACTAGTTTATTATGGAAAGAAAAGAAAATAAGTCACGCCATTGTATTGTGTTATGATTGTTACGGATGTTATCCAGTTGTAAATTGTGTGATCGATATCTCCTGGTGATCGGCCTCTTGGCCGCGGCGTTCAATAAACACCAATCTCAACCTTAAACTCCGTCTGGTAATTGCCTTTTATTTCATTTAGTCTGGCGCTCATTCAGATGTTAGAAGCTGGAATCACACCGTCATTCCATCAATCACTGGGTGAATCACTGCAGCAGCCACACACACATATACGATTCATACAGCTACAGTACAGTCAAGTCGTATACCGTAAGCTAGCTGTCCCGAGAATGACGTCATTTTTCTAGTGCAAGAATTCTCGCTTTCGTGGCTCATCTGAGACCCTGTCAGGGGTCTTGAAAAAAAGTCCTGATAATCTTTTTGAACAAGCTTACATCTCTAAAATTTAATTTCATCGTATTCTTTGGGGGATTAGCTTTCCAAAAATGTATAATTTGTCCTATTTCTTATTTTATGGGACATTTCTCCGGTTATCTACTTTAAGAGCATGAAGAACTCATGTATCACTGAATCCATCTCCTTGCCTTTGCCACATATTACCTGGCCCAGCATTATTTAATGTATATTCTACATATGACAACCATTTAGACAACTGGGTATCTCTTTCCATAAGTAAATTTAAAAGATTATAGAATCTGAATGAGTATTTACAATGACTTCTTTTGACTACTTTTAACCAAAAACCTACCGTTCATAACGATGAATACTTTTTTTCTAAGACATTAAACCTCAGAACTATGTAGCTCTAAAATAAATATATTACTCTTGCCAATTTCAGGAACAAAATGTGATCAGTTTAGCCGTTAGGATGTGACATACTGTTTCGGAAGTGACAAGCGTTAACGGAAAATGTTTATTGGCTATAAAACTATTATTTAATGTAAAAAAACAAAAATAAAAAAAAGAATGAAATGAACAATAAGGGGGTCAGGCCTATGTCCAGAAATTCTTGCTAAAAAAAAGCAGTTATTTTGAAGATAATTATCATCACTTGTTGAATTTTCCTGACGTGAGAAAAGAGTTTACGGAAAATTGTTGATTCACATAATTTTTCAAATAAAAGTTGGTGACTTCATTTTGGTTTTGCTAAAATTAAAAGTCATCTGGACTATAGCGCACATCAAATCAAATTTATATCTGCATATTCAAATATTCCAAGCATTCATTACTTTAGACCTTCCACTGTTAACGGAAAATGTCACGTCCAAACATCAACTTTGCGCCCGTCTCGCATAAAAAACAAAAGCTATTAGAAGTTTGTAAGTGAGATAGCAATTTAGTTTCATTCCCTCTTTTTCACCCAGGCATTAAAAACATTAGAATTTAGGAATACTTCATAAAAAAAAAAATTGGCTTTCAAAATATGCTTGTGTACATGTCCCAGCAAAGTGGCCAATTTGGACCATATATTGGGCCACGAAATCGAACGGATTGGCAATACAACTTCCTTGTGCTACCCAAGGTAGCACTTTTGGAGCTCTTTAAAATGATATATAGCAAAGGAGCGTACGTACTTGATATGGCTTTTGCTAAACAGTCGGGTAACGTCGCGTCGCGTTGGTAGAAATTTTCGAACATTTTTCAGGAATTTTATAGGAATTTTATGTATGGTATCTTTTCTTTAGCAGCAAAAAAAAAAAAAAAGAAAAGAAAAAGAAAAGGAGAGGGAAAAAAAAAGGTGGCCTGATGGCAGCATGAATTCATTATTTGATTTCTTATGCCATGAATAAATCGATTGTTGGATTAATTAATTAATTATTCAATTAATCACTGTTTTATTGAACTTTGGATTGAAAACACAGAGATGTTTAATAATTTTAATAATTTTAGCTGTGTTTACGTTTTCCGGATCCGTGGAATGGCCGAGCTGCGCATGGCCTAGCCCAGCCTAGCCTAGTCTAGTTTGCAGGCACAAACCCTGGTCAGTCGTAAAAGAGTGCCTGCACTGTAAGACGACTATAGGCCATGTACTATAGCTGCTCCTTCCGACCAGAAGGTAGCTGAATTAGGCTTCTGTCAAGACACAATGATTTTCTGATAAAGTGTCAAATTAGGGTCTGTGCTTGCAGACTAGGCCTAGCCAGCCTGCCTATACACGTACGGTACGTGTAGGCTAGTCATGCTCTGGTCTACGCTTTGTCATTTCTTGCTTTTATCCTTCTATCAATTATCTTTCCATCCTTCCTCTCGTTATGATATTCTTTGTTTCCTGTTATCATTTTCTCCCCCACCTTCCTCACGTTAATCTTTATCCTTCTATCATTTCTCTCTGTCTTTCTTTATATAAGTTAAACTTTTTTTATCCTATCATTTCTCTCTCTATCTTTCATATTATTCTTTTTAAAATCATTTTCTGCTTCCCATCTTTACTTACTTTCCTTAAAACATTCTTTGCTTTTATCCTATCATTTTATTTTCCTTTCATCTTTTCTTTCGTTATGTTATTCCTTTATTCAAATTATCATCTTCTCTTCTATCTTTCCTTATGTTACTCTTAATATCTTTATCCTTCTATCATTAATGTCTCTATCTTTCTTTATGTTATTCTTTGTTTTTATCCACTTATTTTTACTTTCCAACTTTCCTTTTAAACGAAGAAGCTTGACTGGGGAGGAATTTTTAATTTGTAAACAAATCTTTCGGCATATTACTCCCAGTGTTAAAGATCGTATGCTCGATCTGTAATGAAAAACACAAGTCAGAAAAAATTGGAACCAGCGGGATTCGAACCTGTCATCTACTGCTTGCCGGGCAGCGACTTAACCACCAGGCTATTCTGGTTCACGGCCAAGTGACGATGAACTCGAATCAAATACCCAAGATCCTCTTCTTTCTGACTCATTAATATTCAAACGGTCCGCCGTAGACAATGGTTAGTAAACGAAGAAGCTTGACTGGGGAGGAATTTTTAATTTGTAAACAAATCTTTCGGCATATTACTCCCAGTGTTAAAGATCGTATGCTCGATCTGTAATGAAAAACACAAGTCAGAAAAAAATGGAACCAGCGGGATTCGAACCTGTCATCTACTGCTTGCCGGGCAGCGACTTAACCACCAGGCTATTCTGGTTCCCGGCCAAGTGACGATGAACTCGAATCAAATACCCAAGATCCTCTTCTTTCTGACTCATTAATATTCAAACGGTCCGCCGTAGACAATGGTTAGTAAACGAAGAAGCTTGACTGGGGAGGAATTTTTAATTTGTAAACAAATCTTTCGGCATATTACTCCCAGTGTTAAAGATCGTATGCTCGATCTGTAATGAAAAACACAAGTCAGAAAAAATTGGAACCAGCGGGATTCGAACCTGTCATCTACTGCTTGCCGGGCAGCGACTTAACCACCAGGCTATTCTGGTTCCCGGCCAAGTCACGATGAACTCGAATCAAATACCCAAGATCCTCTTCTTTCTGACTCATTAATATTCAAACGGTCCGCCGTAGACAATGGTTAGTAAACGAAGAAGCTTGACTGGGGAGGAATTTTTAATTTGTAAACAAATCTTTCGGCATATTACTCCCAGTGTTAAAGATCGTATGCTCGATCTGTAATGAAAAACACAAGTCAGAAAAAATTGGAACCAGCGGGATTCGAACCTGTCATCTACTGCTTGCCTGGCAGCGACTTAACCACCAGGCTATTCTGGTTCACGGCCAAGTCACGATGAACTAGAATCAAATACCCAAGATCCTCTTCTTTCTGACTCATTAATATCCAAACGGTCCGCCGTAGACAATGGTTAGTAAACGAAGAAGCTTGACTGGGGAGGAATTTTTAATTTGTAAACAAATCTTTCGGCATATTACTCCCAGTGTTAAAGATCGTATGCTCGATCTGTAATGAAAAACACAAGTCAGAAAAAATTGGAACCAGCGGGATTCGAACCTGTCATCTACTGCTTGCCGGGCAGCGACTTAACCACCAGGCTATTCTGGTTCACGGCCAAGTGACGATGAACTCGAATCAAATACCCAAGATCCTCTTCTTTCTGACTCGTTAATATTCAAACGGTTCGCCGTAGACAATGGTTAGTAAACGAAGAAGCTTGACTGGGGAGGAATTTTTAATTTGTAAACAAATCTTTCGGCATATTACTCCCAGTGTTAAAGATCGTATGCTCGATCTGTAATAATAATATAAGTAATAATTCCTCCCCAGTCAAGCTTCTTCGTTTACTAACCATCTGAAATTCTGAAATTTTCTCTGAAATTTTCTCTAGTAGCATATAATTATAATCATATATTCAAAATGTTTGATTTATGCTCAAAAAATTGATATACATTGACCACTATATACCTTTCCCGTGGTCGAGCAATTGGTGAATGAAAAAGACAAGTCTATCTGTCACATATACGTGCCATCGGCACCGAATGAGTTAACGTCAATGCAGTTTTTAACATCAACCTCCATTTGCCGCCGTAGACCCTGGTGTATCATTGGGAACCTAGACGGTAGGAATTATTCATTGTAATATGCACTGGGCGCTGATAAAGTTGTAGAGCCGGTAATAATTTTCAAAGCACTTCAGAAGTACATCGAAAACGGTACTTAAATATTCTTTATGCGCTGTATGAAAACGTGATCTTAGCACATGTCATTATCATTATCATTATTATCAGAATAAGAATTATCTATTAGAATCATAATTGGTATTAGTTGATAATGGTATTATTATTATTATCATAATGAGAATTATGTATTAGGATCATAATTGGTATTAGTTGGTATTGGTATTATTATTATTATCATAATGAGAATTATGTATTAGATCATAATTGGTATTAGTTGGTATTGGTATTATTATCATAATGAGAATTATGTGTTAGAATCATAATTGGTATTAGTTGGTATTGGTATTATGATTATTATCATGATGATAATTTTGTATTAGGATCATAATTGGTATTGGTATTACTATTATTATAATGAGAATTATGTATTATGATTATAACTAGTATTAGTTGGTATTGGTATTGTTATTATCATCAGAATGAGAATTATATATTAGAATCAGAATTGGTATTAGTTGGTATTGGTATTATTATTATGATAATAACAATAAAAATACCAACTAAGACCAGTTATGATCATAATATATAATTCTCATTCTGATAATAATAATACCAATACCAACTAATACCAATTATGATCCTAACACATTATTCCCATTGTGATAATAATAATAATACCAATACCAACCAATACCAATTATGATCCTAATACATAATTCTCATTATGATAATAATAATACCAATACCAACCAATACCAGTTATGATTCTAATACATAATTCTCATTATGATAATAATAATACCAATACCAACCAATACCAGTTATGATTCTAATACATAATTCTTATTCTGATAATAATGAGAATTATGTATTAGTATCATAAGTGGTATTAGTCTTATTAAAGTTCCCCTGCAACCCAAATGCAAGTTGATTCCTGTTGATGTGCAGGAATGCATACAACTTATATTTTGTTATTCAAACAGTTAAATATGTTTCATAAATTTGTGAAATATTTAAAAATAATTTTCTCAAACATACTAAGCTCCACCCAAATAAAAAATGCCCCAGAAATGATCTGTCAATCATTAGTGAGCTAAGGAGAGACAGAGGTATGTGGTTTTGCCAGAGATGACCATTCTGTTCTAATAGACCATACAATGCCTACATAGGAGTTGCTATGGCAGACCTGCTGTAGCATCATCAGGAAAACGATGCTATCGAGGAAGAATTGTTTGAAAATATGCAATTACATTGTGAGTATGTCCTGAGCTGGGGAAGTAACATTCCACTGTCTATTGTAGAATGTTAGTTGTTAGTTTAGCTGATGATTGACAGATGATGTCATTGCAGGAATGAGATCTGAGCTTAGGATGTTGGGAAAAATATTTCAAAAACATTTCAAATAAAAGGCATAAATAGAAATAAAAGTAATATGTTGTAAATACTAACAATGTGTACATTAGCCTTTTGACAAGGCCCTCGTGACTTGGCTATTTTTCTCGGCAAGTAAGCTAGTAGTGGCTGCATAACAAGACTAGCCGCCCAGCCCGGTGAATGCGCGATCGAGCGACGTGAGTCCGAGGGCCTTTTGGAACCTGGCCTGTATTTCTTATGTTATCCTTTGTTCCTAGCGAGGATCTGCTACCGTATAGGTAGGAGCCAATCAGCAAACGTATCTTCGCATGACGTCAGCATGCATTTGGTATGCAAATTCGCCTTCATCTCGAGCTAGCGCGGCCCGTGCAAGCTACTAGTACCGTACATCAATCATGGAAAGCAAGCCCCGCAGATACCGTTGTGATTGGTCGATAATCCTCGGTAGGCGTGTTAGCATACGAATGTCAACTCGTGAATAATTCATATCGGACGATGGAAACCCAGGTTCCAAAAGGCCTCGCGACTAAAGTCGCTCGATTGCGCGTTCACCCGGGCCGTGTTGATTCTTTTCGTCGCCGGCTAGTCTCATCTCAGGCACAGCATGACGAGGAAAATAGCCAAGTCACGAGGCCTTGTCAAAAGGCTAAGCGTACATTTGATTAAGAACAAAGAGGAGCTGGGGTGACAGAGCATTATTACTGCTGCTGCACCCCACCTTTGGAACTCCCTACCACACTCAATTAAAATATCTACCGCTAAAATGGTTTAAAAACAATTTAAAAGATATTTCATGCCAGATTATTTTGATTAATTTCTATAATAAATTTTACAATGTTATCTATTCAATAATATTTACTCTGTCTTATGTCATTTTTAAATCTTTCTTCGTATATTAGGTATGTCTGTTAGTCGCCTTTAGCATGCCTTGGGATGGATATGTGGGCATTATAAATGATGTTATTATTATTATCATCACTGATGCTTATATCATCACAAGTTTTCTGTTAACTGCATGATCCGACATTTAATCGTACTATTCCAAGATTATGTAGCTTTACAAGAAGGCTAAATTCCTTGTCCATAGAATGGACTAATTTAGTTTTGCCCATTTCAAGATTTTGATTTCATCAAAATAATGGTACGGCATAACCGCTTTGTTGTCGCCATATCGCTCAGGAGAAGGCCAGAAGCCGAAAGTTCTACTTTATCACAAAGCTGAATGGTTGTCAAAGAAACCTGCAGAATAAAGTACAAAAACTAATAATATACATGTATATGATAATACACACACACACACACACACACACACCCACACACCCCACACACGCGTATACATACAGAGAGAAAGAGACAGACAAAAGAGAAGAGATAGAATGGAGAGAAACAAATGATTACATGTTGGAAAAAAAATAATGAATGCAAGAAAACAGAAAGAAAGACAGCGAGAGGGAACAGGAAAATAATTAAAGACATTTATTTTTTTTCCATAAATCGCTTCGATTTCCTTCCCCCGACCCCCACATTTTCCCCTGGCTTGGTATAGTATCATAAACTTGCCCCAAAGTCAATACAATACGCCCATAACAGAATAATAAGTCAGTGTATATCATTTGCCCTGATCTGATATTCTGATATTCGGAGAAGATAGCCCTATGGCTTGATGATTTCAAATTATGTAGTCGTTTACTCATGATACAGACTGAAAAAGAGATAAGACATCGGAACAAAGAAAAGAAAGGAAAGAGAGGAAGTGTCGTGGAGACACGTACAAAATTAAAGTGAACCGATTCTGATAACTAAAACCGTTTGATAGTAAATACACAGGAGAAGGGTAAATGAAATAAACCCCACTTTCAAATTGAAAAGCCCTCCGAATAATATCACAGATTGTATTCGTTCCCTCTTGAAACGCCGAACATGCCCCGGTGCAAGCAGCTGAAAATACAATGGCGTCTTATTTTGTTTACAAAAGTGACTGATTCCTTTATTTTTTTTAACGCTGCATTTTTCATCAAAATAATACCATACACGAAGTTAAGAGTGAGGCAACAGACTAACATTAAGACTGACGCTAGTCAAGTAAGAGAAATAAGTGAAGAGGAGATGACAAAACAGACACTGAAAAATGTGTAAGATGTTATGGGACATCGTCTGCTTAGACAGGACTGGTCCTTCGTGTGTCGTCACACATCTCAGCAGCGTTCAAGGAGCTCTTCAGCTGCTATATCGGGGGCTGTATTTTACCGTTTTATAATTGATAATAATCATTAATTCAAATGTTTCCAAGCGTTGAATTTGGATAACCTTGTTTAATTTATGCCATCTATGCAATAATAAGTATTAAGCCAATATTTATTTTGATGGAATTTTCTTGCAATGTGATCTTTAAAGAGTTGCGACATGGACGTCTCACTTTTCTGGAAACTATAAAATCGATCTTCACAGGAAGTGTACTGAATCCGTGAAATCGGTGCTGAAGGATCAGTAGAAAATCGATAAGCAATATCGATATTCGACATACCTTTCTACATAGAGATAAATTAATAATAGCAGTTAATGATGACAATAGAAGGTGAACATTCTTTCAAAAGCCATGTTGGTATTATGTCAAGGGAGCATAACTTATTGGGAAGTTTGCAAATAATTTTCCTCACATCTTCTTCGGTCGAAATTCTTTCATGACCGCCCTCACATTCAAAGTACATGTATTAGCTACATTTAACTTACCAGGTATAGACATATTGGCTTCCGCAATTTGATTATCAAGTGCCTGTCTTATTTTCACTATCGGATATGTGAATGCGTTCTCTTGTAAATCACATTTGTATTTTCGGAATTACAAACCTTCGGAATATCGAGCAACCGTAAGGACCTAAAAATTTCCAAATATTGCGGACCAAGCTGTAACGAGCTCCCAAGCATGTAAACATTACCCTCGAAATGGTGAGACTTTACCCCAGGCACACCCCAACAGACTCGGACGAAACAAACCTTGGTCATTCGGGGTAAAGCACTTTTTGCATTTTTTTTGACGGTCTCGTCAATGTGACATGGGTATTGTACTGGTTAAAAAATCATCCTGTTCAATTCAACGAATTCAGTCTTTCAGTTCTATTCAAATTGATATTTACCCATTTCACCATATCTATTGTCATGATTGTATAAGTTTGCAAAAAGCCTATTGTTGTGGAGAAAATCATTTTGGGGGCATTACAACCTTAAACAACAACCTTACAACATTAAACACAAAGTGTCTCATTCATTTCAGGTAAAATTTACATAATACAATCTAGACTATTGTAACTTTCTTGGGGCGCAATTTGGTGTCAAATGATCAATTTCAATATTAAATTGTAAATTGTGAAAATTGTTATGCTTTCTCAAAAGTAGGCATATGATATTGTCAGGATTATGTAAACACACCCAATGTCTAACAGGTGCATTCGGAAAATGGGTGTGTTTACATAATTCTGACAATATCATATAAATATATAGAAAGATTGAATGAGAAACGAAAGGGGAGTAACAAAAAGTAACATAAAGAAAGATAGAAAGAGAGGTGGAAGGATAAAACAAAAAAGAATGACATCAGGAAAGATAAAGAGAAGACGTCATGCCGTTCGAGTCAACGTCGACTGAAATCCAAAAAGTCCAATACTACTAGTAGTCCAAAACTAGTCAACAAAAGTAGTCGAGGGTGATGGTAAATGCTCCACCAGTCGACTTTAGCGCCGTACAAGTCCACACGATCGAAAACTTTTTTAATATCTTCTGGTGCCGGTTCTTCTTTGGTCTTCATTGCAAGGAAAAACTACATCATAAATTTACTGTTTATCCTTTCAGCGTGTTCAGTGCATCTCTCAAAAAGTCCAGAGTTGTCGTGTTTTCGTCATGACTACATTATAATTAATTATAATTTACAACTTAAATTTATTGTAAAATGAGTGAATTTAGTTCATAAAATCATGAGAGAAAAATTAAGTGGATCAAACTGTCCAGCGAGGCACCACACCCTGGAAAACTCTACCCGGTCGAGCTGTCCAGCGTAGGTGATCGGGTTATCCAGGATCGGGCTGTCCGTTTGTCGGGCTGTCTGGACCTTTTCTAAACATCTGCCGCGGCGATGTGCGCCTAGCGCGTATAGTAGTGAGCTTTCGTATGTGTGGACTGGAACGCCGTCTTAGATTTTCCCAGCTACAATGGACTGCTTTGTGTCAGCTGCATACCGCGCTTTGTGCAAGAACGGCTCACCCGTCCACTGGCTTCTACCTCGTCCACAAGTCAGATCGAGAACACGTCAAACATGGTTTTGCCGTCTTCTCTAAAACGTGAACCTCGCTTCACCCATTGTTAGCTTCATGCTTCACCTACTTTGTACGCGGTCAACACAAAGCAGTCCATTGTGGCTGGGACGATCTAAGACGGCGTTCTAGTTGACATATCCGAAAACTCCTTAATTGTCTGGGAGCCTGTCCCGAATCAGTCTGAAGTCTGATAGTATCAGACTTGACCCTTTAAAGTAACTTAGTAACTTAGACCATCCATGTCATTCACAACAAGCTTGTCAGTCTGAACGTAGGCCCCCAAGTCGAGTCGATTTGAACCCATCTAACATATGCACCAAACTTTGTCATAAAGGAAGTTGTATGACTATACATTATAAAACATAAAAAATGGCAAAAATATTCTGTTTGGATGGGTTGTCAGACGGCCCCTAAGAATTGGGGTAAATTTTTTCCCCCTAAGGCCCATAGACCAAATTTTGTCAGAAGGAACAGGTATAGGTGTACATAACAAAAATATAAAAACTGACAAAAATCTCATCGGGGAAGGGGTGTAACACGCCCCTGAAAAACCCCACCAAAGTGCCCCTAGACCAAGCTTTGCTCCCCATAATGATCTGGCTGTAGAGAAAACCCCCTTTTTGGCATTACAACCTTGATAACTCAAAACTTTTCTAATTTTATAAAAGCAAATTTACATTGCACAATTTTGAGTATTGTAATTTTCTCGGTGTGGTGTCAACTGAGGAGAATCGAGAGAGAGATTGAATGTACAGAACAATAGATTACATTATGAAAAAAAAACAATGATAAAAGCGAGAAAACGGAAAGAAAGACTCAGAGTAAGAGGGAGAAGACGTTTAGATAGGAAGAAAAGGGAAGACAGTAATTTTAAAAAGAGGTTTTTCATCGACGTGCTATAAAGATTCATAATATGTTTGTAATAATGGGTATGTACCCCTAAAGACTATATAAAAATATATCCTCTGTAGTCTTGATCCATCATAATTATGATGGCCATATAACTGCCCAAAGTGAGAAGACTGATAATAGCCATTACTCTTAAAAAACAACAACATTCTCTGAATGTCTGTCGTTAGTTATATGTATTTGATATTCATCCATTTAAACATAAGCTTGCAATGGAGTCGCCCGAAAAGAGAGAAATGACAAGAAAGTGAGAGGGGGTGGCAACGTGTGAAGATGATAATCTCTCTTTCATTCATTCATTGGTTTTTTCATACATTCAAAATAGTCTATCAAAATCAATGATGGCCTATTAAAAACAATGTCGCAACTGTTGGGGTGAATTTCACATGATTTTCACAAAAAAATATTTCATTCCCGTAAAATAAATGAACAACATTAAAAAAAAGTTATTTTATTGTTTGAAACGAACGTTTGTCACGTGTACTCTTCTGATGTCTTGATGTTATTCGTAACTATGTAGGAACACCGTACTGCATTTCAAATTAATATTTGCACATTCTTGCAGTCATAATGCAGCTTTGAGTGGGTGACATGGAGCAAGACGAGTAGAGGCGGATCAGGATTCTGTACAACGAGAGGGGCACGAGAGGGGCACGAGAGGGGTACAATCCCGAAAAATATTTAACAAAAAAGGTTTAAAAACAAACGAAACAAATTGTGTACATAAGGAATGTCACATTGGGTTTGAACAATTTAAATCGCCAGTGCGAGTATATTCATCGGCCAATTAATGATACACCCCGGGGATTCAACCCAGGTATTCAACCACGCATCAAAGTCATGATATTTTTGGAATTTTTCTAAAAAAATATTTATATATAGGTAAGCTTATATTTCATTAATTTCTTTCTGAAATATAATGTACCACTGAGATATACTTTTTAGCTTATTCATCATTTCATACTGGTTTCCTAATCCGAGATGTAGGCTTAAACTAGAACTGACATGGGGACATTTTTAATACAATCGTGCGACAGTTTATCTAACATATTTGCTGTGTTCCTCTATATAATCCTCAAATTTATTTATTCATTTCTGATATTTAGACAGGATGACTCATTATCAGTAGTGGTGGTGTTTCATGAGGCCCTGATAACAATAACTTTTATGTAATAATAGTTACTAAAATGCATTGATATAAACTCAACAACAACAACGAATACATAAGAACATTATATGAATATGTATACAAAGTATTTGGTATCCCTGCAATGTGTTTTTTCAGGAAAATGTATATTTCTAATAATAAACACGATATCATCTTATTTTTTTGCAAGAAAGACATAGGCCTAATACTCTTAACACTGAAAAAAATTGGTGTCAAGAATGGGGTTTACAAATTCCATTCAGTCATGGCAGATCGGACAGCGCTGGAGTTTGTGAACTGTTTAAACCTGCTTCTTTTGATATTGTGAATGTTACACATGATGATTCGTAAGAATTCTTAATTATTCAAAACTCGTAATTTTGAAAGTGAATGACACTCCAATTACGGTGGTCAATGTATACGGTCTAAACAATGATAATGCTGCGTTTATGTTAAGGTTTACATTATATGTTAAACGAGAAATGGGAAGAACCATTTAATATTGGGTGAGGTTTTGACACTGTGTTAGATGGGAAGAAGTGGGAAGAACCATTTAATATTGGGTGATATTTTGACACTGTGTTAGATGCTATACTGGATAGAATCCATTATTACCACAGAAGATATGAATATATAGTGCTAGAAAAATTACTTGAACTCCTGTAACCTACTCCTCGCTAGTATACCCTTTACAATTAGATTGTCTTTTACTTTCCCTTTGTATACAATATATTTATACCCTAATCAGCATTCTTACTGTAAGCAATTTGTTGGTATGCTATCCGATACAGCGAAGTGATAGACAAGGCTGCCCCATTTTCCCTATTTATTTCTATTAAGTTGTAGAAGTTCTTGGTATAATGATAGGTACGTCAACATAAGACTATTACAGGAATACAAACTTGAAGATTTTGAAGGTCATCCTTGTCGTAACATCCCTTTCTCCTGGCCAGCTAATACTGTTATGGATCTAAGTGTAAAAATTCAACTTGATACGTAATTTCTTCGAGCTCAATTACAAACCGAAATTAGAAGAAATAAAGACGACATTACGTATTTGGAGCCTAAGAAATCTCACTTTGTACGGTAAAATTGTAATCATTATAGGCTTTGATCATCCCTAAATTTATATATGCTTTCGGTATAATACCCGATCCACCCAATTCCTTTTTATTGAATTACAGAAAGTCTTATTTCACTTCCTTGGGAGTAATAAACCGGACAGGATTAAGAGACCTTCTACTTAACAATGATTATCAAGAAGGCGGCCTCAAAATGTCGCACGTGTTGTATTTTAAGCCTTAGTCACAACTGCCCGTACGTTTTTTCAGGACGCACGGTTTCGTTTTTTCGGGGTTGGAAAAAACGTAGAGGTCCGTGGCAGTTCGCACAGGGAGTATAAGTAGTAGCGTGGTTGCGCGGGCTTCATACGCAAGGAGCATGTATGTCTTGCAGTTAACGTGCGGCACGCAAGGCGTCAGTACGCCTCAGTCGGAAATTTAATCGTGAGTGTAACGTGCAAATGCCGTGCGATTTGTATGTGCTCCGTGCAGATGACGCAAGGTTCACGTCCGTTAATCGCACGTAAACCGTACGTGTTGCAAGAACGTACGGGCCTGTTGCGCCACATTCACGCCGGTAGTAGGGTGAAAGCAAGATGAACGTACTAAAACCGTACGGCGACAGTACGGTCGGCGGTGGATTTCCACCCTCTTAGCCCCACGTGTTCTCTTCCGACCCCTGCCTCTTGCTCCAGGCATTGTGATTCAAGAGTCAGTCCTGATTTATTTATTTATTATTATTTATTATTATTTCATCAAGGTAGCCCATTCAACAGAAGTTGATCTTCCATGGGGCCCTGAAAATACAAAAAAACAAACTATATACAATTAAAAATGATTTGAATTACAATCAGATGAGCATACATATATCAAATAAGCAGTAACATAAATAATTATAAACGAATTCAATAAAACTGTACCAAAACTAAGCCACAATAAATAATCAGTGTCAGTAATCATAACTATTAAACTTACTGATGTAAGGATAAACAATGATAATATAAAGAATGAGAGATAGAGAAAGGGAAACCTTGGGAGCAGAAAAAAATAAATAATGTTGATTCCAAAAAGTGACAATATCTTAACTCAGATTCAGAAAATGCTTCTTCAAGGAAAATTTAAAATTGTTTAAATTACTTGTTTGCTTGATATTTATAGGCAAATTATTCCTTAGAGTTGCACCGTCATTACATATTGCATGCTTATAATATTCTGTATGACATTTACCAATTATAAGGTCATGATTAGCACATTGCCGAGTGTTAATATTATGTTTCGTTGAGACTTCTTTAAAAAAACCTTTGTAAACATCAGCAGACAAATCATAAAGACATTTAAAAACAAATATACATCTAAAATATTTAACCCGTTCCTTAAAAGGCATCCATTTCAGGCGACCAAATAATTTATTAGATGGAGTATATAATTACAATTTAATATCAATCTGGCAGCTTTCTTTTGTAATTTCGTTATCTTTTCTATATGACTCAAAGATCTATTCCCCCAAATTTCACAACAGTAATCAATTTGTGATTGAATAAGACATGTATATAATAATTTCATTGAAGTTTCATCAACATATGGTTTTTATCTATCTATTTTTATCTATCTATCTAACTTTATCTATAATGGAAATAAAAATTGATTTCCAGATACTCCAGAATTCATTTACATCACCAATATCATATAAACGTGACCAAGGTGCTGATTCTAACAAAGCATACAATTCCTCCTCATCAAAATACTTAAACGATCGGAAAGAAATCGTTATTGGTTCTTTGATTTAATTTGCGAATAGCATAAACCATATAATGATCACTAACAGAAGTTAGTATACAACCATGTTCAACAATTGTTGAAGAACATGTAGTAAAAGCAAGATCAATAAGTGTACTGGAATTGTTCGTAACACGAGTAAAAGTATCAATTAATTGAACAAAATTATACGAACCCATCAAATAATCTAATTTGTGAAATAATGGCATATTCTTCAATTTACTGTAATCACAATTAAGGTCTCCAAAAACGAGTACCTCATCTATTGAAGAGTTTGACGAACATATTAATTCTAAGCTTCCTTCAAATTTTTCAAAAAAGGAAACATCACAAGATGGTGGTCTGTAAATACTTATAATAAAAATACTTTTCTGAAAGGGTAAAGTTATTTGAAGACATATCATTTCTAGGTGTTGATTTTCCAAATCGTTTCTTCGAGTATAAAAAATCTTATCTGATATATAAACAGCTATTCCTTCACCGTGACGTGTTCTATCTTTACGTTCAACTCTTAAGCCATCGAGAAAAATCTCACTATTAGATATAGAAGAGTCACAAAAAGTTTCATTAAGGCAAAGAATATCTATAGTATTGTTATATAACGAAGTGATTCAATTTTGTTAACTAAGCCTCTAATATTCAAGTGTAAAAATACATTTCCATTCGATAGTATAGGTATTTTACCATCTACGAGAGTAAGTGATTTTGAACATTGGTTGAAATGATTTTGTGAGGACTTATTTGTAGGAATAACAGACTTAATACAAGTGTTATTTGTGTCTACACTTACTGTATTGTGGTATATACATCTGTCATCGGGGCACTCTCTTCTTGGCCCCATCCTAGTAATAAGGACAGAATCTTACTTTATGGCCAAGCTGTGAACATTGGCGACACTGAAGTGGAGCTCCGTGTCTACATCGTTGAGCGCGATGGTTCGGCTCTCCACAATATTCACATTTAGAAAATGTCTTGAAGAAACGTCGGACCTCCTGAAATTTCAGAGCGAAAGTGTGAGAACTCTGTTGCCCGCACGGTTTTTATACCGGCCGCAAATTGGCCGTACGTTGCACGCACGTGTTTGCATGCGCCGTGGGTGGGACACACGAAGCACGCAAGTCACATGCACGTTTTCAGCTATCATTGGATACCCGCGTAACACGCAGGTGGCCCGCAAGGAGCGCATGCGCACTTGCGTGACCATGACATGCGTGCCTCGTGAGTGCTGCCTGCGGTATTCGCGCAGTTTTTACCCCCAGCAAACGTGCGACCCACCCACGCTATTCGCACTACCCTCTTGCGGAGACTGTGTGTGTTCATTACGTCCTGTCCACGGGCTGCCTGTCGTAGCGAGAACGCAGAAAATAATGTGCATACACATTTTCGGCCTACGGCTTTAGCGTGCTGTCTGCGAACTCGAAATTCCGTACGAACAACCTGCGTCCCCCTTGCGTTTCCCCAAATTTCTGCCCGTAAACCACCCGTAAACCACCCGTACAAGCCCGTACGGGCAGTTGTGACTAAGGCTTTAATTATGCAATAAAAATAGCGTGGGTGAAGAGCTAATGAGATATGGATAACAATGGGAAATGGAAATATATTTAAAAACTATTACTTCGTAAGTTCGGGGATGAATAAACAATCTATTGATATAAATACCAATGATTTTGACAATGTATTCTGGATAGATGTTCTAGAAGCATGGACGTTTTTAAATAATACAATTAATCCCTTGAAGTTTAAAGATATATATTTATTCATATAAGGACCGCTATCCTTAACGCGTGACTAAATGAATAGCGGTTTTGTATGAAATAGTGGTCCTTTTAAATTGCGAACAAACCATAAACAAATTACCTCGTTATTCATAAGGACCTTCATTCATAACTATTCATAAGGACCGCTATTCCTAACGCGTGTTAAATGAATAGCGGTTTTCTATGAATAGCGGACCCCAGATTTTCAAACACTGTGGTTGAACTCGCTTATCAAAGTTGATGAAAAAGTAATCTTATGCAGGAATTGGTTTCAATCTGGTATGCGATATTTCAAAGACATTTAAAATGCTTTAATATTGCTCGTTCATGTCATATGAACCAATATTTTGTAAGTTTGGAAATGAATCATTTATATGTTATTTTTCTCTGCCACATGCTATACCATCGGAATGGAACTGAGAAGGTAATAAAAAACGTCCTTATAACCGATCATGCTGATCCACCAATAGATGAACGATTAAGTTTGTTTTTTTTTTAAGTAGGAAGGTCAAAACATTGTCTTATAAGGCATTTTTGGAAAATAATATATCCCTTTCAGATACAAACCAGCAATCTAAAAAGCAAGCTGATCAAAGTGAAAATTTAACAATTTCACATATTTGGAAATCTCGTTTCCCACTTCTATACAATTCTTCTATTGACAATAGACATATGGATACGTGATGTTCACTTTTTCGCACTTGATAAAATACGCTAAGTTTTAGCTCAAGTACGCGTCCAGAAACTACTTTTTATTGCTTCACCTCGCCGTAGTTTTCTTAATGTTAATTCGATATCAAATAAGTGAAGCAGTTCTATAAAATTTGACTTTTCAGTTTTAACGTCGTATGAAGTACCGTCATTTTAGATTTTTTTTTTTTTAATGCTTTCTCCATTTTTGAGTGAGCCAAATTAACAAAAGTCAAATAGTGAAGCAGCAGCTGAAAGTTCAGATCATTCTGATTCTGATGATGTGACAGCTGATGTGACAGATTGGTTGACAAAAACCACCGTCATTTGTTGGTTTAGTCACTGTTTTCGTTTTAAAATGTTACCCTTTCCCCCTCACGTGGCCTTTAATCAAGGCGCCTTGTGCTGCTCTGTCGATCCCCTGGTCGCTCCTGGAACCGCGCGGAATAGTCCTCTGATTATTGCGCGGGACGTCTGTGATGCAGAAAGACATCCCGGGCAATAATCAGTGGAGTATTCCGCGCGTTTCGAGGATTGCCCAGCGGATCGGATAGACAGAGCAGCACAATCGCCTTTATTAAAGGCTACATTGTATGAGGCATCCGATCGGAGGATCGGATTATGTGTTGACAAATTGTTTAAAGATGTTTTCATATGCTACGGAACTTTCAATTTAATTTCATTTGTAGAAGAATATCAAAGTAAGACTTCTTGTTTAAAGTTGGAATAAAAGGTACACTTACCTGTAATTTCTGTGAAACCCATATCCAAACTGTCATCTAATTCTAAGATGTGAATATGCAGCTGTTTAGTTGCAGTCCAAAAATAAAAGAAATACAACATGTAGTGATATTGAAATTTGTTATGGGGTTATAGCCCTCAATACTTTTATTTTGTTAATACAATCGTCTTATTTGCGAAATATTTTATATATTCATGGAAATATAAGAATATAAAATTGAATATATCATAAAGAAATGGTGAGAAAATTACAATGCCCCGACCGGGATTCAAATTGTCCTCTATAGAAATTCGTTGGCATGGATTTGCCCGACTTTAGAGGGAAGACCTGTCTCATTGGTAGGCCATTATATAGCGTACGCATGGAATTGGTATGGATGTACCCCCTACGCTCGATGGAAAGAGAGGGGCTATATGTGAGATTGTTATTTTGCTTCGACGGGAGCCCGGATAGCTCAGTTGGTAGAGCACTGGTCATGTAATCCAGGGTCCTGGGTTCGAATCCCGGTCGGGGGCATTGTAATTTTCTCACATTTCTTTTATGATATATTCAATTTATAATTTCTTGGTACTACAAAATTTCAATATGGCACGAAAAAGAGACATGATAACGAAGCTTTTCGACCTACATTCAATCGCACGAACCCCTTCTTTGCAGACAAAAGGAGTTCGTCCAAGCTTTGCGATTGTTTTGAAATTACAACGTCTGGGCTGCGTCCGGGTTCATCGAGTATAATATAGTTGATTTCAAGTAATTTGTTATATACCTGCGTGATAAGCTGATGAGTGCAGGTTGAAAAGCTTCGTTATCATGCCTCTATTTCGTGCCATATTGAAAAATAATTTATTGTCATTTTCTTTTCAGGGGGATTTTGACCCCTGATATGGGTCTTGGGAGGACCGACTGATTGACTTTTCCCTACTACCCTCCCGTCACCCCCAGTGCGAGGGGAGACGGGAGTAATATCCTATAGGTATCCATATCATAGTGAAAATATTTTCGAAGGAAATTTTGGTTGGTTTGGTTGTGGGGGAGGGGCTCCTTCTTTACACCGTGGCAACCGATATTCCTAAGTGACGTAATCTCCTACACCTCCCATCCCCCGAATGATGTCTACGGATTGGTTTAGTCTGTCATAAGGGAATGAATAACATAATTGAGGCGATATACAATAACATGTTTCCAATGGTATGAAGGTCATTTTCCCCATTCATTTCAATTTAGTTGTTGATAATAGGAATGGCTTATGCGACAGCCACCCAAGTGTGCGGTTACGTAAACCCGAAACCCCAACCCCAACCCCAACCCTAACCCTATATATTGTTTCATTTCGGGAGGCTGTCGCAAAAAGAATTTTACACTAGTATGCTTCCATGATATAAGTAAAAAGTAGAAATAAATTAAATTGAAATTTAAGAGTCCTAAAATATGAAGCGGCAGAAATCCCCTCCGTTTTAATTTTTTTTTTATATTTAACAGTTACATGTTCCTCCCCTTCATCCTGTCTCATCGAACATTAACCCCCACATAAAAGAAATTGTAGCACAGAAAGAATTAAGTTCAACTAAGAACATTCTTCCCCCCCCCCCCCCCCCAAAAAAAAAAAAAAAAAAAAAAAAATGTTCAAAGTTCAATTTAGAAAGTATGTCATGCTTACATTAATCGGACTCCCTGAAGCCGAATTTTCACAAATAAGAAGCTGAATTAAAAAGAAGATTGAAGTAGGGGCAGATTTTGATACCCTAAACAGGGAAACCCGCCTATCCCCTATTTTTATACCATTAACGGCGCTTTTATATCTTGCTTGGTATTTTACATTTTAGGCCTACAACATCATCATAAGAAATGTAACCTAATTTGGAACATATTACCAAACTATCCCCCCCCCCCCCCCTCCTTCCGCGGATCTTCTTCTTATCCGTCTCTGAATTTGATACACTTTTTCTTTAATTTTGCTTTTTTTGATACCCTAAACGCGTAAACCGGGTTATGCGCCTATTGCTGAAAAGGTACACTTTTTATCCGTTTTTACGTGGATGATGTACCGTACCGGCCTCAATGAGACAACCCCCCCCCCCCCCCCACCCCCTCGGCGACCGCCGCACAGTGGGCCAGGTGTGAGCAAAAGTGAGCCAAAATAGGGATTTGGTCAATGAAAAAGGATTAATTTTTTTCACGTTCTAAGCAAAGGTTACAACATGTAGAACACCTCTTAGCAGTATTTATTCTTGAAATTAATTTTAAGTGGGTCATTTTTATTCAAATAGACCCGAAACTTTGATTATTTGTTATGCATTGTGTAAAATGCAATACTGCGTTTTATTAAAGCTTTTTGCCAAACGGGTTGTTTAATGCACTTCAAATTGAACATGCTTATTCCAGAATAGTTATTTTAAATAATGATAGAGTTTACAGGCGAACTCTTATTCCTCTCGAAAGTAATTTTGGATGAAACACAAAATATTGGAGGGAAAATAGCATTTTATTTTTCATGCCCAAAGATGGTCAACATTTCCGTCGATTTCCGCGCTGAAAATATCATGATCGCCTTTCTTATAGTCCATGCTTTACACTGATACCAAATTTGCCTGCTACTTTTTGCAACTTTTTGAGTAAGAACCCATTTTCCACCCGCATGTTAGCCTCTTTTTCGCCTAAATCTTCCATGCGATAGAAGCGCGCCATGTGTTCATAAAAATGCGCAGGAAATGCACACACAGCAAAGAATAAAAGTTAAATATACTTTTTGACATGAGTACCGAAAGAAGCTTTAATAGTCTCCTGGCCCTTTTTAGATGATGGGACATGTGAGAAAACAACTTATATCCAAACATATGGATTGCATTTTAATCTTTAGTCCAGTCTTCAGTGGTAGAACACTCGTCGGTCAAGAAGAGATTCCAAAGTTTCCTCAATGAAGTTCGGAAACAAAAAAGTGGAGGGAAACATAACAGAAAACGAAAACTGAGATAGAAAAAGAAAATATAGAGAGAGATGGAGGACAGAGAGAGAAAAAAAAGATCTAAGAGAGAAAGAAAGAGAGAGAGAGAGAAGGGCGACTGGGGCGGCATGTTCATCACAATCTGTGGATAGGATTTAAAATACATCAAGCGGGTGAAATGACTACCACTACTGCCTAAATTGATCTGGTTTCTTTTTTCAAACATCGCAGTTTTATTTTGATGCCAAAGATGTTCAGTGGTGTTCAGTATTCTAAGGCATGCTCAACTTTTAACAATGTTTATATCCCGAGGAAATTGTTTTATTTTGTTCTATTCTTCGTTTAAGGTAAGACTTATCCTGTTATTATTAATAACCTTTAAGTGTAGATGTAGTTCATGTTTGTGATATTGCTAATTTGCTATATAAATTGAATAGACTTCTGTTATGATGTAGGGTAATATGGAGATCTGATATTAGTTTCCAATGTCCGTAAATGCTCCTATTTTGTATAAATGAACAATTGCTTGCTTCCAAGCCAGAATTCTTTAAACGACCCAAACTTGTCAAACAATGTGAAGTTTCTCTTCTTTGAAAAATGCGCTGGGCTGTAGAGAATTTGTATCTTTCCTTCAATAAATGAAGTCCAAAAGGCAAGATTTAGCTCGCCTTTTGAGTGCATTATTTATTTTTATCTATCTACACGTATCCCATCCATCTATCTTTTCATACACGCATCCCTCTATCTATCTATCTATCTATCTATCTATTTATCTATCTACCTATATTCCTCTGCCTGTATATCTTTATAAAAGATATATATTTAATAAAAGCATGTTTCTTATTTGTAATTAGTTTTTAATTTATTTTTAATTAGTGTATAGTCCTATATGTACATTTTCCCTCTACTATTCGATTATTTTCAAGGCTTTGGAACTGTTTAGTTAGGACATATAGACCCATTGTTGAGAGCGCGCGATTAATGACTGTCATGTAGTTTAAAATTCATACCGGTTGTTTATAATTAATATAATTTTGAAACCTTTGGAGAAAGTATGAATTGTATCATAATTTGTCCAACACCAAAACCAAGCTCTCAAAATGTTCTCTGTCTTTTTTTTTACAGACCCAACATTTCTGAGTAATTCACAATGGCTTCAGTGAATATTTCAAGGCAAAGCTTTTCGAAATAATTCACTCTTCTGACAGTATAAACAGTACGGCAAAAGGACTTAAAATATGCATGGATTTTATCAAGGTATTATGATTTTGATAACTCGATAGTACCTACGGAATTATATTTTATTGATACAGGTACGTTTCTCTTTCGCAAAGTTATGAAGGCTACAGGGCGTTCTTTCATTTTTTAGAAACTTCATTTAATAACTCACTTTTCAGTTAGCTGAATATTAAAGGGAGTGGCAAGTCGTAATCCATGGGCCTGACCAGTTGGCTTGACTCGGGGAAATTCGGATACAATCAGGTCCAATCGTGCGCTACCGAAGGAATGTTATTGCCGGATTCCTCGCGCGATTGTTAACTCGAATCCCTCCATACGCAACCGACCAATGAGATTCAAATACTGGAATAAAGAACGCGCGATCTTGTTTACTCAATTTTGGGTCAATATGGGCGAACTTTTATTAGCTGCGCACGATAAATTGAAGTCGCTTTGAACTTTGATCCAGAGAAAGGAGCAGCCAACTGTAAAAGCGCCCATAGATTGCGACTTGTCGCTCCCTTTAATACTTTATTAGTATATGCATTATTAAAGTTTACTTTCAAGTCATGACATCATACATTGCAATACATTGTAAATTTCTCATTATTATAAATATTTTCCAGTAGGGCGCCCCCTTTAAGTCACTCTTACGTACCATATGCCCGAGCTTTAAGTTAACACCGTTTTCAATTGTTGATATACAAGCGTAAAGATCGCATTATCAATTTTCTGAAGTAGGAAAATCATTGTAATACGAGAAATATGTTATTTTCCATTGGATTTTGGCAGCCAATCAGAAATCAGTATTTTAATGACGTCATAGGTATTCGAAAATATGTTTATTGGATTCTACGGGTCTGAATACCCATAGACCCATCATCTAAGTGTAAATTTTAAGTAAAACTCAGTGAATATGAATTTTGGCGCACTTTGGAGCCATTCTGGCCCACTGTGCGCCGTGAAACCATAGCGTTACATACACACTAAAGAGTGTGTATGTAACCATGAAGCTAGAAATGATGTAACTCTATGCGTGAAACATAGAACCTGTATAATGTGCAAGTGCGCTGTGCAAACACGTGTGTTGTATCGCATACATTGAAGCCATACATGCGGATATGGCCTTGGAGTATACACGTCACGCTGTTTTTGGTAATACACCAATCGATGTTTATCCCCTTTACAGGTAAAGAGTATGGGTTGGGCATGAAGCTAAAAACCAGCTTCACGGGTTGGCAGAATTATTACTTCCTCCGGAAATTCAATGTTTAGAAATGAATTTATGAAATATAGACGGCACGTCAGCCCTCAAAAAGTGCCTCACAACCCTCTAAGAACCATTCCCCGCCCGTGGGTACCAAAAGGTGGGGACCGAAAGAGCCAGGGGAGGAGCCTATCCGAACAAAAAAAAGGGCCCAGAATCCTTAGCGTAATATTATGTAAATAATATTGAATGGCACACTGACCAATATTATTACCTGTACAGGGCATTTTTAGCTGGAAAATGAAAAACCGTATTTAACGCTACTTCGAATCCGTCACCGGAGCAGGCAGTACGTGCTATATTGCCCTCTTCCGGGTTTTCCCCAGAGACTAATGTACTAAAAAAGAGGGCAACATTTTTGTCATACCCCAACATTTTTTGTCAGTGCGCTTTATAATCAAAGGGGCATACGAGCAGTGTTGTTTACGCGTTAACCCATTCGAGACAATTGACCACATTTTGTGGTGTGGCTTAACAGGCGACAGGCTGGAATGCTCCCCAGGGAGTGGAGAATGTGCATACACTGTGTGCGGGCGTGCCAGAATCCAATGACCGGGGTAATAATATATATCAGCGCTTTGATGCAGTTTGGGAAAGGCGCTTTATAAATGCCAGGATTTATTATTATTATTATTACAATAACTTTTGATTCAGAGCTCTAAAATATATACCAAAGAGCAAAAATTTCTGCATAATACTAAGTCCATTTTTGTTGCAAGACCATATTGCGTTTGATGCCAGGAATTTTAAAAACGAAAATAAGCTTTAAAATCCTTAAATTGGCAACACATTGAGAGGTTCAAAATCATTGTTTTTTTTATGAAAATTGGAAATTTTTTTCAACTTGTCAACAAAATTTATAGCCCTGTATATTATTTTCAAAGACATTACACCTTATTAGATGCATGTAGCACCAAAAGAAAAATATTATTGTTGCCAATTTGTAGGACGAAATGTGATAAATTTAGCCATTAAATAATTCCTGTCCTGAAAGGGTTAAAGTGTACAAAGGTTTAAACAATGGATACGTCCGGTAACAATTTACGTCACAATTGCTTGGCCGAGATTATATATCTGTATGAATAACCTAAAATCAGAAGGACAAGCAAATAGACGTGTTTGTAATTGCTACAAAGCAGCCATATAGATGATATAGAGTCTAGGTAATAATTATATAACATTCACTGGCCTTGAGGTGAATATCATAATTTATAAAACGGGTTCAAGAATGTAGCCATCCTGATTGGTCAAATAACACCATGTGACCGTGCCAAAAAAAAGTGATAACAAACGGCAGAAAGGCTCTAAAGCACGGCTGAGATGCGCGTACGCGTACCTCTGCTGCGTGCAAACTTAAAACGCAACGAAATCGCGTAGTTTAATTGTAATTTTAACGCAGGGTTTACATGCGCGCACTGAACGCGCATGACTTTTGTTGGCTGCCCTTCTGTGATGCTATCCAGGAAAGCAAATGGCAGCCTCCATGACTGTGTGACTCTTGGCGATTATATGGGGTTCGTAACAATTTTTATAGACTTCATAATCATATTGCGAACCCGTTTTATAAAACTATTAATACATGGTTGTGAGTTCGTGCATTAGTGCGATCTGGCAACACTCAGGTTTTTATCATGGTGTCAAACACACTCGGCTTGCGCCTCGTGCGTAGAGTACACCACGATAAAAGCCTTTGTGTTGACAGATCGCACCAGCGCACTCCCAACCATGTATTTAATAGTATAGCGAGCTATGAGCATATTTCACGAGTCGGCACGACGAGTGAAATATTTTCAAAGCGAGTGCGATATACCCTTGTGTCCCACGAAAGAAAAGCCATTCAATATTATTATTATAACCTATATCATGTATATGCCAATCTTGTAGGAATTGCAAACATGTCTGTTTGCCTGTCAGTCCCTCGATCTGATTTCAGGTTATTCATACAGGTATGTTATCTGGGCCGAGCAATTGTGACGTAAATTGTTACAGCGCGTATCCATGGTATAAGCCTTACTGCGCGCATGCACATTTATAAAAACGCACTGACCAGGCAAAATACGGTGTAATATTCAATATTGCACGGCAAATTTAGTACAGTAGCCTATGGGGAATTTGGTGTTGCATTTCATATGCCCTGATATTGCACGCGCAAATCAAGCGCCGCTAAAATGCCTAAAATAATATTATACAAATATACCAAGCTGTGAGAAAGTGTAGTGGAAATTATTTATCTGAGGAGGGACTGCATAGTACTATTTTTTCCGAGGGGCAAAGCCCCGAGGAAAAAATAGTTACTAATGCCAGTCCCTCCGAAGATATATAATTTCCACTACAATTTCGAACTAAAGGCTTGGTATATTTGTTTTATATCCCTTCTTTACAACTAATTATAAAAAAAAAGAAAAAAAAAAACAATATTTTTACTAACCTTATCCATAGTACCGTACAATTACATGACTTAGCTGTTTGATCGAAGACCTTCGTTCGAATGTCATGAATGTGACGAAAACATGCAGGGTGAACGGTGAAAGTCTACAAATTATTGCTACTGCATGTCATGTAGGGCCTATAGTACGATAATCTAGATCGTGGTCTGTGGCTATGCACGACGAATAGCTCACATTTCACTTTCTTCGTATTTGAACTGTCACTTCAGTGTCAGTGGAAGCAATGAAATCATCGATATTTGCCCCTTGTAAGAGGTCAAAGTGAACTTCCTCGGAGGCCGCCATGTTTGTTTACATATCTGATCCGAACCGATTTATAGCCATACGCCACTAGCTGATTCGGATCCAGGCGCGGGGCTAAAGTTCCGGTGACTTGCGCCGATACTGCAGGCGGCAAGGGAATGAGCAGTCTGTACAAGGTCAAGGACTCGCTTAGCGGGTCGTCTGAGCTTTCGAAGTTGACACAATTTTCTTTTTCAATGAACAGTGACTAAGTGAGCAGGCGCAGTAGCGCCTTGGAAGAAAATATGAAATAGAGCATGCGCAGTTCTGCCCAGGAAAAAATAGTTAAAGATATTCGGAACTCTGCCAGAGATTTGTTTTTTCTAGTTAAATTATATTTTATCACGTGATCACCAATTGACCAATCATGTATTTAGAATACTCATGAATATTCAAAGAAGGGATATAAACAAATATATACTGTAATGAGAGGGTCTGGTTGGAAATACGGTCCCCGAGGTGACGTGAACCAAGAATATTTTAATGATGGGCGCAGCCTCGAAGCAAAATGGCCGTCTTCACGTCACCGAGTGTACCAGTGACCCGAATGTAGGCAGTATATAATTATTTGGTTTATATCCGTCATCTTAAACAAAAGCCTAATTCTACTCATCTACTTGATCATCTGCACTGACTGCAGGGTATCGTAGACCGCACAGGTACATACACAAAGAGTTTGAAGAAGGGATGAATTTACGAGGATATTAAACGCGTATTAAATGATGACATCATCACGCGGTGCATGCCTAAAACAATAGATACGCGCAAATGAATGTCGTCACAATGTAGTACGCGCTCAGGCTGAGCAGCTGCTTTTTTTTTCCTTCGCGTCGCGAGTCGATTTTTTTTTTGGGGGGGGGGGGCGGTGGGGCGAATAATTCATTGTTTCCCGCTGACATCATAGAATATTTCATTTTTTTCCCTCTGATGATGGGGAAAAAATGATGACTATTTGATGACGTCAGCAAGAAAAATGAAGTAGACGTCAAGAAACGGATTTTAAGAATATTCAATTTCTTGTTGTGTACACTCCTAATGCAACAATCTTACGATGAGGGATATAATATACAAATATATACTGACATGCGAGGGTCTGGTTGGAAATATGGTCCCCGATGTGACGTGAAGCTAGACTATATGGTCGTCACGTCACCGAGGGTGCCATTTTAAACCAGAGACTCGAATGTAAGCAGTATATATTTGATTTATATCCGTCATCTTGAACAAAAGCCTAATTCTACTCATCTACTTGATCATCTGCACTGTACCGCACACGCGTTTCCGTTTTACACCGTTGCCTAGGCATTTTTTCGATTAATCGCTTCGAACGTGCTGGTTTCAAAGTCTAGGTTTCAGCTCGCTTCATGCGCTATGAGCTCGAGCTTGCTCTGCACGCGCGAAGTATGAAATCGAATGTACACACGTACTCCTACTCTGCATGTTTGCGGCGATCGGGTGTATGTGTACGTGTACTATAGGGTCTACTGCACTGGTCTACTGTCTCGGATTGTCTATATGGCGATAAAGAATAACATTAGAGTTAATTCATGTTGCATTGCAAGGTAAAAGAATTTTAAAATGTAGCTGAAAGGCAGCTAAGCTGAAACAGTGTTACCAGAAAGCGAGGGAATTAAACAGAAGGGGTGGGGGACGAGGAATATACGTATAATAATTATAGCCCAGGATCATACATTTAAAGAAAATTTAGGTGTTTTACTAATATCGAGAAGATAAGAATAATAAGAATAATAATAATTGATTTGAAGAAATATAGTTATATTTGCTACAACTATAACTATAACTATAACTGCGTATCTAGCTGTAACTCTTTGTGCGCCAATTAGAGAAGAGGAAGCCTCATCAGCATGAAAGAAAAAAAAAACAAAGAAGACGGCCCTTTCACGCTTCCTTCTGTTTTGCTTTTCCTTTCATCCCCCTTGTCTCTCTTATATATTTTTTTGCTTTTATCGTTCCTTATATATTTCTTTTAGCTCGTTTGCGCACAAGATGAAGTGTAGCTACTGTACAGTTACTGTAATGCATATCTTTGCTGTCTGTGCAGATGCTGTGCATGCTAGACCTCACTGGGGGCGCTGACGACTTAGACTCTTTCACCAGCGCACTTCTTGGATTTTTTCGCGAAAATGCCTAGGCAACGGTGTAAAACGGAAATGCGCGTACCGCACACGTAGATACACCGACAGTTTCAAACGCGTATAATGATCACATCATCACCACCGCGTACGTGCATGCTAGGCTGCCTAACAATAGATACACGCAAATGAATGTCACAATCATAGGTCACAATGTAGTACGCACTCAGGCTGAGCAGCTGATTTTCTTTTTTCCTTCGCGTACGTCGCGAGCAGGGGGGGGGGGGGGGGGGGGGGGGGGGGGGGTGGGCGGCAGGAAAAAACTTATAGTTCATTTCTTCCGGTGACATCATCGAATAGCTCACTTTTTCCCGCTGGTGATGGGGAGAAATGAACTATTCGATGACGTCAGCAGGAAAAATGAAGTAGGCGTCAGGAAACGGCTTTTCTATTAAAAAATATTCATTTTTTGTTGTGTACACTCCTAATGCAACAATCTTACGTTGAGGGATATAATATAGGATATTATATAGACGGTATATATTATTAGACGTTTTAGCTCAAAATATATACACAGGTGGGATAACAAAGTTGTTATATACATATTTACAAAGAATATCACTACAGGAATACTCATTCAAGGATTACACATTGATTGCATGTAATGCAATATAGCAATTGAATGTACACGCTGAAATATCAGTAAAAATATCAAAAAATAATACTGATAATGAGTGATACCTTTCATTCATTTCGAAAAGCATGATCATCCTACATTTTTGGGCTACGAAACAGAACATCAAACATGTGCAAAACAGGACAATAATAAAATTCTATATTACAGACAAAGACAAAACAAAAAAAAATCAAGTGAAATTTTCATAGCAATAAGGATGGATATGAATACCCCATTTTACCATGTAGTTCTATAAACTCATCATTAACCTATGGTTTGTTTGTACAAAAGAAATCCGTTGAAATTCGATGAGGAATAAAAGTAAAACCTCAGTTAGGAAAATAAATAAATTTCCTCTTGCCATTTTATGTTATTGGGAACAGATATTGCAAAAAATAACAAACCCCAAAACATATATATAAAGGTGTTCAAACAACAGTTTTTAAAAACGATTTCCAATGATCTGTCCAGCTGATTCAACGCTTTAATTGAAGATACGAGGGTCCATGTTTATACACTCTCAGAAATGGTGGTTAAAAATAATTAGTTTGGTTAAAATATGAAACTACCCACTCTTGGAAAAAAAAAAGTATGTAAAACATATGGCGATTTTTTTTAACCAACAGTTGGTAGGTTCTTAATTTAATCATCCTAAAAACTTTTCTGAGAGTGTATCATTCTGTTTTATACTTTGGCACAGAAAGTAAACCTTCATCTACCTACATCGTATGATAATGATGAATGTCACTTACTTAAAATAAACTTTCTTTTAAATAGGATGGTGCCAAATTATGTGTGCATATGTACATCATAGTAACAGGCTGAAATTCATTTCTCAATTTGCATCCATTTCAGATTGCTAATCATTCACATAAAGAAGTCTCGTAACTTTTGTTTGAAATTATTCTAGCAGCTCGTTTTTTAACTTTCTTGAGTTTATCCGTTTTTTCCGGATATCGATTCGACCACACGGGGGAATAATATTGTAGACTTGTATTTTCCATAAAAAGTATGAAAGAATTAGAAGCTACCTCATTATAGAGTGCTACATAATACATGATTCTATCCTTCATTTTCATATTTTCACCTCGCAGACCACTGGTGGAACAAAATAAATGGGCAACAACTGCATACGCTGGACATGCAAAGAGAAACTTTTCTGAAATATTATGGATTGTTACTTGATTATCTTGCCGGAAAACCTTGGATTTTGAGACCCCTACAAGTTTGACGACACACCTTTGAATGAGAATACTGTTCCACAATACCTGCAGTGAACTGCCTCAAGCGATTTGGAACTTTAGGTTGTCAGAAATTGGGCCACCATTTTATGTTTTATACAGGCTTTAATGTAAGCTTCCTAATAAAACATCGTATTGCTCTTCATGATATGCAAAACTAATTGATGGAGCAATGTCACAAATCTTTTTTTAAAAAAATCAATTTTATGGCATATACAAGTAGCTTTTGGGAACCTGGAAACATACACACCATGTTCATGATTTAATTCCAAATGCCGGGCATCTTTCTTAACACGCTGTATCGTATAACGTTTTTCTAAAATGTTGTTATCAAATTACAAATTTGCAAATATTTACTCAGTATTTTTGTGAATATTTATATAGCTGCAGTTGTATTATTATAATAACCTGTACCTTCTATCAAGTATTTATTCGATAATACATTTAATTTGTCTTCAGAATTCAATTACAAATCATTCCGATCATTTCCGATGGAGTTGAAAGTGTATTTTGCCTGCGTATTTGCATTAATATTTATACCAACATACTCAAAAAGCCAGAATATGTTGAAACTGATCGAGGGGGATGAGGCCACCCTTAATTTCTCTTACCCATGTGAAAGCACAGAAGTCACATTGCAACATGGCTACAGAGCCCCTTTTTACAGATCAACAAACACAGAATCTACAGATCAGATAGACAGGTACAGTGTAGAGAACAATAATGGTAGTGGTTTTAACTGTTCGCTGCATCTTACTATCAACCCTGTCAGTAGGACTGATGCAGGCACATATATTTGTCAGGTTTACAAGGATGGTCGACTCCTACCTGAGTATCCCAGGATTGGATTAGATGTTGATTATCCTCCAGGTAAGGCAACCTGTGAACTGACCGAAGATTACGAGCTTGAAGATTGGGGCGCATTGTCATGCACAGCTCCTGTAGGGACTCTACCAGGACAGATTGGTTGTTTCCAGGATAGCGTAGTGTCACCACCCGTACTTGATCCTACACAAACTGACACTGTTTTACGACATGTCTTTTGGGTTAGATATACTCTTCCTGTGTTTTGCTGCTCGTCCACATCAGACCAACCTGCTGAACAATGTGAGTGCAGGGACTTCGTATGGGTTCCTAATAAAACTGGCACATCAGATACCACTGTTGAACCTTGTACCGTTACCACTCCGGAACAACGTTCATCATCATCATCCCAGAACGCTACTACCACCAACATCAAGACAGTTACACCACAAACAACTACAATACAGACCACTTCAAATAGTGACTTTCACTGGTCTTATGGGTTCATCATTGGATTATTCTTTGTGATATTATTCCTTTGTGTAGTTGTAGTATACTATTACAGGGCTTCCAAAAAATATGTGCGTTTGAATCGAAATGAGGAAGTAGAGTGTAAATCTCTGAATTGAAGGAGAAAATGTAAACAGTAAAAATGAAACAACAGTAAGTCTATACAATTTTAAGTTAATACAGCAATAAAACTCAGTAGTAAAGAAAACATAGATAGAATATAGTTGAATTTCTGCTTATTTATTACAATTTTATTTAAAATACAGGGTAGGTGCGTTCAGCTATAAAACTGCTTTACATCAAAAATAATGAAATACATAAAACACAAGGAAATATGAAAAATACATAATGTACACAATATAATAATTACAGCGATAGCAAATAAGGGGGAGGGAAAAGGTAGAAAGAGGTTGCCTTTAAATGATTTAAACGATAGGGGATATTACAATAAATGTTTTGCTGATTGGCAACCACTATGCTTAAATATATCAATTGAATGGTTGATTTTATAGAAATTGGAAGCTTGTTAAACAGAAAGCTTGCTCTAAACGAGAAAGAGCGTTTCTTGAAATCGGTTTTGGGGTATTGAATACCAAGCAGTGAATTGACAGAATACCGGGTACAATAGTTACAGGTGCGACGATTTATTAACAGTTTTAGGTATGTGGGGGCCAGGGAATTGATAATTGTGTAGACTTATAAACAGTAATAATATTTATCTTTGTTCAACAGATTGCCAATTTAAGGTTGCAAGAAGCAGGCATCGTGGAGTATCGTAATCCTTATTTAAAATCAATCTCGCATATCTATTTTGTAATTTTTGTAATTTCAGTACGTTGGTCTTTGAACCAGCTCCCAATGTGTGGTAAAATTCGTGCAAAATAAAGGTTTACTAGAGTCTCCTGAGGTATCATATGTTTTATACGACGAAAACATGCTTGCGTGTATGTGAAGCTTAAAAATTGAAGTGTTGAACATTTCGTTTAGGCTCAGAATGGCTTGAAAATTCTTCCTCACACAGAAACCTATGCCTTTGATATAATCTATATGCCTATGCAATATACCTTTGCCCATTTTGCTCAAGAAAAAAGTCATTGAAAGTTAATATTTAACTCTCAAAAGTTCATTTTTGACAATTGCTCAAAAATTTGGTGGCATGGAAGGGGTTAACGGTAATTTGTGCAAAGTTTACACTGCCCAAATCAATATGTTTTATATATATGTAGTAGTATGACCGTGTAAATCATGTTTTTAGTATTTTTCAGTTTAGCATATGGAGGGGAAAATGTTAACAGTAAAACTGATAACAGTAAATCTATGTGTGTGCATTTTTAGTTCATAAGACAGTAAAAATCGAAAGGAAAGAAAACATGGATACAGTGATGTTCAATGACTGCTTGCCTGTATGTGAAGCTTAACAGCCATTTTTGCAAAAATACTTAATGAATAATAATTATGAGCAATATGTTTTTAAAAATATTTTTTGGTATATTCTGTTTAGCATACAGTACGTCTATTTTATATTTATTTGAAACAGTAATTGGCATTTGAATCGTAATAAGCAGGTAGTCGGGTTTCAACCACTACTTTAAAGGAGACAATTTGAACAGTATATCTGACATAACATTAAAGGGCCCCTGCAACCCAAACGCAACCCAAGTGCAAGTTTTTTACATTTATTTGAAACAGTAATGTGCGTTTGAATCTCAATAAGGAAGTCGAGTTTCAACCACTGAAATGAAGGAGAACATTTAAACAGTACAACTGACATAACAGTAAATCTATACCATTGTCAGTTGATATAACAGTAAAAATGCAATGTAACAGTAAAAACGATGCAATGTAAATGAGACTAATATGAATTAATTAATGCATTTATTACATACACTGAAATAATATAGGCTAATTAGACACGTACAGAGATGCAAAGCAACAGAAATTACATTGGCTTTCACATACTCATCATTTTCTTGTATGAATTAAAAATCACCTCGTGTTTTTAGAATATTTTGATGATGTTGTTGATAAACAATTAGTTTGATAAATACCCTAAAGATTTTCATTATACATGGTAAATGCGATTGGGAGTATCATTATTTATATGCCTGGATATCGTGGATGAGGTTACCTATAATATTTAACTTTTCTAGCGCTGTATGCTGCTCATGGGGTTGATATGATGTTGACTTCACGCAACGGAACTCTTAACAATAACAAAGTAAAGCATCAGGTTCCGGTTAACATCAATGCAGTTTTAAACATCAATCTACATGTTTGCCGCCTTAGACCTTGGTGTATCATCAGGAACCTATGCGGTAGGAATTGTTCCTTGATAATATGCACTGGGCGCTGATAACGATAGCCAGAGCTGCATGTACAGCTGGTAATAATTTTCAAAGCACTTCAAAACCACATCGCAAAAGGTACTCAAATATTCTTATGTGCTGTAAGAAAATGTAATCTTAGCACGCGTCATTATCATTATCAATATTATCATAAAGAGAATTATGTATTAGAATCATAATTGGTATTAGTTGGTATTATTATCATAAAGAGAATTAAGTATTAGAATCATAATTGATATTGGTTGGTATTGGTATTATTATTATCATAAGAGAATTATGTATTAGAATCATAATTGGTATTAGTTGGTATTATCATAAAGAGAATTATGTATTAGAATCATAATTGATATTGGTTGGTATTGGTATTATTATTATCATAATGAAAATGATGTATTAGAATTATAATTGGTATTAGTTGATATTGGTATTATTATTATTATTATCATAATGAAAATTATGTATTAGAATCATAATTGGTATTTGTTGATAGTGGTATTCTTATTATTATCATAATGAGAATTATGTATTAGGATCATAACTGGTATTGGTTGGTATTGGTATTATTATTATCAGAATGAGAATTACTTTTAGAATCATAATTGGTATTAGTTGGTATTGGTATTATTATTATCAGAATGAGAATTATGTATTAGAATCATAACTGGTATTGGTTGGTATTGGTATTATTATAATTATCATAATGAGAATTATGTTAGGATCATAATTGGTATTGGTTGGTATTGGGAGTATTATTATTATCAGAGTGGGAAAAATGTGTTAGGATCATAATTGGTATTAGTTGGTATTGGTATTATTATTATCATAATGAGAATTATGTATTATGATTATAACTGGTATTAGTTGGTTTTGGTATTGTTATTATCATAATGAGAATGATGTATTAGTATCATAAGTGGTATCAGTCGTATTAAAGTTCCCCTGCAACCAAAATGCAAGTTGATTCCTGTTGATGTGCAGGAATGCATACAACTTATATTTTGTTATTCAAACATTTAAATATGTTTCATAAATTTGTGAAATATTCTAAAAATAATTTTGCTCAAACATGCTAAGCTCCACCCTAATAAAAAATGCCCCGGAAATGGTCTGTCAATCATTAGTGAGCTAAGGAGAGACAGAGGTATGTAGTTTTTCCAGAGATGACCATTCTGTTCTAATAGACCATACAATGCCTACATAGGAGTTGCTTTGGCAGACATGCTGTAGCATCATCAGGAAAACGATGGTATCGAGGAGGAATTGTTTGAAAATATGCAATTATATTGTGAGTATGTGCTGAGCTGGGGGAAGTAACATTCCACTGTCTATTGTAGAATGTTAGTTGTTAGTTTAGCTGATGATTGACAGATGATGTCATTGCAGAAATGAGATCTGAGCTTAGGATGTTGGGAAAAATATTTCAAAAACATTTCAAATAAAAGCCATAAACAGAAATTAAGAAGTAATATGTTGTAAATAACAATGCGTAGATTTGATTAAGAACAAAGAGGAGCTGGGGTGACAGAGCATTTACCGCTGCTGCACCCCACCTTTGGAACTCCCTACCACACTCAATTGAAATATCTACCGCTAAAATGGTTTCAAAAACATTTGAAAATATATCTCATGTCAGATTATTTTGATTAATTTCTATAATAGATTTTAAAATGTTATCTGTTCAATACTATTTACTCTGTCTAATGTAATGTTCTTATCTTTCTTCGTATATTAGGTATGTTTGTACATCGCCTTTAGCATGCCTTAGGATGGATATGTGTGCATTATAAATGATGTTATTATTATTATTATTATTATTATTATCATCATTGATGCTTATATCATCACAAGTTTTCTGTTAACTGCATGATCCGATATTTAATCTTACTATTCCAATATTATGTACCTGTACAAGAAGGCTAAATTCCTTATCCATGGAATGGACTAATTTAGTTTTGCCCATTTCAAGATTTTGATTTCATCAAAATAATGGTAGGGCACATCCGCTTTGTTGTCGCCATATCGCTCAGAAAAAGGCCAGAAGCCGAAGAGTTCTAGTTCATGACATAGCTGAATGGCTGTCCTTACCAAAAAGAAACCTGCAGAATAAAGAACAAAAACAAATAACATAAATGTATATAGTAATATACACACATACGCACATTTCATTGTTTTGTAGATTCATGGCTTTATTTGTTCAAATTTGATATAACTATGATTCATCTTTGTAACATTCTATTATCATGTATTTTTTTTTATTCATGGGCATGTCCAATGTATTTCCCACACGTTACCAACTATTATGGACTTTTATTAGGGAACTGTGGACATAAATTGGTATACAATATCACTTTACTTGATATTTTGTCTGATCCCAGGTTTAGGAGGGCTATCAGCTTGATACAGTCATCAGATATACAAGTATTTTTTGCACTGAGTAAATACAAGGCCTTTATGTAAAACCGCCGCTAGCTGCATGAGTGTAAGCTCCCTGAATAAATAAAGTAAAATGAAATGAATTGCATTGAACTGAATTGGGTATTCTTTGGTTACATAGGCAGCGGAGAGGAGATCATTCTACGATACATTCTCTTTCTAATACTGTCAATTCTTTACTTTTCTGTCTCCATTTTATTATCACTCTGCAGCTTTAATCGACATCAGTCTAAAGAGTTGTATTTATTTTGGGACTATCTCATCGCTCAGTTCTGTCGTGAACCCTCTTGGACTAAGCGGAGAAAAATCTATTTAGGAAAACATTATTGCTTTCATTGGGAAATTTATGTTTGTTTTGTACATGCAACAGGACCTTTTAGACCACATACACATATTTTACAAAGAATGATTATGGTATACGCGTATTTGTCCCCGCCCCACATCTTGAAAGAAAATATATTGATGATTATGTGATTCCATACCTTTTGAGATTTGAGTGGCGGGGTGGGGTGGGACGCGGGGTTACCCCCCCCCCCTCGGAAAACACAATCAACTACGCCAAAGGACATGACAAAAATTGAAGATATTTGTGCACGTGTGCCACCACCTCTCCTGCTGATACTTTTGATACATTTGATACTAATACTAATACTAATTTGATACTTTTTGTTACTTTTTAGCACTATCCGGGAGCACTGTCTTGAGACATGAGGCCCCCTCCCCCCTTCGACTTTTTGATTTAATTTTACTTTAAATGTAAATGTGATGATAATGATCATTATGTAGACGAGGGTGATAATAATGAAATAATGATAAAGAAAGTTATATAATGTTGCTATTAAACTATTAAAAATCATAAAATTTGAGGTAGACAGATCAGGATGAATAGAGAGATATACACATGTACACACAGAGACAGACACACAACCGCACTAACCCACATACAAGAATATTATACACAGAGGGATAGAGACAGACAAAATATGAGAGACTGAATGGAGAGAATAAAATGCATGTTAGAAAACAATAAATGCGAGCAAACGGAAAGAAAGACAGCGGGATGGAACAAGAAAATATATAAAAACATGTTTTTATCGATGATTTATTGCGATTTATGCCCCCCCCCCCCCCCCCCACAATCTGGATATTTGCTTTTCACTGGCCTGGTACAGTGAATAATTGATTTTCAAAATGAAATCATTATAAACGTTACATTACACGTGTACTTGCCGAAACAGTAATGACAACAGTAATTACAACAGAATAATAAATCAGTGTGTATATCATTTTACTCTGATCTGATATTCTGATATTCGAAAAGATGGCCATGGCGGCTCTGTGATTTCGAGTTATGTAGTCGCTTATAATACAGATTGATTATAATAAAAGATGAGACAGGACAGAGCGAGCAAATGGAAGAAGTCTCGAGTTTAGATATAGGAACAAAGAAAAGGAAGGAAAGACAGGAAAACTGGAAGTGTCATGAACACGCATACAACATTAAACTGCTTACATACACTATACTATAGTTCGTTCTCTGTTCAGTTCCACGATATTAACTTTAATGTGAATTATACCTCAGTCACACCCGACTCCATACCGATTCGTAGTCGACCAATTCTTTTCCATTTGGTGTAATGTGATTTTTTCCCGATCCGTTGTCGGGCTGGTGTCGGCCTGGCCCTTGTTGCCCTCACTGATGTATGATATGATACAAAGCGAGTTGGTAGTTGGACGTCCTTTTGAATGGCCGACATCTTTTAACACATCATGCTCTATTGAAGAGTGCCTGTTACAAATGACACATATAGTTCAGCACAAGGATTGTCTGGTTCACAATGAGTGGAGCACATGGTGGACCTCTATGGAAAGGTGAACCCCTATGGAAAGGTGGACCTCTATGAAAAGGTGGACTTCTATGAAAAGGCGGACCTCTAAGGAATGGTGGACCTCTATGGACATGATTGAAAGGTGGTCCTCTGTGGAAACCAGCTTTTGCAGCTAGGACGCTCCACCCCATGGGAGGAAAAATAAAGGAATGAATGAATAAATGAGCACATGAAGGTTAAGTCATTTTGATGAAGGTCATTTTCCTAGATGACTTTATAGTGGTTCATTTTTACTATGATGACAGTTAGTTATCCTTCAGGGTTGTTGAGAAATGAATCCTCGTCTGGACGAAGTCAGATTTACTAATTATTTTACTGTCGGATATTATTATGTGAATGAGTTCGCTTGTAAAACACATTTATATGTTCGGAATTACAAACCTTAGGAATATCGAGCAACCCTAAACACCTAAAAAATTCCATATATTCTAAACCAGGCTGTAACAGGCTTCCAATGGCCTTAAAACATGATAACAGTACCCTCAAAATGGCGAGACTAGATACACACCCCGAACAGACCCCGACAAACATTGCCATTCGTGGTAGCCCACCTCTTTTGCCGTTTGTTTGACGGTCTCGTCAATGTGACATGGGTATTGTACTGTTGGAAATATCCTCCTTTTCAATTCAGCGAGTTCAATCTTTCAGTTATATGCAAATTGATATTTACCCATTTGAACATGACTTTTGTCATGATTGTATAAGTGAAATATTTGCGAATAGCCCATTGTGGCGCACCCACGCGATACATTTGAACTTCATTTTAAAAAAAATCCCCATCTGCTATTTTTTTCATTTTTTAGTCATTGTGTGACTGCTACGGTCCGCTTTCATGAGCGTCGCACTTAGTTGACTGCGGTCCCACACGTAGCGTTTGCGTCTACCCATTTTAACCATCTTTCGCGTTATTTAACGCGATCAGGAAAAATACAAAATCATATTATGGTTGTGACAACCTACGGCAGAGGCGGGGCTCCAGGGGGGGGGGGAGGCACAGTGTCCCCACTTTTTCAAGTACCCCGAAATGTGTCCCTTTTTATCTATGAAAAATGCCCCTTTTTGTAGCTGATAAGTGCCCCTATTTTTCGTATAGTGCCCCTTTCTCTTTATAATAAGTGTCATTTTTACCTTCTGATAAGTGCACCTTTAACCTCACACATTACTGTCCCTTATGAAATCTAATAATTGCCCTTTTTTGGTCTAATTTGTCCCCATTTCCCGTTCTAACTGTGCAATTTTTCCTTGTGATAAGTGCCATTTTTCACTTCTTTCTGATAAATGCCCTTTCCACCTCCTGATAAGTGTCCCCTATAACTTCAGACATTACTGCCCCTTTTGATATCCGTGCCTTTGTTTATCGTCTGATTAGTGCCCATTTTCCGTTCTAATAGTGCAATTTTTCCTTCTGATAAGTGCCTTTTTTCCTTCGTATAACTGAGCCCCTTCTTTCTTTCTGATAAATGCCCTTTTAACCTTCTAATAATTGCTCCCTTTAACTTCAAACATTACTTATCCTTTTGATATCTGTGCATATTTTGTTTTATTTTCTGATTAGTGCCCATTTTGCGTTCTAATAGTACAATTTCCCTTCTTATAAGTGCCCCTTTTCACCTTCTGATAAGTGCCCCCTTTAAGTTCAGACATTTACTACTGTCCATTTTGAAATATGTGCCTTTGTTTTCGTATGATTAGTGCCCATTTTCCGTTCTTATAAGTGCCCCTTTTCACCTTCTAGTAAGTGCCCCTTTGAAGCTCACATAGGTGTCCTCTTTGAAATCCCACAAGTGTCCGTGACCTATTTTCCTCTGATTGGTGCCCATTTTCCGTTCTAATAGTGCAAATTTTCCTTTTGATAAGTGCCCCTTTGTCTTCTGATAAGTGCTCTACCTATAATATATTGTACCTATATACTCCTATGTCGCTTACGAACTGTGCCCTAAAGTCCACAAAAGAATATACCTATAGCTCCAAATAATAATATAGCTTCATAATAATAGTTCCCCCTACTGATATGAGCACCATGAGAGGTAGTGGAGCAGGGGGCAGGAGGGGCACAATTCCCTAAATTATACAAGAATGAGCAGTGCCCCAAAATCATAACAGGAAGAGGACAATTTTTTTTCTAAATTTTTTCCAAAGCTCGCTCGCTACGCTTTCTCGCATTTACCACTACCTTCTTATCATAGACCTGGCTGAATGGCTGAATGGTTCCTGTAATCCCTGTGACACCCTTGAACTTGGATTTCCAGATGATTTTGTAATTTTCCGACTGGACAGGAATGACATCCACCACTTGTGTGACAAAAGTGGTGGCGGTGTTCTCACTGCTGTTAATGCGAAACTGTGTCCTCGTAGACTAACCACCTTCAGCATCCTAATATTGAAATGGCATGCATCGAGATTGTAATTGGAAAAGCTAAATGGATCTTGGTCACCATATGTAGGCCACCAAATGCCAGAGTCGATTATTGGGACTGGTTACAGGAATTTGTTGATAAAATTCAGTTAGAAATGTCGACCAATTTTTGTGGTGTAATGGTTGCAGGTGACCTTAATGTGAATTTGTTAGAGGAGGTCCTACCACACTCTATTCGTCTGTTATCAATCTTCAGTACCCTGGACTCGATTCAGCTCGTTGAGTCGTTCACGAGGCCATCTAGGGATGAAGTAAGCACTGGTAGTCTTCTGGACCACATATTTACCAACCGTTCAGATCTGGTGCTCCAGACATCCGTTTGTGCAAACCCTGTTTCCAGCGATCACCATGCTGTATATTTCAAGGTTAAATCGTCTAGAAATTTCACATCTAAGAATATACTACGTGACTTCATGAACTATAAGAGAGCAGACTTCGAGCACCTCAATCCTTTGCTTCAGCTAGTGCCTTGGGGCCTCTACATCAATCCGATGGACATTGAGGATTCCTGGGAAGGTTTTCTTGATGTTTTTGAAGCAGCTGTTCCGGACTCGGTGCCCAGATCTAGGCGACGCTCCAGGAAATTCAAACCCTGGATCACCGCAGACATTAAACGCTTGATTAGGAGGAAGCACAAATCCTTCAAAAGGGCAAAGATGTCTAATCTTGTCTCAGACTGGGATTCCTTTCGCATTTTACGCAACCAAGTAAAATACGTGACTGCCTACTGGCAGTACGTCACAAAGCAGAGCACAGTTCCCTGTGAGCCTCCGAAGTGTGACTTTCCTATAGCGTATTTAAAGTCCTTTGAAATTTCAGTCACAGATGTCTACCGGAAGTTTGTTGCACTCCAGACGAAAAAAGCACCAGGTCCCGATGGTCTGTCACCAGTATTACTAAAGGAAACAGCGCTTGTGTCCTGTCACATCTTCCAGCGTATGTTTAGTATATCACTCGCCTTAGGCAAAGTTCCAACTTCCTGGAAATCTACAAACATTACTCCAGTTTTTAAAGCTGGTGATAAATCCTGCCATCTAATTACCGACCAGTCGCTCTGACGTCGCTAGCCAGTAAGATCATGGAGTCCTTTGTTGCTAAAGCTATTCAGAACCATTGTGATACCACGTGTCCAATCACCGATGTGCAACATGGTTTCCGGAAGGGAAAATCGTGTTTAACTCAAGTCTTGCATCTAACAAATGAGTGGATGCATTAATTAGAAGGTCCTTCTTCATGTCCAGTTGATGTGATCTCACTTGATTTTTTGCGAGCATTCGATAAAATGCCACATGATGTCCTTCTCAACAAGCTTTCACTACAGTACAATATATGCGGAAATCTTTGGCATTGGACAAAGTCGTTTTTAAGTGGGCGCCAACAGAGAGTCATTTTTAGAGGTGTATCTTCCGCATGGGGAAGAGTGTCATTAGGGGTACCTCAGGGAGCATAGTCGGTCCCCTGTTTTTCAACTTATTCATTAATGACATTCCAGCTTGTGTCTCTTCTAAGTGTGCATTGTCCGCTGATGACACACTGCTATATCGCCCAATTAGGTGTGGGGATGATGTCCATGCCCTTCAATGTGATCTTGACAGTGTATCTACATGGTGTTCTAGAAATCGAATGGAACTGAATGCAAAGAAAACGAAAGTTATGCGAATATCAGGAGTAAGGAAGACAAATGTTGGTATTCCATCGTATCATGTGAGCGAAGACCCAGCAGATGTTGTGACTGAAATGAAGTACCTAGGGATAATTTTAAACCATAAGCTTTCTTGGGATAGCCATGTCACCTATGTCATCTCCCGTGCCAATAGAATGCTAGGTTTAATTATTTCTCTCTCTTCTGGTCTCACCCCCTCTTCAATTTTCACATCGTATAAGTCATTGGTTCTCCCCATATTGGAATATGGACTGCCCGCTTGGAACCCTTACAATCGTTGTCTATCAGATAGACTGGAAAGCGTCCAACGCCGCGCAACCCGTCTCATTCTCAAACAACAAAGACAGCAAATGACGTACCAAAATAGGTTACGAATGTTAAACTGGTCAACCCTGAAGTGTCGCCGTACATACCTAATCATTACTTTCATAGCAAAATCTCTTCTTCGACTCATTTCTTGTGAAGATGTCCTCACTAACATACACGTGGTTGGGCGGCGACTGGATGACTTACGTTTTAGACACCTTAGGGCTCGTACACAGCGGCTGTCTAACACGGCCATGTTTCTTTTCCCAATTCTCTGGGATTGTTTACAAACCAATCTCCTAAAATAGCTTAGTTGTTGATAATTTTGTAAATTGGAAATTAAGCCTCAGAAACCACCTCACATCTCTCGATCCCATTAATTGACTTTCATGAATGATAAATTTGTTCAGGCCCATAACGTTCTGGCTTGTTAAGTAATATTCATTTCATAACGTACCATAGTAAATTTCGCATTTTGATAGTATATTATTCTTAGACTATATTAATTCAATTATATTTATATTATATTTAATCCTATTCGTATTTTTGCTTGTATTCATTATGGTCTTACATAATGCATCTTTCCAAATTACAGATCTGAATGTCATACTTTGCAATTATTTCTCGATTTGTCATTGTAGTATTTAGTTTGGCTTACTTTTTAACGGCTAAAATAAAATCTTGCAGTAAATAATCAATTAGTTTACTCAATGCGCACTTTTCATGCTTAACTTTGTCCATACCAATACTGAAGAAAATTTTCCGATATTCACAAAACTGTACTTTCGTCAAGCTTGTTTTAATATCCTTGATATCACATCATAATCCGTTTAAGGTTGAGATACAAGATTCATAATATTATGTTGTTTCATATAGCTTTGCATGTATGTGTGATATTCTTTAATATTTGTTCCCTGGTCGCGCCAACTTGGTCGGGGAGGAAGACCTGTGGGTCATGGTTATTAAGCCAGTATTTTCAATCATTCATTTTCTTTTTATGTACGAATACTCTGTTTCCTCTTGATGGATGTTGCCAAATGAATAATGAATAAATAAATAAATAGGAAAATCGCTGCTATTCAAAACATCTTTAATATTTTTATGAATAATCATACCATTACACTCAACTGCTAAGCAGTTTTTTTTTATCTAGAACCATGTTAAGACATAAACAACAATGTGTTAAAAATGATCCTCGACAGTGTATTAATCAGAACGTAGCGGTATACTAAAGTCTCAAAGTGGCATTTTCCGCCTTGTTTTCACCCTTTCTAGGTGCCCTTTTTTCCTCCAAAACTGCCCCTTTTTGTTGGCCCCCGGTTTGAAAGACGCTCCGCCGCCCCTGACCTACGGCACAGCAAGTTTTCGGCATTTAGATTGAGAAAAGGAGAAATCACTGTTGTCACAAAGTCAAAGAGCGTGCGAAGTGAATGAGACGTGCTGCGTTGCTATGCGTTGCCAAGCTATTGTTTTCACCCAGCAGCCGAAATCACGACGAACGTTCCCGCAATGTTCGGATCGCAGAATACGATATTGCTCAGTCAAATCTCCGATTGCAATTAATGGTAAGCTTACTTTTCATCATTTATTATCAATGACGGTAATAGTCGCCTATTTAGCTTGCTCAAACATATTTTTTCTACAAAACTAATCTGACGTCATGGGTTTACCCTGAATGTAAAATCTTGTTTTAAAACGTTTCCTGTGTTCCTTTGTAATTGTCAACACTGTGGTTTTTAGTTTGTTTTCCTTACAATATTAAATTACTCACATTCTTTTTATTTAGAAATTGTACCTTATATGTACCTTGATTTTACCTTTTCATTCTTTAAATCGCAGAACACTAGTGGAACTAAATCATAGAGGAGAAGTATTTCCTGTGATATCCGAAATGGGCAACTGATTCTAAAAAATGATCCTGGCTTAATAATACGGGGAACTGCGGATTTCGTACAAAATAACTCGAGAAAGCACTCATTAAATGCCACCTTCGAATGCGAATACCTTTTCGCTTTCATGAAACAACAAAAGTAGATTGCGTGTAGAATGTCCGAACTCAGGGGTGTTGAAATTCTGAGCTACCATTTTATTCTTATACCAGTTTAAGTGTCTTAATTGAACATTGTTTTCACTTTGATCGGAGCCGAGAATAAACGGATGAATAGTGGAGGTGGAAGTCCTCCATTATTTCTCGGCATCATCAATCTCGTTAAATTCTTCAACTGAAGTATTTACAAAATAATTTTTAACTATTCTACCTTTCAACTGTGGCATTGATATATATATATATGTTACAAGTCATGTCTATCTCTCCTTTTAGTTGCTAATTAATTCAGCCACTTTGACTGACTGCCCTAGATGTAGCACCTGGCTATGTCTTTTGTTCTAAGTCATGTATGTAGCAGGCAGCTTATTGAATGGCCTGACACAGGCCAGTGCTTTTGGGATAATTTTATTCATGTTCTTTTTAATTCAGCACAGGTTTAATGCAAGATTGGCATGTAGGTTCCTTTCATGGGTTGTTGCTAGGAGATAGTAAGGTATGGGAAATCCTAAATTCTTTGGTAGGGTGTAACATTAGGGGTGGCTAGTTTGGTCACTTGAACCTTTGATTTTGGGAAGACAAGACCTATCTGTGGTGTCTTGCAGCAGCAGCAGCAGCAGCAGCAGCTTGCCTGCTAGGAGTTTGCTAGGTGCAGCTAGGCGAATGGCAGCATGTTTGAGCTGCTAGTTTTAAACTGGGCGTGGCAATTTTGTGCGTTTCCAGCGTTTCCAGCTGTCGCCAGCATTTGTCTGTACTGGACAAGGAGCTGTGTTCGTGCTTCCAAGCTTCATGTCATCAGTTGAACTGTAAGTTTAATTTATTTTCCTATGCAGTAATTTTAAAGACAATTTAGGCAATATTTTTATTATCACGGAAGAAAAGTGAAATGTATAAGTGAAATGTTACAAGTTCTAAATTGTCTTGAAGCAGTAAAGTTTATTTCATTGAAGTTTAGATATTGCACAATTTATATCTTAAATGCTGATTACAGACAAGACTTATGAATAAGACTTAAAAGTGTGTCTTGAAGTATATTTCTGTGTGAAATGTTAGAGATGGAGTTAAATTTAGCTTCACATGTTTGTAATCACTAATGAAGCTAAAATGTGGAAATATAGTTTTTACACAAACCAAACTTGTGTTTTATTGTACATTCTTACATATTATGGATAGATAGTTATTATCCTTGTGTAATTTCATGTTCGTAGATGGTGTTAACTCTGACTCAGGAGTCAGATACTAGACTCGAGAAGAGAAGGGTAGAGTCAGCGTAAGCTGTTCTCCAATTCGGCCTGGGGTCGAGTGCTTCAGTTGGCAGAAAGCTGTCTGCAACATTGCAGTGTTATGGGTGAAGATCAGATGTTTCCTGTGTTCAGATGTACTTGGTTCTCCATCATTTTGAGTTTTATGTCTTATGGACTAAAACTTTGTAATATTCAATATCTTTTCTGACATGTCATTGTTCTTAAATCAACACTAAATTTTCAAGTACTATATTAATAGTTTAAATGCAATAGTAGGTTATAAGATACGATTCTTTAGTAGCAAATAACATGTAAACATAAAAGCCAAATGTATCTTATATTTCCATGTATTTGAACCTAAAACTATGTTCATTATTATTTTGTGAAGAATACTATATTCTATGATACATTGTAAACCGTTAAAATATATATAAATGAATTTTGAAGACTGGAATTAAACTTAATTCCCTTAATGCATGTCTCATATTGTATTTTGTTTGAGTCTGGTATTCAATCAGTTACTCTGGACAACAAGCAAATGGCTAGTTTTAATCGGCTGTGACAATATATATATATATAATTGTCTCCTTATAAGAACAATTACCTTTGGTGCAAATATTGTATCTGTTTTCAGAATTCAGTCTCAAAGATCATTAATCAAGTCCTAATAATTTCCGATGGAGTTGAAAGTGTACTTTGCCTGTATATTTGTACTGATATTCAGACCAACATACTCAGAGAGCCAATATTGGTTGAACTTGATAGAGGGGGAAGATGCCAACCTTCATTTCCTGTATCCATGTGAAAGCACAGAAGTCACGTTAGAACATGGCTACAAATCCCCGTTTTACAGATCAACAAACACAGAATCTACAGATCAGATAGACAGGTACAGTGTAGAGAACAATTATGGTAGTGGTGGTAAATGTTGGCTGCATCTTAATATCAACCCTGTCAGTAGGACTGATGCAGGTACATATATTTGTATGGTTCACAAGGATGGTCAACTCCTACCGGAGTATCCCAGGATTGGATTATATGTTGATTATCCTCCAGGTAAGACATCCTGTGAACTGACCGATGATTACGAGCTTGTAGATTGGGGATCAGTCATGCACAGCTCCTGTAGGGAGTCTACCAGGACAGATTGGTTGTTTCCAAGATAGCTTAGTGTCGCCACCGGTACTTCAACCGACACAAACTGACACTGTTTACGACATGTCTTTTGGGTTAGATAAATCCTTCCTGTGTTTTGTTGCTCGTCCACATCAGACCAACCTGCAGAACAATCTGAGTGCAGGGACTTCCTATGGGTTCCTAATAAAAATGGTACATCAGATGCCACTGTTGAAACTTGTACCGTTACCACTCCGGGACAACGTTCATCATCATCATCATCCCATAACGCTACTACCACCAAGGAGTTATCACAGGTCTGTAATAACTCCTTGCTACCACCAACATCAAGACAGTTACACCACAAACAACTACAGTACAGACCACTTCAAATAGTGACTTTCACTGATCTTATGGGTTGATCATTGGATTATTCCTTGTGATATTATTCATTTGTGTAGATGTGGTATACTATCACAGGGCTTTCAAAAAAACTTGTGCGTTTGAGTCGCAAAGAGGAAGTCGAGTTTGAACTATTGCAATGAAGGAGAAAATGTTAACAGTAAATCTATGTGCATTTTAAAGGTAATGTACAGTTTTGGTAAGCCCTCAAAACAATTTTTGGTCAAGTTTCCTTAATTTTACGTGATAAATAGCCAGATACTGGCATAACTAAGGTGCTGTGAATTTTTTTTCCTCCTCAATTTCAACATTAAAGAAGTATGAGGTAAAAGATAATTTAGATACCGGGTCAGAGATCTAATCTCCTACGATAAGTTGCACTACAACGTGTACAAACATGTGTAAAACCTATGGGAAACTGTGCATGCTACATACACGCTATCTTTATGCGAAACACCGATATCGTTGTACCGGGAGCAGTCAGGGTGGAAGGGTTCTAGCGTAGGACAGTGTATAGCTGTAATTTAGTGATCCACACAGATATTTACACTAGAGTTCCCCGGAAATCATAAATGGAATACCAAATTATCTCTTTACATATATCTCCTTATACAAAGATAAAAACATGAGACCATTAAACAAGTTTCTTTCCAATTTCCTTTTTGCTACTGAAACTGTACATGTGCTTTAAGTTGATATGACGGTAAAAATCGAAGGAAGGAACACATAGATGCAATGTTGTTGAATGTCTGCTTGCGTGTATGTTTGTGTGTTTGTTTTTATTTCCATAACCACATAACCAGATAACCAGATAACCAGATAAAGTTGATTTCTGCTCATGAAATTATATTGTGAAAGAAAAAAAGCAATTGGGAATTTAAAAAAAAATGACAACAGTAAAATGCAATGTGTACACCAGTAACAAATGCAATATAATGAGAGTAATGTGAATTAATGAATTAATTTATTACATACACTGAAATGATATTGTCTAATTAGACACGCACAACGATGTAAGGCAACATAAATTACATTAGCTTTTACATAATCATCATTTCAATTTCAATTTATTTATTTCATCATCCAATAAAAATACATTTAAATACATAAATAACATTGTACAAGTAATAATGACGAAGAAAAAGGAAACTACAAAAAAGCGATGAGCTTGAAAACCTGTAGTTCCACAAAGGGTAAAGCATGAATGTACAAAGAAAATAATTAATCCATAAAAAATCAAGTAGTACATGTAGTTATAAAAAAATGCAAATGTTCCTTACACAACTGAAACGGCTCCATCCCGCGCTAAAATTCACATGTGAAATTGAACTGTCCGATGCGCTCCCATTTCTGGACGTTCTCGTGGAGAGAAGTGATGGGAAATTTATCACTTCCGTCTACCGCAAGCCCACATTCACCGGGCAATACACGAGATGGGACTCGTACAGTGCAACTTCATACAAGATTGGGCTCATTAGAAACTTAGTGTTCCGCGCCCTTAGGATTTGCTCTGAGTGCAAATTAGCTCCCGAAATCGCGAAAATCAAAGCTATTCTCCTTGACAATGGTTACCCTGAGCATGTTATATATCGCACCATAACACGAACACTGGAGGCACAATCCAAATCTGACACCAGATTTGGACCTGCCAAATGCCCCGTGTATCTCAAACTACCCTGGAGGGGTAAGATATCTGACAAATACGCCAGTCAGATCAAACACGCAATGTCACGTTGCTGTTACGCGGTTTCGACACGCATTGTGTTTTCTACACACAGGATGCTACCGTCAACTAGCAAGGATGTACTACCCACCCCCCACTTTAGTAATGTTATTTACCAATTTCAGTGCCGGTGCGATGCCAGGTACGTGGGCCGTACTTCTCAGCGGTTAGCTGATCGCATTAAACAACACGTCCCCTCGACTATTCGGAACCGTACAACCAATCAGCGCACGCAGCCCGTCCGTGCCTGCAAATCTGAAATGCCCGCTAACAGACCAAAGATAGCCAAATGCGATTCAGCTATTGGTCTCCACTTGCTGAACAATCCTGCTGACGATCAATTCTCAATTATGTCCCGGGCCAGAAGCGCAGCGCATTTACGCTTTCTGGAAGCCGCTTACATTCAATCGCACGAATCCCTTCTGTGCACACAAAAAGGAGTTCGTCCAAGCTTTGCGATTGTTTTGAAATTACAACGTCTGGGTTGCGTCCGGGTTCATCGAGTATAATATAGTTGATTTCAAGTAGTTTGTTATATACCTGCGTGATAACCTGAGTGCAGGTCGAAAAAGCTTCGTTATCATGTCTCTTTTTCGTGCCATATTGAAATTTTGTAGTACCAAGAAATTATTTGTTTAATACACAATTGAAAGTTGGATATTACACACACACATATGGCGTAATGAAAAATAAAACTGTGATTTACTCAAAATAATAGGTTGTGAAAACTACCAATATTTTTACCCAACGTAAATTTGCCATTTTAAACGCCTTTTCTTGATTAAACATATCATGTATATTGTCATGTCACACACGGAAAGAAATTATCCGATAAGGTGATCATAACTCATTTTATGTTATCCAAAATGGAACGATGTATTTTTACTGGATGTGCATTTTGAGTGAAAAACACTATTTGAAGGTACATCTAGAGTGTATATGTACATAATGCCCTAAATTAAAAGGTGGGCGTGGCCACAAGGGCTATTACCATGGCAACGGATCAAAAACAATAGAATTTAAGAAATTGTCATGTATTCGTGATTAAGAAAGTACAAAAAACACATTGTAACATTTTAAAATAATGTATCAAAAGTTTCTCACGTGATTAAAACCCAAATAAGAGTTATAAAAAGTGTCCATCGTGTTTGAAAATGGCTGTTTCCATGGAAACAGTAAGAACAAAAATGATATTTGAGCAAAATCCCTTGATGCTACCTAAAAAAGAGGTAAGTATTGATATTGACAATTATTATTTTCTGTTTTGAAACAATGCAAAACATTAAAATGCCATAAATGTCTCGTTTTTTATCTGATTTTGATGAATTTTAAACTTTTTTGGGTTTAATTTAATTTTATTGATTTAACTCAATTTTTTATTTATTTATTTGTTTAAATTTATTTATTAATTTATTTATTTATTTATTTATTTTTTTTGGGGGGGGGGGGGTGAATGGATAATATACAATCCAAGTAAAACATGAAATGGATGAAGTATACAGCGCAAAATGTTTATATCGAATAGAAAATTGGTTCGGCCCATTTATTACAAAGAATATACAGACCAAAATGAAACAACAAATAAATTAGAACACACAAAATATATTTATCGAATCGAAAATTGATTTGGCGCTTAACTTAGGAATAATATACAACCCAAATAAAATATGAAATAAATGAAGTATACAACGCAAAATGTGTTTATCGAAATGAAAATTATAAATTGGCGCGTAATTTATAGAGAATCTACAACCCAAATAAAACAAATGAATCAAGTATTCAACACAAAACGTTTATGTCGAATATAAAATTGATTCGGCGCATAAATTACAAAGAATCTACAGACCAAATGAAACAACAAATAAATTAGAAATAAGACGCAAAAATACATAATCGAAAATTGATTCGGTGCTCAACTTAGGGATAATATACAAGAAATGAATGAAGTATACAATGCAAAATGTTTTTTTATCCATTGGAAATTGATTTGACGCGTAACTAATGGATAATAATTATACAATAGAAATAAAACATCAAATGGATGAAGTATATGACGCAAAATGTTTATATCGAATAGAAAATTTATATAGAAAGTTGAATAAAACCTATAAATAGAAATTTCGAAGTAACACGTTGTAAATAATAACAATGCGTACATTTGATTAAGAACAGAGAGGAGCTGGGGTGACTGAGTATTTACTGCTGCTGCATCCCAGCTTTGGAACTCCCTACCCCACTCAATTAAAATATCACCCACTAAAAATGTTTTCAAAAACACTTGAAAACATGTCTCATGTCAGATTATTTTGGTTAATTTCTATAATATATTTCACAGTGTTATCTATTTAATACTATTTACTCTGTCGTATGTAATTTTCTTATATTTCTTCGTATATTATGTATGTTTGTTAGGCGCCTTGAGCATCCTTGCGATCGATATATGCGCATTACAAATATTATTATTATTATTATTATTACTATTATTATTATTATTATTATTATTATTTGATGCTTATATCATCACAGGTTTTTTGTAACTGCATAATCCGACATTTAATCGTACTATTCCAAGATTATGTAGCTGTACAAGAAGGCTAAATTCCTTGTCTATAGAATGGACTAATTTAGTTTTGCCCATGTCAAGATCATCAAAATAATGATTCGGCACATCCGCTTTGTTGTCGCCATATCGCTCAGAAAAAGGCCAGAAGCCGAAGAGTTCTACTTCATCACAAAGCTGGATGGCCTTCGTATATGTATGTTTGTTAGGCGCCTTGAGCATCCTTGCGATCGATATATGCGCATTACAAATGATGTTATTATTATTATAATTATTTATGCTTATATCATCACATGTTTTTTGTAACTGCATAATCCGACATTTAATCGTACTATTCCAAGATTATGTAGCTGTACAAGAAGGCTAAATTCCTTGTCCATAGAATGGACTAATTTAGTTTTGCCCATTTCAAGATCATCAAAATAATGATACGGCACATCCGCTTTGTTGTCGCCATATCGCTCAGAAAAAGGCCAGAAGCCGAAGAGTTCTACTTCATCACAAAGCTGGATGGCTGTCATTACCAAAAAGAAACCTGCAGAATAAAGAACAAAAACAAATAATGTATAAAATGTATAAAAGAATATACACATACATACGCACCCAAGTTTACATGGCTTTACTTCCGAGGACAACTATTGTTCCTCTATTGTTACTCGTCCTCGGACAGTCGACGGAATAAGGCATAAATTCATTGTTCGACGTTCGAGGACTATTGTCCGGCTTCCGAGGACCATTGTTGTCATGATTTTTTTTTTGTTCTCTGTCCGAAAATGTCCTCGGACATAATGCTAAACAAACGCACGCAGATATACTTGTGTGTCTTTCCCTTTGTTCTCCCTATTGTTCAAATAGCCACACAAGTAGCAAAAAAAGCCACACAAGCCTGAAGGAATAAAGGCATCTATTGTGTTTGATCATGACTGTCCATTTAGTCACACAAGTATACCTCTGTTGGTACACACCCACACACAAACACACACTTCACAGTCACATATGGCTACCTCTTTTCATATTGTAAATTCATGTCTCTGATTGAACTCTGTCAAAAAGGTGTTTTTTACACAAAATTTTAAACCGAGACAGTGTAGTGCTATTGATTATACTAGGGGGTAACTTATTCCACTTTTGACACAGACTATCGGAAATGAATTAAAAGTAGTATGTGTTCTTACATATGGCTGATGGATAAGCTTCTCTGACGAGTATTATAATAATAGATGGAAGAATTTTCCACAAATAGATCAGACAAGAAAGTATTCCAGAGAGACCGACATTTAAACATAAGTATTAAACACTGAAGAGAAACCAATTCATCAAAAGGCAGAATATGTAGCTGCAAAAACAAAGGAGTACTAGGTGACCTATAGTTTTAATTTGTCATGTACCTGACAACTTTCTTTTGAAGAACATGCACCTTATGTATATGGGTCCTAAATGTGGGTCCCCAAGCAACGTTACAGTACAACAAATGGGGCATAACAATCGCATTGTATAAAGTAACTAGGGTGTACTGGGGAAGGTAGAAACGAAGTTTAGATATCACTCCAACACTGCGAGACACTTTAGTACATACATTATCAAGATGTTCTTTCCAGGATAAAAATTCATCAACTGTAACACCAAGGAATTGTACATGTTGACTGCGGTTGATCTGACGACCACCAACAACTAAGGGCTTAACAGTTACATGGATTTTCCTCCATCTGGATCTAAATAAAACATAATTATTTTGTTTTACCAGTATTTAATAACAGTTTGTTACAACAGAACCATTCAAAAAGTTTACAAATTTCAATATTAACTGACTGCATTAGAGTGTGAATATTCTTGTGAGAATACAGCAAGCATGTATCATCAGCAAAAAGGGAATATGTAAATAATTGAGACGAATTAATAACATCATTAATATAAACCAAAAATAATGGACCAAGAACAGAGCCCTGCGGTACACCATAGTTCATGTTACTGGATTCCGCTTTGACATCATTAACAACAACAAATTGTAACCTTTTATCCAAGTAACTTTTAAACCAATTTAAAGCTATTCCTCGAACACCATAGTGTTCAAGTTTACTTAATAGTATTTTGTGGTCAATGGTGTCAAATGCTTTTGACAAGTCTAAAAATAATCCAAGGCAGTACATACCGCCATCAATAGCACTAGTAATTGCATTTACTAAATTTAAAACACCCATACTAGTGGAGCAGTGTTTACGGAAGCCAAATTGCTGAGGGATGAGGGATGAGGGATCAAAATATTATTAAGCACTAGAAAGTCATTCAATGTTTTATTAACTATTTTCCCCAGAAACTTTGAGAATATTGGCAACAAAGCAATTGGTCTATAATTTTCAATGCATTTACGATCATTCTTTTTTATAAACTGGAACTACGCTGCTGGTAGGTAGATATTAAAGTTTTCGAATGTGTCAACGTGAACGCCGTCTTAGATCCTCCCAGCTACAATGGACTGCTTTGTTTTAACTGCATACAAAGTAGGTGAAGCGAGGTTCACGTCTTAGAAAAGACGGCAATACCATGTTGGACGCGTTCTCGATCTGACTAGTGGACGAGGGAGAAGCCAGTGGACGGGTGAGCCGTTCTTGGACAAAGCGCGGTATGCAATTAACACAAAGCAGTCCATTGTTGCTTGGAGGATCTAGGACGGCGTTCATGCTGTCACTTTCGAAAACTCCCTATTATTGCACATGCGTACATTATGTACATGTACTTGATCCCAAAACAGGACTTTTCTCGTCCATCGGGTTTGGCTACGAAGGTAATGTAAACGCCTTGACCTAAAACCTCGACTTATTGAAATCGCGGCTCTTTAGTGTAAATGGAGTCCTTAAGGGTCTATATTTGCCCCTATTTTATTCAACATGTTCAACGCCGAACTGCAAATGCAGTGCTTCTGTCTTCATTTAAGTATGCTAACGACACCATTTTATCCCACAAGATACTGAGGCGACGATTATTTAAAAATTTTATTTCAATTATTGGCAAGTGGGGATGCGTATGACTTGCGCTTAATCACTTTCATGTGAAGCACAGTACGCTTTCTCCGAGGCGGTTAAGTTTACTGCGGCATATTTGAACGAGGCTTAGATAATTACAGATAACTGACTGGGTAAACAATACATATTATTATCATTATCATTATTATAATAATAATAATTATTATTATTATTACCACTACTACTGTTAGTATCATCATCATTATTAATATTATATTGCCAGTTCTGGAAAGTGTTTTATGGACTAGATCCTGGAAACCGCGGAATGTTATCAATTTGAAGGATCTGTAAGATCACAATTAAAATTGTCAAATTACCTCCCTTATATAACAGCATAATTATTTTGTTTTTTTGAGTGTTGTTTACATAGCATTTGTGATATGCCTCACAGTATCCTTTAAAAGTGAAGTGTCCGGGGCTCACATATTCTAGAAATAGTTTTTAATCATGAATCTAACAAGACAAACTCTTTAAACAACACTTACACTTACATATGTTATGTACATGTATGTTTCCATGTTTCATGGATTTTCACGTTATTTCCTTTCGAAATGTGATTTCCTACAGTCATAGGTTGTTTAGTAATAAATTTGATGAAATATGAATTACCGGTGATGCTAGTTATCCGGCGCCAAATTACCATTTGTGACTCTTTTGAAATTTGGGAATTCGAAACTAAAAACCATTCTGATCAAAAGTTTGGGGGAAGAAATCAGTCCCAAGACTAAATTCGAATACGACATCAATTAGTAAGACTGACGTCGTTACAGAATCAAAGATTTTGTCACAGATCACAAGTCTTGCCCTAAGGCCACGAAATATTTGGCGGCCCTAAAAAAATATAAGAAAAGTTAAATCTAACGTCTGATTAGTATGATGTATAAATTCCGAGGGGATCTTTCGAACGGTATTTTCTTATAATGATATAGTAGTACTCATATAATTTATTCAATTTGGCCTGGAAAAGGGATACAATACATACTTACTTGGTCTGTAGTTCTAACAGAAAATAGTTTTTCATAAAAATGAAAAAGGATGTTACTGTGAATTTCCAAGACTGCAAATAAATAATAGCTGCCAAACGATTTCGGTAGAATATTCATTAGCTGGTTAACGTGACGCTGAAGCCGGAGATATAAGGTCATGCAATTATCTTTCCTGAAAAATCCTCCATCTTAGCTATAGACATACGTTCGTTTTGAAGGTGTCGAGTCGTTAATACACTCCTTTGTGTAGCACAATCCACCTCCCTACTATAAATAGACATCATGCATAAATACCGCGGTTACTGACAACAGACCAACATCAGACCGAACAAAGGCATATTATATTACCCGAATGGCCAAGATATGTTGATTGGCGTTCGCCTTGGAGTCCGACTGTTGTCTAACTTATACCCCGGTGAAACCGACTAACCGACTTTTGGGATCCGGAATAGTCGTGAAAATCTTCCTGAGATAGCCAGTATAAATTTGGGCATCGCTTCACAAAAACGTCATAATTACAAGTTCGCCGACATCCCATTGTTGATGTTGATACACGCGTTTCAATTGGATGTCGGCTTACTTGTACTTTATCACGGTTTCGTGAAACGATGCCCAGTTTCATTACTGATGTAACACTTTATATATATATATATATATATATATATATATATATATATATATATGCTTTTAAAAGGAAATGGTAAAAATTTAATTTTCCTGAGTGGTATAAATGTATAATTATATAGAGGTACCACTGTGACTTTGACTGTAGTCGATATTCCATCGTTGATGGCAGGACACAAGTAATAAAGAAATATTGTTTGGGGATATATGTGTTTTTAACAGATATTTGTGTCATGTATTTGTATTATGTGGATATTTTTCTTTTGATCTCTCTCTTTAGCTTGTGTAGTTAGATCGGGAAGCCCGACTTGTGGCTTAAGCCATAGCAGTTCAGAGTTTTCTTATGGTCTTAATTAATCACTCTTCTCTCCTCAGTATTGGTAACAATCATTCTTATTTTCCACTCCTTCATAGTTTGACCAAAAAATAACACTGTTTATTTAATGAACCAATGTGAAATAAAATTGCAAAATTTAACAGAAAATTCCTAATTCGTAAACGAAAATAGTGATTACACATTTTACACAGCGTTGCCAATTTAATAATTAATTACAGTTTAATCGCTCTCATTCGTGAACGGCACAACATACTGCACTGCAAAAAGATTAGGGGCGTCAATCCGTTTTGGGGATTTTTTTTTTTTTTTTTGGGGGGGGGGGGGGGCAACACACCCTAATTGTACCTATCATTGTTTGGAAGATTTCATTTGCCTTATTTTATTTTTTATACCTCCGGATTTATTGGTGGGGTAAAACGATATGTTTGCCCTCCCAATATCTTCTTGGGTCAACTGCAAGTTCAAGTTTATCTATTCATTTGTCTTTCTTCCAACAAATTGTAACAAAACAATAACATTAACACTTTCTTTCAACAATGGTATCAATAACAACAGTAGAACTAGGCTTTAGATATTTTCCCGATAGTTGGTCAGTTGGACTGATTAAACCTTTATTGAAAAAAAGGTCCAGCAAACGACCCTTCGAATTACAGAGGGATTTGCTTATCTAGTCATTTGGGCAAATTATTCTTTTCAGTTCTAAATCAAAGATTGGTAAAATTTATAGAAGCTAAACAGATGTATAAACCAAACCCAATTCCATTTAGGAGTGGTTTAGGACATCGGATCACATTTTCGTTTTAAAAACGATTGTAGATAAATACATTGTACATAACCAGAATGGTAGCAAGAACGGGCTATATATTTGTTTTGTCGATCTTAAAAAGGTTTTGATAGTTGTATGGATAGAAGGTCTTTTGTATAAATTATTAGAACTGGGTATCGGTAATAAACTTTACAGTGTTATAAAGAATATGTATTCAAAATGAAATATATGTGTAAAATTAAATGAGGGATTGAACTTTCCGTACAAATATTGGAGTTAAAACAAGGTTGTGTAATGTGTGCTACGCTCTTTAATATATTCCTGAATAATATCCCCGATATTTTGATCGAGAGAAAAGCAGTCCTGTAGAGTTGAATGAAAGAATCCTTAAAGAGCTCATATTGAGAAAAGAAGTGGTATGCATTTTTATTTGGTAATATTATTAAAATCTGTGTATCAAAGAAAATCCTTTTTAAATTTTTCAAATTGCTCAACTAGAAAGTGCAATTTTTAAAAAATAAAAATCACCTTTTTGAGGGTTTGAAATTGTCTCGCAGTCCAATTTCGGCAAAATCCTAGCTTGTTTACTTTTCTATGCAAATTAGCACTGATGTCATTGGGTAGAGTCGTATGACCTCCGCGGTCACACTGCTGCACAACATAGCATGGACTGGCAACCGAGAGTGAAGAGAAACTTTGCTCGACACGATTTTTATACTTCAAAATTATGTTTCCAAATCCACCAGTTTTGTTAAATATTATATGAAAACTAGTTTACATTTTATTCCAACAAGCAACCATTTTTCACGCAGCTCGCGCAAGTTTACATGCACGAAAACTTTAAAAATTCGGAGCCGTACACATAGGCTACATGTAGGCCTACAGCGATGCGGTGAAACCCCAAAGGCTAGGGCTCCGCTTGAGAACTGGGCTAGATCTGATAGTCACTACTGAGTACTGTGGAAGAAAAGAACACAGCTACTCTACGAGAATCGCTCTTTTCTTCCTAATATTGGTCACAGCAGTGAAATATCTGGTGAAACACCTAATAAAGGTTGGTTTTAACTTGTCACTTGACATTTTTGGAAAAAACGATACTATGACTTCGAACTGAGTCCACAAAATCAGCGCAAGAACGACCATGACGGCATCGATTCAACAATACAATTTCACAATACGGCGAAAGTTGCTCACCTTAGTTCTCAGTCTGACTTCCGACAGTGGTCTCCTGCGGCTTAATTGTTGGTGTTTTTTGAATATTTTCAACTTTTTTCAAAAAGGAATGGAACATTGTTTGGAAGCAGTTGAATGAGTACTGCAAGAAATGGAAGCTGGAAATTAATCATTCTAAAACCAAAATTATGGTGTGTATTAAGAATTCAAGGAATTTATTTTAAAAAACTTTTTGATGAATGGGCATATTCTTGAGAACGTAAAAGAATTCAAATATCTCGGGATTGTAGTTTGCAGTAAAAGTTTATTTAAGCAAGCTACAAAACAAAACCGATAAAGGAAGAAAAGCCCTTTTTAAATTATACAAATCGTTTGCCAATTATATTGCTAACATTAAAATTGCTACACGCTGCTAGAGCGAATATCTTAAAGGGAGCGACAAGTCGCAATCTATGGGCGCTTTTACAGTTGCTGCTCCTTTCTCTGGATCAAAGTTCAAAGCGACTTCAATTTATGGTGCGCAGCTAATAAAAGTTCGCACATTGACCCAAATTTGAGTAAACAAGATCGCGCGTTCTTTATTCCAGTATTTGAATCTCATTGGTCGGTTGCGTATGGGGGATTCGAGTTAACGATCGCGCGAGGAATCCGGCAATAACATTCCTTCGGTAGCGCACGATTGGACCTGATTGTATCCGAATTTCCCCGAGTCAGGCCAACTGGTCAGGCCCATGGATTACGACTTGCCACTCCCTTTAAGCGAAGAAATGATTGTAGCCAGAAGAAATTGCAGCATTACCAGTGTAGTAAAATCACGCGAAACCGTTATAACGGTATAGCGTTATTTTCGCTGCGAGTTACGTAACCCTCGCACAGCAAGCTCGAATTCCGGTTCTACCCTCCAGTGAATTTCACAGTCTCTTATTAGTCGTTCGCCCGAATTTGCTACTCGCCACAAGCACACGCTCACACATACACACACACGGCCGGTGTAGCGGCACATACGGTTCTCCGGCAGATACCGTATCCGCCGGCGGATATCGTTCCTAACGGCAGATATCGTTCTACCTCGGAACCATATCTGCCGGGTTTGACGTTTGCAGATTTGGTTCCCCGGCGGATTGGGTTCCACGGCGCTGCAGATAAGGTGTATTGTATATTGGCAGATTTGTACGAGACACTCTCGTGTCTAATTGGTGGCACTGGCGAAAATGAATGAATGAATAGTTAGGTTTTAAGACGTGTATTTATCAGATATAATTATTTACGTTTGTGTGGACCGAACTTTAACGTCACCGTCCGAAAGACGTGACCGGGGCTCGAACCCGCAACCCAAGTCAATTTGTAACTGCCCCGTCAGCTTGGTTTACAGGCGCACGCCACAACGCCCAGTTGTAAATCCTGGGGGATATATTTACGGACGGACCCATTATGGTCATTTTTAACCAAGGGTGGATCCAGCTTTCGCCATGGGGGAGGGGGGGGGGGGGGTACACATTTCCTTTCATTCAATGTGTAACTAAGATATGTCAGATTTGGTTTTGGCTGGCACGTAGGGGCACGATGCATTCCTGGATACGCTACCAATTAAAATAAGATAATCTGGGATACGCCACTCTTAATTCAATCATTATATTTAAATAAGGAATTGCTCGAACACTATCTCATTTTATTAAAGCCTTTTCTGTCTTGACATCTAATAGAAGAAGGCTAACAAATTTACATTACATGTCTATAATCCTTATAATTTCCATAAATCATATCAAATGAAATATTCCGATTTAATAGAAAAATAAAGATGGCATTTTATTATTTTTAAAATAACTTTTCTCGACATTCCCGTCGGATATCGCAGTGTTTGCCCATATAGAGCTTAATATCAGGGAACATGCTTTGACCCCCCCCCCCCCATCACATAAACATTAATAGAAATTTCACAGCAAATAACTTTAACAAAAATACAAACATTTAGTCCTAGCCCCATGCATATCACACAGACAAACTCGGTTTTGGTTTTGAAACGAATTAAGCGAAGACATGTTACACACATCTAATTTTTTTTTCTAGTCAGATTCTGGAAAAAGCTGTTTAATATTTGTGACTGATTTTTACAAAACGCCACGGGGAAATTTTTTATTCGGCGCGGAAAGCTCGTTGCATTTTAAAAGTATCGTATTTTGCGATCGTCCCATCGCCTTCCAAGCCGTCCCTGAGCGGGTAAAGATGAAGAACGTGTTGCGTAATCGTGCCATTTCTTTCCATTTGCATACGGTTTGCGTGCATAGTTGGGGACTCAGTGGAGAGCGGACTTGCTCTCACTGTGTTCGATTTACTATTTTGACGTCAAATTATTACGCGTTTCCGTTATTACGGTTTTGCGTGATTTTACTACACTGATTACGTTGTTATAAAAATATTTGTTCATACACATCAATTTTTCACCTTACCCTATGCAGAGGACCGATGACGCTTAGCAGGGGCGGATCCAGGATTGAGTAAAGGAGGGGGCACAAAAATGAAAGTTTGTGAAAAGGTAGACCCGTATTTTTTTGGTCTCGCCAGCTTCTCGAAGATCAGTGGGGGGGGGGGGGGGTAGTGGGGGGAAAAAATCGCTCAGTAAGGAGTTGTGGGGGTTCAGTTTCCCTCCATAATTCCCTGACAAGCCAAAAAAAAGGTCTTCACTCTAAAAGGGGGGGGGGGCACAATCGAGAAAATGCCGGATCGTCTATGCTAAAAATTCATACTTCTCTTCCAAAGGGGGGGGGGCACGGGCCGGCTGTGCCCCCCCCCCTGGATCCGCCACTGACGCTTACGACCCATGGTATGTCATCTCTCCCGCCAGTGGCGTAGCTGCTTGGGCTATGGGAGCACACACCCCTCCAATTGAATGGCCAAAAAAAGATAAGAGAGGAAATAATAGAGAAAGGGAGGGCTCGGTGTAAAAATGCCAGAGGTAAAAATGCCAGTGGTAAAAATGCCAGAGGTTAAAATGCCAGAGGTAAAAAATGTTAGTGGTAAATGTATAGGGAAAAAGTTGTCAAGAAAGATTTTTACCTCTGGCATTTTTACCTCTGGCATTTTTTTTCTCTCGCATTTTTGCCGCTGTCATTTTTGCCGCTGGCATTTTTGCCGCTGGCATTTTTACCGCTGGCATTTTTTCCGCTGGCATTTTTTACCGCTGGCATTTTTTCCGCTGGCATTTTTACCTCTGGCATTTTTACCGCTGGCATTTTTTCCGCTGGCATTTTTACCTCTGACATTTTTTTCCTCTGGCATTTTTACCGCTGGCATTTTTTCCTCTGGCATGTTTACCTCTGGCATTTTTACCTGGCACCAAAGGGAGAAGGGGGGTCTGAAAGAAGATGACATTATCCCCTCCACACCCTCGTAATGATCGATTGTGATACGCACTTTATTCAACAAGTAAAGCAGACCGCACACTTTATGATCGGTCTGCGATCCGATTTCGGTTGATATGAATATTGAATCAGAGAAAACCTTTTTGATTGATCTTCTGCATAGTCACTTAGATGGTAAAACCTAAATAACGGCCTAATCAAATGCGAGCCTTCTAGTTGGTGGAAAGCCTGAATTGGCTTCAAATCGTAGTGACGTCAGAGGAGTCCTTAAAGCTGAATTGGCTCTTATTCTGGGTAGAAGGTTGAAAACGCGTCAAAGTCGTCGATTTAGTATTTTATTATTTTCCAGAACCTGAATCAGGAAGATTTTATTTGTTTAAATATCCAAAGTGTAATGCGGTTTCGATTGATTTCCAGGCCAAAACCAAATCACAGTCGATCGTCTAGTGTGCGATTAGATCAATGCCCCTTCCCTCCCCTTCACTGCAAAAACCAGGGTGTTAATTTAACACCATCTCGGTATCTATATTGGGCTACACTAGATAAGTGTTAAAACAACACCAGTTTCGAATCAAACTGGCGTTGTTTTAACACTAACTGGTGTTGTTTTGACACTTATCTGGTGTAGACCAATATCAAACTGGTGTTGTTTTAACACTAACTGGTGTTGTTTTGACACTTATCTGGTGTAGCCCAATATGGATACCGAGATGGTGTTAAATTAACACCCTGGTTTTTGCAGTGTTCCCTGATGCCAGTGTCCCCTCAGTGTCTGAACCTACACTACACCAGCGCCTTTATTTAATTAATAAATAATTTAATGACAGTGACAGTTAATATGATAGTGACAGTTAATGACAGTGACAGTTAAGTGACAGTTAATTTTCATTAAATAATTATCTATAAGTTGCAAGCTAACTAGATGCTCTTTATGACTATCAGTACAATGAATTATTTATAAACCTTTGACCCAGGGGCGGATCCAGGTTTTTATAAAAGGAGGGCTGCACAATTCTTTTTCAAGGGACATATCTACTATGATGTTCTTCCAAGCTGACATAAATGGAATGAGAAAGCTCACAAATTATTTTTCACTTTTCCCAGAACTCAACCTTCTCGTTAATGTCATCATAAACCTGTAAAATGAAGAACAACATTTCCCCTCTCCTTGTGCGCTATCGGCTAACTTTAACTCACTTTTATCATCAAGTCATAATATAGAAACATTGAGAACAAATATTAACAAAACATGTTGGATTGGTTGTATGAAAATATAAGGAAATTATACGATAATTGAAATAAGTATCCCCGTGAGAGGTAATATGAATGCCGTAGAAATAAGTCTAACAACACTCCGGGATAGATATAACAAGGTGTTTGTATTCGAATTATACATGAGGTATGAATAAGTATAAAGTTAGAATGAACTTTTAAAAACAATTTTCTATTCCCCATTTGTATGACCTCTCAAACCCATTATTGCAGCAAATGTAAACCTAACTTAATCTACTCCACAAGAAATAAAAGTATGGAAGTGCATTCATAATTTTGCTACATATTGCAGAAATAGCAGAATTTCATGAATCTTAATCACATGATGCTAACATTGAAAAAGGTCAATCACGACACTGCTGCATTTTCCCATTAATACTAACTACAGATTAGTATAAATATGTTGTTTTGATGCTCTTCAGCTCGAGACAAAATTGTCACTATCTACTACTACTATTTCTATTACTACTACTACTATTACTACACTATTACTATACTACTACTGCTATTTCTACTACCCTACTACTACTACTACTGGACGGTTGACCATCGAGCAACGCAATGACCGAAACTGTTACTACACGAAATTGTATTAATAGGGTTCTGTGACGAACTTTTATTGAGTTTGGAAGACTCTGACAGATAATTCCTTGACGTACACATATACTGTTTACCGTTTAATTCAATCTGTAGGCATAAAAGAAAGACAAACAAAATCTCAATTACTAAGTGTCTAAACGAACCACATTTGAATATCTATAATTTGTTTTCATCTAAAATATACCTTTGTCTCAACAAAATAACTTTTAAATCATGTCCTATTAAAACTGACTCTTTGCTTTAACCACTTTTCAAATTAATCTTTTAGCCTTGACTGAAACTAATTTATCTCAAATTGACAAATTACTTGTTTAATTAACAACAAATTCCTTTCATTGTCAACCTTAATTGTATAAATTCATTCACAACATCTCTATTATTAACTAAAAGCATTGAAATAAATGCCACTTTTGTCTTCAGATTTTGTAACTTTCTTTTCTGACCAAATTCTTTGCAAGTCAATAAATGGAACAAAGTTTGCTTTAATTTTCCTTTAAAAGACTTAATTCAAGTTTGCAAGAATAAATGTTCACCAAATAACTCACTTTGTATACAAGATTTCCTTATTCAAAATATTGTATCACATTTCAATGTACTTTACATTGGCTTCAATACACTTTCCATTGGCTACAGTACAAATCTATTATCAAACCCACGCTTGATTTTGTGTGTATCCACAACCAACTTTACACCTTAAATTTTCACTTATTTTCTCAATCATAAACAAATATAATCAACTTACTTCAAATATGCAGTATTATACTTTTTGGCTGTAACATTGATTGTTGCTGATGGTTCAAACTCAAAGAGATATTTAGGGATAATTTTTCCAATCCCTTTCCTTAGCTGTGACTGTGACTTTTGCTTCCTGTACAGTGCTTGGTTGTAGCATGGCAAGCCAAAGTTACCACCGTGGGACTAAATTATGTCAAGCCTATTGTCAATATGACAAGCCAATGTTACCAATAAATTATGACAAGCCAACTGTTTGTCAATACAAGTTTTTAGTTCAATAATCAGAAAAATCAAACTGTTTCTGAAGGAAACATCCTCCCGCCTCAAACTAAGACAACTGTTACATTATAAACATTTAAATTACATTTACATATAACCTTCAACAGGGTATATTACTGCTAATTTAGAAATAGGTCTACGATACGTTCCAGATGACGTCTTGATTTTGACATTTCTCACTTTGCCATCACTACCCGGGTAAACCTCTATTACTCTTGCAATTGTCCACTTCCCTCTGACTGCATTGCTATCGGCAGTCATAACTATATCGTCTACCTTTACATTTCTACGATCTGAATTCCACTTTCTTTTAGGCACTAAAAGTGGAAGTACATTTTGCGTCATTTTTTCCAAAACGAGTCCACTATGCGTTGAACAAATTCAACACGACGCTGTGGATTTTTTGTGTCCTTAAATGGTCCCTGCGGTACATTCGTGGACGATCTCCCTAATAGAATGTCATTCGGACAAAGATATTCGCCGTCATCTGGATCGTTACACTTACGACCTATCGGACGTTCATTAATCAAATTTGCTACTTCTAACAAACAAGTGTATAACTCAAAAGGTGTGAGTACTTGCTCACCAATTGCTTGTTTGAGTGCTATTTTGCAACTCTTTACAAGTGCCTCAGCACACCCATTTTGATGAGGTGCGGCAGGAGTGACAAATTTCCACTCGACACCTCTTTCTGCACAATAGTCCTTTAGTTCATTTTTACTCCAACCTTGTATCATTTCACGGAGCTCTTTCTGTGCTCCAATAAATTGCGTACCATTATCACTTATAATTTGAACAGGCTGTCCGCGTATTGAGAAAAACCTGCGGAGTACCTGTAAGAATTCCATTGTCGATGCATCAGTAGCTATCTCAAGATGCACGGCTCTTGTATTTAAAGAAGTAAATATGACACCGTAGTGTTTTGCCCTTTTGTTTCTACCAATTTTGACAGTGTACGGACCAAAATAGTCGCAAGACGTATAGTAAAATGGTGGTGTCTGTGGGGCCATTCGACAATTTGGTAAATCTGCAATAATTTGCGTTTCTCTTTTGCACTCTTTTGCCCTACACTTTACGCACCTGTATTTTACAGTTTTTGCTAACCTATGTGCCTTTACTATCCAAAATCTTCTTCTGACCTTTGCTGTGGTTGTCTCAACCCCATGATGACCTAACTCATGAACATGTTGTGTTATCAACATTGAAACATCATGTTTATGTGGAAGTAAAACAGGATGTTTAGACTCGTATGACGTTGCAAGATTTTTCAATCTGCCCCCTACTCTGATAATTCCTTCTTCATCAATAAAAGGAGACAAGGATTTGAATTCTCCCTTTTCAAGTCTTGGCTTTAGTGTTTTTTGTGCACTCCTGACCCAAAATTTTTCAGCTTCTACTAACTCTAATGGAGACAAGATTTCTGATTCTCTCTCATTTACCTTCTTGATTTTGGATTTGAACATCTTTACAGCTCTAAGCACATATGCTGTTACTCTTAACAATTTTCTCCAACTTGAATAATTTTCAATGTCTATCACAGTTGATTCTACCGTCACATTGAACACTGATTTGGGCCTTTTCAATTCTTTATCAGTGTCTGACTGATTGACTTCAACAACTTTTCCTGGCCAATCACTTTCATCTTTGTATAGAAATTCAGGCCCTCTACCCCACTCTTTTGATAGTTCATCGACATTTATACCCCTAGATAACTTGTCGGCAATATTGTCTTTCCCGGGGATATGCCTCCAAGTTGACGGATCAGTGAGTGTTTGAATTTCACCGACTCTACTAGACACAAACGGCTTGTACGATCTAGCCGAAGATTGGATCCACTGCAATGCAATGTTACTATCAGTAAACAAGATTATTCTATCCAGTTCTATTCTCATTTCATCTACAATTGATTTACACAACCGAGCTGCGAGTACCGCTGCCTGCAACTCTAACCGAGGTATTGTTAATGCTTTCAACGGAGCAACTTTTGATTTTGCTGCTATAAATCTACATTCATACCTTTCATCACTGGTTTTCCACCTAATGTATGCACACGCACCATAGGCATTCTCTGATGCATCTGAAAAAATACACAATGTTGGCTTTCCAATAGCACTTGGCGGAGTGATACATCTAGGTAACCACACTTTGCTTAATTTCTCAATTTCTTTGAAGAGCATTTTCCATTCAACTTGCTCTTCTTCTGGTAATGGCTGATCCCATTCATAACCTTTCTCCCACAGCCTTTGCATTCCCATTTTAGCTTTAACTACAACTGGGGCTGTGAATCCTATGGGATCAAAAATTTGTGCAATTTGACCTAACACTTTTCTTTTTGTAAGTGTTGCTGAACTATTTTCATGCAAAGCTTCCTTAAACTTCTTGTTTGCTTTTATGTTACAAGATATGGAATCAGTTTCTTTATTCCACATCACACCTAACACCTTTTCTTCCTTTTCTACTTCTTTTGCATTGTTTTCCTTCTGTTTAGAGAGGTCATTATTGTTTAACTCTTTGTTTGATGACCATCCCTTCACTTTGAAATTTCCCTCTGCTAAAACAGTATCTAGTTTCACTGTTAACTCATCGGCTCTCTCCTTTGAAGGTACTGAGAAACACATATCATCCATATATGTGTCTTCTTTGATTATTTGCGCGACTTCTGGATGTCTATCTTCTGCTTCATCAGCGGTCTTATGAAGTGCGACTTGAGCCATGGCCGCCGATGATTTGTCACCAAAAGTAACAACGTTCATGACATAGACGTCGGGTTCTCTTTGCGTTTCCATGTTGCGCCACAAAAATCTGTGTATGTGTTGATCACTTTCTGGTATTGCTACTCTATGATACATTTTGGATATATCTCCAATAACTGCCACCTCATTTTCTCTGAAACGGGTAAGAACTCCTAACATATTGTTTAACAAATCTGGACCTTTCTTCCAATAATCGTTAAGAACTTGACCCTTAAACTTTGCGGATGAATTGAAAACAATTCTGATCGGCGTTGACTTACTTTCTGGACGCTCTACTGCGTGATGTGATATGTAATACACAGGACCATTGTAGGCTTCTATTTCTTCTTTCGACAATTTTCTACAAAATTTCATTTCTTCCATTTGCTTTATTTGCTCATCATACACTTTTGCCTGATTTTCATCATTTTTTAATCGCTTCTCGGTGGACAAGAGAATTTGCTCTGCTTGGCACCTATTATCAGAGAGCAAACTTGGGTCTTTTGCCCATGGATATGGGATCTCCCATTGCTTCCCATTCTTCTTACAAGACTCATATATCTCATCATATTCATCTTTCTCTGCTTTAGTTTATTTACTGTTACATTTCAAGTTTCAAGTTTCAAGTTTATTTTATTTATTTCAACTCAACTCGACTTAACATCATAACAGTATAACAATTAATTACATAGTAAACCACAAAACTGAATATTCAATACAATACCCCAAAATATATATATATATATATATTTATGGTGAACGAAAAGATATATAACAAATGTGTATTTTATATAGTCTATCCTTTTGTAAATGTAGAGCTGAGGAAATAGAGGGATCCACTAAAAAGCAGGGCTTGTTGAGTGTGGATCCCTCAAATAAATATTGTAATAGATTAAGCTGCATAAATATAAAATAAAAGGTATGTGTTACCAAATAAAAATTAAGAATATGTATAATAACATATTCTTTGGTGTGAATATAATATGAAAGTGACAAATGAGATATGGAGATGAAGAAAAATAATATATAAATATAACTGAGACTAAGATGACAAAGTGGTGCGTCTGTGAAAAAAAAAATGGAAAGACAAAAGAATTTCAAAAGTAAAGCAGATGAGAAAAGAGAGAGAGAGAGAGAGAGAGGGGATGGGATAGTCATGGGTCCTGACCGCTTAATATGAGTTTATGAATTTTCTGTATATGATTTGAGAAATTGTTTTTTCAGCTTGATTTTGAAACAATTTAAACTTGATGAATTAACTATGTCATTGCTGAGTGAGTTCCAGTATTTTGGGCCGTAGAAGGAAATTGTTTTATGTGCGAGTAGAGTGCGGGTCCGGGAAGGTGAAAACGGTGAGATTGTCGGGTTGGGTAGTTATGTATAGCATTGTTTCTTGTGAACATGTCGATGAATGTATGTGGCAGTTCGTGTTTATTCAACTTAAACATAAATTGTCCTGTCTGAAAAAGAAATAAATCAGAAAATTTTAAAATTTTGGACTCGTAAAATAAATGATCAGTATGTGAACGACTAGGAGCATTATGTAGAATCCTTATAATTTTCTTCTGTAGGATAAAGATTTTATCCGTAAGATATTTGTTGGCGTTACCCCATGCCATAATTCCATAACTGACATATGGTAGTATGAGTGAGCAATATAAAGTAAAAAGTGTAGTCTTTGGGAAAAAATATTTAAGCTTATTCATTATTCCAATGTTTCGCGAAATTGTTTTGGATATATTTTGAATGTGAATGTTCCATTTTAATTTATCGTCAATAGTTAGCCCTAAAAATTTTGTAGATGTGACCCTCTTAAGGGATATGTTGTCCAAAATAACATTTCCTGGTAAATTTTGCAAGGTGTTACTAAACAGCATAAAATTAGTTTTTAGGACATTCAGTGATAACTTATTAGCTTTGACCCATTCCACTACATGTTTGAGTTCTAAATTTATTGTTGAGAGAAGAGTTATTGGGTTAGTATGTGAATAAAATAAGTTTGAGTCATCAGCGAATAAAATGAAAGACAGAACATCAGATGACTTATAAAAGTCGTTTATGTATATGATGAATAACAAAGGACCAAGGATACTCCCCTGTGGGACACCACAACTTATTGGTCGTAATGTTGACCTATTATTATATATGTCTACATATAGTTTTCTGTTTGATAAATAATTCCTGAACCATTCCAAGGCTATCCCACGAACACCGTAGTGTGACAACTTATCTAGAAGAATATTATGGTTTATAGTATCGAAAGCCTTGGAAAAGTCTAGGAATATTGCAATTGTATGTTGATGGTGATCTATGGCATGGGATAATGTATCTACGCATTTCAATATTGCTTGAGTTGTATTGCGGTTTTCTCGAAAGCCAAACTGTGACTCACAAAAAATATCATGTTTGTTTAGAAATTCTGTAACTCTGACAAAGACAATTTTTTCCAAAACTTTGGATAAGGATGGTAACAATGATATCGGTCTATAATTATTTGTTTCATTACTATCACCTTTCTTAAATATAGGAATAACTTTAGCAATTTTAATATTATTTGGTACTATACCTGTAGTTAATGATAAGTTAAAAATATAGACCAAGGGATTAGTAATCGATAAGATTATTGCTTTAAGGAGATAATTATCAATCCCATCATGCCCCGAACTTTTTTTTCCTTCTAGTTTATTTACTATACCAATGACTTCCTCAGGGCTGGTGGGGTAAGAAATAATGAAGATGGGTTAGGATTACCCACCTTCCGCCTCAACTGACCAAAAGTCTGTGAGGTCAACTGGGGTCGCCACTCTGGCGTGCAAAACTACCATATTGCAATGTATTTGTGGCATTTCTGATGAAGGTGATCCAAAAACAACCCAACCTATCGGAGTACGTCTCGCTACGTAATTTCCGTAACACTTTTCTTTGCCTCTATGTAGTCTCGCCTGGTCTACCCCGATTAACAAATCGAGTGTGCCTCCACCTCTGTGGAGATCTTGAGAATTCAAGTTTAATTTATATGCTACATCACTAAGATTAACTTCTTCTATTTCTTTACTTATTGTAGGAATAGCATATGCTGTAATCTTGTGGCTGCTATTTTGCTTACTTAACTCACCAACATTCAGAGTATATTTATTTGTTTCAAGGTTGTCTTCTTCTCCTCCCATTTTAGTTACAACTATGGTTGATGGAGTACCCACCAAATTCAAATTTGAAGCCATGTCTTCAGTAATTAAACTGATTTGTGCACCTGAATCTAACAGTGCATTTCCCTTTAACTCAACATCATTTGCTTTCAAGTTAACGGTTAACACAGGTAGTAATACTTCATCCTGTGATGAAGCATAATTCACAACTTTCGTGTTCATTGCTTCGTCAAAATGTAGCAATGAATGGTGATATAAGTGGCATCTATTACCCTTTTCATCAACCTTTTCACATAATTTTCTTCTTCTACATGTGGCCATCGTATGACCCTTCCCTGCTTTCTTAAGGCAGGCATAACAACAATGGTTTTCCTTTAAGAAATTGAATCGTTGAACCGGAGTTTTACTCAGTAATTTTTGACATTCATTGACCCAGTGTTCATCAGATTTACAAATCCAACATTTGTTGGTCTTGAATGCAGGTGCAGTGTTGGATGACTTCGGCTCCGACTGTGACAAGTTGATTTGCGCTTGTTTTTCTGACCTCAAGGGTGCACATGCTCTCATTCTCGTTTTCATCTCCAAGTTCATCCAGTCGAGTAGTTGCTTTAAAGAGACTGATTCTTCCGGCTTTGCATTTTGATACCTAAACCAGGTTTTTCTGTCGTCGGGACTCATTTTCCTTTCGATGATGGCTAACATGTGGTTATTGTCCATGTCATTTGCCATCCCTATCTCTTTTAGCGTATTGTAGCTTCTCCTCACAATATTGACAAGCTCGCAAAATCGTGTATCCTCATTATCCTTTAGGACCCTAAATTTGTGAATATCATTAATGATTGCATCCGCAATATAACGCTTGTCTCCGTACATCATTTCGAGTTGTTCCCATGCGGAGTCGTAATCAAGAATTCCTTTTATCAAGTCGAGCGGTTTACCCTTTATGCACTGCCTCAGTATTGTGAGTGCATCTCTCTTCTCATAACGGCTGTCTACAATATGACAGAAATCAGATTTGAAAGTGATGTATTCACGAACATCACCACTAAATTTCGGCAGAGTTTCCATTTTAACTGAAGAACGTAGAGTGTGTGGAGCTTGTGCCGAAGCTGTAGGTGGATCCCTGGGAGACTCTCTGGAGGTTGCTACCTCTGCTTCTTGATCGGACTGTTGCTGCTTAAAAAATGCGTTGTAACTAATTTGTAGACGTGTGAACTCATCACTAACTGCTTGCATCCACTCTTCTTCTTTGTCATACTCCTCTTCATCTTCAATCAGAAGAGTATAATCCTCGTGTGCTGCGACAATTTTCTGGAATGCTGACTTTGTTTGCTGGAAAGCTTCTAGCAATTCATCTTCTGGCCGTCCCGCAATGACCGAAACTGTTACTACACGAAATTGTATTAATAGGGTTCTGTGACGAACTTTTATTGAGTTTGGAAGACTCTGACAGATAATTCCTTGACGTACACATATACTGATTACTGTTTAATTCAATCTGTAGGCATAAAAGAAAGACAAACAAAATCTCAATTACTATAATTTGTTTTCATCTAAAATATACCTTTGTCTCAACAAAATAACTTTTAAATCATGTCCTATTAAAACTGACTCTTTGCTTTAACCACTTTTTAAATTAATCTTTTAGCCTTGACTGAAACTAATTTATCTCAAATTGACAAATTACTTGTTTAATTAACAACAAATTCCTTTCATTGTCAAACTTAATTGTATAAATTCATTCACAACATCTCTATTATTAACTAAAAGCATTGAAATAAATGCCACTTTTGTCTTCAGATTTTGTAACTTTCTTTTCTGACCAAATTCTTTGCAAGTCAATAAATGGAACAAAGTTTGCTTTAATTTTCCTTTAAAAGACTTAATTCAAGTTTGTAAGAATAAATGTTCACCAAATAACTCACTTTGTATACAAGATTTCCTTATTCAAAATATTGTATCACATTTCAATGTACTTTACATTGGCTTCAATACACTTTCCATTGGCTACAGTACAAATCTATTATCAAACCCACGCTTGATTTTGTGTGTATCCACAACCAACTTTACACTTTAAATTTTCACTTATTTTCTCAATCATAAACAAATATAATCAACTTACTTCAAATATGCAGTATTATACTTTTTGGCTGTAACATTGATTGTTGCTGATGGTTCAAACTCAAAGAGATATTTAGGGATAATTTTTCCAATCCCTTTCCTTAGCTGTGACTGTGACTTTTGCTTCCTGTACAGTGCTTGGTTGTAGCATGGCAAGCCAAAGTTACCACCGTGGGACTAAATTATGTCAAGCCTATTGTCAATATGACAAGCCAATGTTACCAATAAATTATGACAAGCCAACTGTTTGTCAATACAAGTTTTTAGTTCAATAATCAGAAAAATCAAACTGTTTCTGAAGGAAACAACTACTACTACTATTACTACTACTGATACTACTACTACTACTACTCCTAGTACTACTACACTGCAAAAACTGGGGTGTTAAATCCAACACCAATGGTGTTAAATTTAACATTTTCTTGGGATCTATATAGGACGATTCCAACTGGTGTTACTTTGCACCATTTTCTGGAATTGACACAATTAAATTCCAGTTTTGGTGTCATCTTCTCATCAATTTGACACATATTAAGAATTAATAAGCAACAACACAATCTCATTCAAGCAACATCAACTACTGGAATTACACAATTTATCTTCCACCTTTGGTGTCATGGAGACACCAAAGATTTATTTAACACTTTTTCGGTATCAAAATGCCAGCCAACAAATAGTTGTTTACTTCTCCAAAAATATTTCTGCAATTCTAGTAGCCTCATCACCATTATCTTTCACCAGCCTTCCATCAAATGAAATAAACATGGCATCATTTCTAGATGTTAATTTCATAGTATATTTATTTAGAAAACAACTCCCATAAACTGACCGCTCAAAAGGGATTTCTTTCATACTTTAAATAATAGTATAGTGACTGGAACAATAATCACTTCAGGCGGGAAATATACGAAAAAAGATGATCGGGGTCCGGATCCAGCTCGCAGCTCATCACCTCTCAGCTAGCAGCAGCAGCAGGCATGTGTCGTGGGTAAGGACACGGAAGAAGAACACAAAGGAGTTTTGGTATACATGCAGTAGTAGCTCGTCATTTATTCCAAAATATGTCCAAAGACAAATAAACCACAACCCCCCCCCCCCGAAAAAAAAAACAAAACAAAAAAAAAAAACATGCTCAACAAGCCAGATGACAGCTAAATGTAGAACATTACAGTGAAGAACTTATCGACACCCAAACCGGACGAAACTTTCTGAGTCTCACCTGCATGCATATACAGTGACAGAATCACTTTCCCTACGCATGTAACTACATGTATATTATAAGTACTATACTCCTTATTCTCATCATTCTCCTAACTGCACTCAATTAACAGCAACATAACTGGCATGAATGTATGTATTTAACAAACTATGCATACAAATTCTTCCTTCAAATACAACACCTACAGGACTACTTTTTAAGGAGGAAGGACATTACAAATACCTGACGTAGTTTGCTCCCATACCAATTACTAAGCAACATTCAAGAAATGTTTCACCTTTACAAAAAAGCAAGTCAATCGTGGAATGTATTCCACAACTGCCTCAACTTAAACTAAAGAATGCAGAGTATCTATACATTGTATTATTATATCTCAGGACTAGGAGGTCAAAATTCTGATCCCCGACACATGGATATGCGTGACGGGTTTCTTTCTTTTTTTCGACCAATCAACATTATAAAAAAAATCACTTGACGACCTAATCAACACCAAGAACAAAACAGCACCAGATAAATTAACACCAGATTATGGTCTTCGCATGTTTTTGCAGTGTACTCTACAACAACAACAACTACTACCCTAACAAATTGTTAAATGCATGACCCGACATTTAATCGTACTATTCCAAGATTATGCAGCTGGACAAGAATAATAAATTCCTTATCCATTGAATGGACATTCTTAGCCCTGTCAACTGTCACATCATCAAAATAATGGTATGGCACATCCGATTTCTTTTCAGCGTATCGAGCAGGAAAGGGCCAGAAACCGTAAAGCTGTACTTCATCACAAAGTTGAATCGCCGTTGTTACCAAATAGAAACCTGAAAAAGAAAATAAACAAAGTACATGGAGCTTTAAAGAAAGGGTTAAAGAGGAATGCGTTAACCTTAGTACATTATGTAATTAGATTTTATAATAGATGATATCAAGGGATGTATCTACGGCCACAGGGGGGCATCTGCCGCCCCTCCCACCCGGCAGAAATCTACTGATTACGTAACACACACGTGTGCCCCTGGGGAGCGTTTCATCAAGCGTTTTGTCAGTGATTTTTACCGACAACTGTTATAAGCTACTAAAATCCTTGCATCTGATTGGCTGAGAGCAAATTTGTCAGTAAAAATCACTGACAAGACACATGATGAAACGCTCCCCAGGTCCTAGATTTCTGGTAGCGGAAAGCGAACCGCCCTGCATGCGCACACACTAGTCCTGTGCTAGTCTAGTTCTGGACTCTTTTTATTGGAGTTTTTTATTTGCCGACTATACGCGATAAGCCGAGTGATGGCGCGATCCCGAGAACCTGTTTTTTTCGGGGCCAACAGGTTGTCGGGATCACGCCATCACTCGGCTTATCGCGTATAGTCGGCGAATAAAAAAACTCAATAAAAAGAGTCCAGAACTAGACTAGTCATGTGCCTGTAGTGATGACACCCGAAAATTCCAGCAATTCACCAAATGATAAACTACTGACAGAGCTTCATCAGCTATTTGTAAGTAAATTTACTGAGTAGGAAAATATAATCAGGAAAGAGATCAAACACATTCGAGGACAGTTTGGAGAGGTAATGGTGGGGAGCGGAGCACAACTCTAATGACATCGTGGATTTGAACAACAAAATGAAAAATATATACTTTTTTAAGTGGACAGTTCTTTTTTTTTTAAGCACCAGGGGAGCGTTTCATCAAGCGTTTTGTCACTGATTTTTTTTTACCGACAACTGTTATAAGCTACTGAAATCCTTGCATCTGATTGGCTGAGAGCAAATTTGTCAGTAAAAATCACTGACAAAACGCTTGATGAAACGCTTCCCAGTACCGAAAAAACGCAAAAAAAGGAGAGGTAAGAGGGAATGTTGAAGAACCTTTTAAATATTTTATCATAGGAACAGCTCAAGGAAAAGAGGAAGGGGATATAATACAAACGAAGTTCCCACTGGATATCCACCACACCCAATTAAAATACTTTGCCCAAGATACAATGTCACTATTGAGCAACGAGGCAAAAGAGTGAAAGATACAACTTTTTACATCACAGACGACCTTTCACAAAGAGAAAGCACGGGCTGACGAAGTCAACTTGAGGAATAAAGGAGAAAAATCTTTTAACTTTCGAGAAAACGGCTTGAACAAGAAGCAACCAAACTTTATATCGATTATGTTCGACTGCCCAAGAGGGACAAAGCAAGGTTTGTGGAAAAGTTAAAGAATCATGTTAAAGAATTATGAAGCTATTCCTCGTACCCAGATATCTGGGTACGAGGAATAGCTTCATAATTCTACGAAAGGAGTCATGAGAAGGGTATTTAACTGCAGAAGAGAATGGTCACTCCTGGACTGTACTAATAAATGGAGTCAGAGTCTACTGTAATTCCGGGAGCTTCAGCAGGAATTCTCGACCAACTTTCGAAAAAGAAAATCAATGATTACTGAAGATATTCTTCCGAAGAGATCTACATGGATGTTGTATGCGAATTTATGCAGGCAACGTGTGCCAAAGGCTATAGCTCTCTTCAAAATTATATCAAAATGTGATCAATGCTTACTTTTCAAATGCCTGCACTTCATTAGCCATCTATTTTTCACAATATATTGTGTACAATTTTGTAGGAAATTTATTCCCATTTCTTATGATACCACATTATTACTTTCCCCAACTTTATGCATAAGAATTACTGAAAAATACATTTGAGTTTCTTTTTATCCATTATATTTTGGTTTCTCATTTGTTTACTGTTGTTTAATGTTGAAATTATCTTTTCAAAAACCTGCAATTTTCTCTGAATTGTTTAAGGTAGCTTATAATTATAATCATATATTTAGAATGCTTGATTTATGATAAAAATGTTGATATACATTGACCACCATATACGTTTCCTGTGGTCGAGCAATTGGTGAATGAAAATGACAAGTCTATATATGTCACATATACGTGTTAACGGCACTGAAAGAGTTAAATCCAGCCCTGGAAGTAATGCTTTGATATCGACTTCTTTCTATTCTTTTTTAATACGTACCACTAGATATTTGGTCATTGAGCTCTCTCTCTACCCAGAAATCTACCACAGACTTAAAGTGTTTCGGGTTTCCACAAACCATCATCGGTTTATTTCCTCTGTAACTCGAAAGAGCCTTGGTGATGAGGTAAAAAGCATCAGGGTAACAGTAGCAGGGCATCCAGACCATACCATTATACTGCGAAATGTCCTCATTGAATTTCTTTCTGTTGTCTGCCTTCAGGAGGTTGTCATAGCTGCGTCGAATGACAAAGCAAAAGAAGAATGGTAGCATGAATTAAAGAATATGATTATGACATCACAACAAAGAGAGAGAGAGAGAGAAGGGGAGATAGAGAGAGAAGAGAGAGAGAGAGCGGGGAAGAGAAAGTAGGAAGACAGACGGTGGCAGAGGGGGTGAGCATATGCGAGAGTGTGAAGGGAAAGAAAAGAGAGAAACTGGAAGGGGGAGAGAAATAGAAAGAAAGAGAGAGAGAGATAGAGAGAGACAGAGAAAGGGGGAAAGACAGAGGGTGTACTTCGTTTTCTCCAGAATAATTCATCATGATTGTAACATATTCGCATATCTGGGATATTACTAAGTAATCATGGGAATGTGTTATTTTTACTTTCTTTCAACCAACAAATGTCCTTTATACTTATGTTCTGCAAAGTAAAACTAAATATTGATGTACATTGACAATGAAATTTCATAAGTAATACAGATACAAATACGCACAGACATGCAGACACCGATATAAATTTATGGGACACACATAATTTTATTGAGCGTGTTTCATAAATATATCATTAAACCCAGAAGGTTCGACTTCATGAAGGTACTTTGTACTTTTCAACCCAACTAAAAAGTGCCGTTGGATGAATTGTGCATGCATTTAATGAAAATTTCAAAGAAAAATGCAAATATTTACTAGAAGTAAAGATTAAAATATGCTTAATTTTAACGGCGGATTTAGTACCTGCCCGATTGACGATAATAATGCTAAAAGCTGCACGTTGTTCGTGCAGTACACATAAGGCAGCGCGGCGGTGGACAATGTATTACACATACTGCACTGATCGTTTATGATAATATATAACGCGCCCCAGACAAAACAGGAACAAATATCTTGATATATAGAAGAGTGATTGGCTTATGAGACTCCATGATAATACAATGTGTGTAATTTTAAACAGTAATTAATTTGGTTAATATAATTATAGATTAAGAGCAAGGCCCAACAAGCCCCGAAGCTATGGGACATAGATATATAGACACATAGATAGAACTAGATAGATATACAGATAGATATAATTACAGATAGATAGAGAGATAGATTGACAGACAGATAGATAGATAGACTGCAAAGGCGGTTTGACTCCGCCGAATCTAGCCCATGGATCAGAAAGTAAACTACATAAGAGGAACGGGGTGGGGCTGACTATTTTTTTCGGTCGGTGCTCATACTCCTTAGTTTTTAACATCCATATATCAGTGTCTATTCTTCCATTACACGGTTATACCCAAAATGTAAAGCCTGGTATTAGTATTAATTATACATCTTACTTTCGAGGAACCAAACTCGGATTCATTGTTGTAAAATTATTTTTCATGCCGGCGTCTTTCTTGAATGGTGAAATAGGTGCTAGGTTGCATCTGTGATGTAAATGGGAGGTAAAGACAGTTAGCAGAGATAGTAGACACGATAAAAACACTATCTATACTTATACAGTGCCATGTTTAAATTGATAAACATGGGAGGGGCGAAATCCTCCCCAGACAGAGGAATGGTTATATATGGGCAGGCCTCGCTTGCGGTGGATCAACTCTCTAAGTTTCTTTATTTTTTTATTTATCATTATTATTATTATTATTATTATTATTATTATTTATTTCTTTTTATTATTTTTATTTTTTATTTTATTATTATTATTATTATTATTTTTTTTTTTTTTAGGGGGGGGGGGCTTCAAACGGAGGTCGCATACACCAGTTTCTTCATAGGCTGGATATGTCACTGACAAAAAATAGTATACACTTATATTCTAATACTTCAGTTCCTTTATAAAACGAAATATGAGTGCAAATGCTTCTGTGTAAATAGAGGCTCTTTACATTGTAGTGTTCTGCTATCAAATTGCTTTTTTAAATGAGGAAATTATTGGATAGATCCAATGGAAGAAGAGATTGACAAAAATACTGCTAAAAATATATCCATGATAATTGCCATACTAATGATAATAGGAGGAGAATTTTACGTAATGAAATCCCCCCCCCCAAAAAAAAAAAAAAATAAAAAAAATATGAAATATATTTGTGTTTAGAAAAAATAGGACTAAACACGATGTGCTGTATAAACCCCTCAAAAAAGTTTGGAAATTCAAGTCTGAACGATTATATCTCTCTTGTCATGGTATAATCATCGCTTTGTTTAGTATAATTAATGATACCCCATTTGTTATGATTTTGCAGTCGTGAAAGGTGCAGTACAGGAGTACAGGGCGTTAAAAAAAAGGAAACCTAACTAACCTGCCCTCACCCTGCACAGTTCTCGAGATACTACTGCCAACCCCATCATATAAAACAAAAATAACCTTAGGAGATCAATCATTTGTCTGCACAGCCCCCAAATTGTGGAACAACTTACCATTAGAAATCAGGGAATCCCCAACTGTAAATACTTTCAGATAAAAATTAAAAACATATCTTTTCATTTAATTACTCCTCTTAGTTATAAGTAAATCAGGAGCTCTTGCAGCACAGTAGAATATACTGGGCGTTAAAAAAAAGGAAAAACAACTTTGAAAATTTCCTGTAAATGGACTATGTATTTACCAGCATTTAATTTTATATCATATAAAAGAGTAATTCATTTGCCTTCCAATGGTAACTTGTTTAGGTTTGCAGGGTCAAGCACCAGTTAACACCATCGTCTTCAAAATTTTGACCAAAATGACCAAAAAGTTCCTGACATGTCACCACAGTGCATGAATTTCATTTTCAGGATTCTTTAAAAATTTGGCATTCATGGATGACGAATTGACTAAATAGCCTCACAGTCATTTACAATAATCACACTCTCCTAGTTTAAAGAAAGGAGAGAGCTCTTCATAACATTACCATTGCTTACCAGTATAGTTTGCAACTGTTTACTTTTGACCCTGCCCCTTATTCTGAAGTACTGCTCATTCCATGCCTGCAAAATTCACGAAATACCTATCGATTTCCTGTACTTACCGAAATACATAATCATGATTGTCAATTTTTTCTCCACAGCTACTATTGAGCATTATACCACTGTTTCCCACAACTGCACACGATCGATATCTGGTTCCTTGTGGAAATGGGCTAGTCTGTGGATGTAGATTAGAAATAGTTGAAAATTACTAAATATCAAATGAGAAAAAAAGTATAATGAATGCATTGTTTAATTGTTAAGTAGCACTAACACGCAGTTTACACTCAAGTAATTACAAAATATAGACATTTGAATTAACCCGAGTTCAAAAAAGAGGCATTTTAATATACCTTGTTGCTTGGTAAAACACAAATCGCTGAAAAGAACATTCGATCGAGTTGGTTTAAAAATGAAATTCCAATAGAGCAGTTTACTATAATTATTTCAAATTATGCATGTGTTTCTCTCAAGAAGCCCCGGCTACTGATTATCCAGATCAAATGCTATGCATAATGGCATATCTATAGATGGGATCCACCTTCTGTAACCCTGGGTTAGTGTAAACAAGACAGTGAGTAACGACAGGTGCGAAGCACGATGTTATTGTTGTGTTCTGAATTGATTACTGATACTCAAGGGCAATTCCACATGAGAAGGGCAAAATCAGCTAATTTTAAATTTATACTAATAAAGATATCTTAGTTCCTAATAGCCAAATCCTTAAATTAGAAGAAAATGAAAATACTTTTCCCCCATCTCATTCGGAATTTGCACAATGCATGTTTGAAGTTACATGACATTTGCTTGCTGTTTACGAAATATTTTGGGCAATGTAATGATTATGATGAAATAAATACATTGTTCAATTTGTGTCTCATGCATTAACTTTCATCAGAATCGTGTATGTGTACCCAACCTGTGTTCCAAGGTATGAGACATACTGAATATCAAACCAGTATTTTCAGCAAGCATGTTTAAAATCTACTACAATATGGTTGTAATTCCGTTACCATAAATGGGGGAAAGTTTTCCTCCTAGCTTTAAGAGTGAATTTTTTTGGGGGAAACTGAAAATTCTCTGATTTCAACTTGTACCTTAAAACTTCCGATAACACTTATTTGAATATCGTTTTCTGTTTGGCCTAATTTGTGGTAACGGAATAACCATCATGCAAAAAAGGTTAAAATGTGATTGAGAAGTTGAAACATGTGTTTTATGCATATATCGTATGTGAAGTAGCTCTGACGTGTCATTAATTGCAAAAAAAAGACGCAAACAATCCAGTATGAATGATAAACGTGTGTTTACATCACGTCACATATGGTTATAGAAAGGAGGAATTTCGATTTTATGAAAAAGAGCCCAGTGTATTATGAAACACTGTTTGGATTTGTTTGTTTGTATGTTTGTGTTTGGGTCTTGGTATATGTCGGTGTGAATATACACCTACCATTCATTTACTGATCATTCTGTCATTAGAGTTGCAAACTCTTTTGAAATTTATATATTGGCATACAAAAGCTGGCTTTAAGCTTTACAGATAATATGTTTTCCATGAGATTTTCACTTACATGTAAGATATAAAATGCAATTTACAAAAAATTCTTTTTCCAGTAAATTTAATTCATGAACAATTTATACACCTACACTCATCATACACACCTACACACACTATAGACACCTTCACACATGCACACAGTCACCCATACACACCGACAGCCATCAGTCTTGATGAATTAACTCAGAAGATAAATGTCTGGTTGTAGTTCAATACTTTCCCATTTTTTTAGATTTTTTTATAAACTTGTTCCTTTTTATAGCTAACTCCTTTTCCTCATCCCTATATTCCAATATCATTTTAAATAATTTGTCTAGTTTAGGAATTGTGCCCTCTGAACGTGACCGAAATATAAAATACTTCATTATAAAAAAATATTGTATTGCAGCACTTAATCCTAAATGAATTTCCCATTGTACCAACATGAATAGTTAGTTTCCCACTGTACGATTTTGTAGTTCCACTAACCCATTTCTTTATATCACCCCCTGCCACAAGAGCTTAACATATACACAGTCCCAAAATAAATAAAATAAATAAAATAAATTTGTGTATAGAAAGAGCACTGGTCATTTAAAAAAAAAATCTGAAGAGATTTTCTTTTGTATAAATTGCTCCGTGGAGTAATTGTCCTAAAATTCCTTAACTTTTAACAAAAGGGTTGTGATTCTGGGTCTTCCAAAATATCTTTTATTTCCTTTTTTGAAAATTCAAAATCATTTTGACCATCCCGAATTCGTAAAGTGTATGAATGTTGCAAAGCTGTAATAAAATGATCGTTCACCTTTCTAGATGATACATCTCTCAATTTTATTCTCAAAACGGAACTTTCATTTTTAACAAATAACGTCATGTCATCAGCTTACAGGATTGTCGAATTTAAAAATCACCAAACTCTATACCTTTGAAAAGATTACAATGTCATTCCTTAATTGTGTTTGTCAATATCTAAAATACTAAATTAATAAATATGTACATGTATGTGTTTCTCCCTTAGAGTACCACAAAACATGAGGAAAATCTATGCACGAGCCTCGGATCTCACAGGCATGACAGGTCAGATGGGTTATCAAGTAAATGTCAATAAACTGAGGTGAGCTTTTCGTCGGAGGTCATTACCCATCGATTCCTGTTTTGTCTGGCGGAGATTACCTTACCTTAACTCTGGAAGCATTAAACTTTATTACTCTCAGCCAGACACGAAATGAAAACGAAACAAACTTGGTTTGTGCGGTATTCCGTGGTATATTCTAAGGGTGAAATACTTCATGTAATACATACATACTTGTAAACACATAAACATTTGACCGTATCCGGACACCTACCCCCTGGACAACCACCCCCCGGATAACCACCCCTAGGATAACCACCCTCTAGGACAACTACCCCTAGGGCAACCACCCTCTAGGACGACTACCCCCTAGGACAACTACCCCCCGGATAACTACCCCCCAGACAACTACCTCCTAGGACAACCACCCTCTAGGACAACTACCCCCCGGATAACTACCCCCCAGACAACTACCCCCGGACAACCACCCCCTAGGACAACCACCCCCAGTACAACTACCTCCCGAAAACTACCCCCGGACAACTATCCCCCGGACAACTACCCCCGGACAACCACCCCCTAGGAAAATTACCCCAAATTGGACTTAACATCACATTGAACAAGATTGTGCTCGTTCGCTACGCTCGCTCGCCAAAATAGAATTAATATGGCCTTTAGCAATATTTCTGCCCCGACCTGCACCAATAAAGCCCAGATAATATACCAAATGTTATTGAAAGAGAAGTGTTTCGCTCATGCTTGCTCGCTTAATTGTTCCTCCTCCAACTTCCAACAATAAAACTAAGTTCATCACATTAAAAAAACAACAACAAAAACTAGTTTATATATACTATCATTTAAAAAGAATTGTTTGTTTTTGTTTTTGTTTTTGTTTTTTTGGTGTTTTTTTTCTTCAATGCATGAAGGCAGGTATTCCCATGTGCAATATCAACTCTCTATTAGATTTTTTGCATGATCAACAATTAAGGGGGGGGGGCGGGAAGGAAAACAAATATTCCAGCCGTTTGTCACCCCCCCCCCCCAACCCTCTCCCTTACGCACTCTACAATCATGCAACTCGTTACAAAGCTACCAGCCAATCGAGTATTAAAGGAAACTAGCATTGTGGTTGGTCGATTTTAAAAAATAGTATGGGGTATACAATCATGTTAAGATGGATGAGAAATTCAACTGTACAATGCACCATCAAACACCGAGTTTAAACACCCAACTTTTAAAACAAAAATGTAATACCAGGGGAAATCTCCCCCCCCCCCCCCCCCCCGTGATCATGGGTATAGACTGCTCGAAATATTCTTTATTCTGTTCACCTTCTTCGTACCAAGCTGATCTTGACCTAACTTAAAGTCCAGTATATTTCTATAATTGACTCTTTTTATTTTCAATGTCATTAATAATTGTAGAACTTTCAGCAGAAGTCACCAAATCTTTCTTAAGCGTTTTTATTTCATTTTCCAGTTGTTCAATACAAGTTCTTTTCTCTTTTGATTTTTTTCTTGAAAACTTCATTGCAAAACTTCTCATTTTTCATTTTAAGAAAATCCCCAAACTACGATTTATATTCGAATTCCTTCAACCACTTTATATCGTTCGCATTTCCTCTAACATTCCCTGAACAAAATCCCTATCTAAGCATAAACTGTTATTGAATTTCTCATACGACTTTCCGTATCTTTCATAACTCCAAGTAGGTTATTATATCACAATTACTTATACTAGTTTCTTAACCTTTTGAGATGAACCAATAGTCTCAACGACTTTGGACCAATGGATTATTTTGTCTAAAATTAAATTTCTTCATTCGTGGGTTCTTTTTCCTAAGCCTGCTGTGATTTGTCACGTGACTGAAAATTATTTGCCCTTCACAATCTCCCTCAATACCCTGTTAACTGTAAGTTTCTTGTAATAAAATTATATCACCTCTTTTCTCTCTAATCCAATCAAAAATTGTTTTCCTTTTGTGTCTGCCCCTTTAATACCCTGACATTAACTGAAATGAAATTTAAACCCTTCATAACATATGAACTATTTTAAACAAACAACCCGAGCAGGACAACGTTTTATTGAATAAGCAATCTAGGAAATCGAATACTGTTACACCAATGAAAAATTCAAAACATCTAAAAACTAACTCTCCGGAATGGAATATATCTATTTTGTATTTGCATTACAAGAATGAAGGCAGCCACACACACATCACACGACACGACACACCTAGTCCAGCAGATTGGTGAAGAAAATCGGTGGAATTGTGCACTTTTACATAAAAGCATGAAATTTGGCATGTAAATAGAGTTTTTTATGCCGAATAATTCTGGATATGGGGCCAACAAAAATTCGGGCCCTGGGGTGCCCATTTTTAAAAGAACTGGCCCTCTCAGGGTCTTTCCCCTTCACGTGATGCGAATCTAACCAATCACAGCGCGTATTAGATATATGGAGTGTTGCAAGAAAGTTGCAATCAATTGCAAATCCCCCAAATCAGTCGAAAGTCTTGCAATTGATTGCAAGTTCATGTATCATAATTTATTAGCAATCGATTGCAAATGGGGGATTGCAATTGATTTGCAACTGTCATGCAACACCCCAATGGACTTTTTGCTAATTTCCAAATCTCATGTTTTGGGGAGCGCGTGACGCGTGAAAATGTGAATAGCTGTTTAAATACGTAAAGTTTAAGACAATGTGTTTCATGTTGAAGTCAATAAAATAACATTAGGACATGTAATGGTGAAAATTAAGGAACTAAGTTTCATACACTTAATAATAATATTGAATGCCTTTTCTTTCGTGGGACACAAGGGTATATATCACTCGCTTTGAAAATATTATTTGGTTGAAACAATGAAACCAAGGTAAAGGTATATCTTATAATGCTGAAAATTTTGAATAGTAGGGGATTTTATTTCCAAGATTGCCGTCAAATTGCAAAATACTGTATAAGCGTTGAAATTTAATTTGCATCTGATAATTTTTCATTTTGGCATAAAGCATCAAAATGCAAAGAGGTTAATATGCTAAAGAATTATGTATTCAGGCTCGCTTTCTTCAAGGGGACATCCAACTCTATTGGTATGTTGCTCTGGAAGAAAGCAGAAATAGCAGAGAAGTAGATTGTTAAAAGTTTGAACGAAATCTGACAAGCAATATGAAATTTGTAATCCGTATACTAATGGGAATTTCAAATTGGCCGAACCGTTAATGTCACTGTGATATAGCGGCGGAGAACTATCCCGTTTGTTCCAACACACACAATGACTAAAATGTCAACTTAAAAATATTATATTTCTAATAGTGTCCCAAGGGAAAAGAAAATTAAATGGTGTACAACAAAATCGAGATTGACGCGGGAAACCTCACAGTCGACTGACCCAATTGCCAATTTGCGATTCAAATAGAGATCTCTTTACTCGAACATTGACATGACTTTCTTATTCTTGATCCGATTTCTTTCAAACTTTCATCATTTTGTTTCTCCTTTTTTTGGATTTTACACAAATCAACTTATATAAAGTTTGGATTGCCCTTTGATAGGTGTTGCAGATATTCATAAAGAATACAGATATTTTAATATCATTTAAAATTGGCATCTTTATAACTTACGATGTCTAGGTTGTTTCGTAAGAATATATCGGTTTTGTCTTTTATCAATATGGCCACTTACTTGCTTTACATTTAATTATTTTGGCATAATAACATTTATTTGTAAAAGAAGACTACTTTTTTTTCATCAGGATATTAATGTATTTCGTTCATGAATAAGTCTTCAATTAGAAGAGAAACATGTTTTAAATGTTAGATTGATATTTTCTGTTTATAGAAATTTCCAGCGTAACAGTATTAAATTCCACACATCTATACCCAGTTATAAGCTTCCAGATACAACGTAAACTTTAAAATGCCAATAGTCACATCTTGTAGTGGTTGGGTTGTGATACATGTATGAATAAATCTAAAGTACATTTGCATTCCGTAAAAAGTTGTGGCTTTTGCATTCCCAAATTAATTAAAACTTTGTGCTGTGGAGAATGCCACAGACACAAGAGCCGTCCCCCCCCCCCCATGATGAATAGAGTTACGTAACGATTAACGCCCATGATTACAGTCACCTTACCTCTCTTCTTCGTACTTCATACCCGGCGTAATGAATATTTAAGAATCTATGCGTAACCCCACATAACAAGAAACAAAAATATGCATGCAATCTGAAACATGAGTGTTACTGAGGGAGAAGCTGAAAGGGGGGAACCTTTTCCTTCCTCACATTCTTCTTTCCATTTTTCATAAGAAACTAATCCCTAAATCTCTTTATAATAAGTTGAGTGTTATTGACTCTCTTTCCTTTCCTCTTCCCCTCTCTACTCTTGCTCTTAAAGTAAGATTTTCACTTTTATTATTCAACTATTCTGCATGAACAACAAAATCTTAAATTAACTGGCAGTGGAATCAAAATTTTCCGCCATAAAATAACATCCCGTCATGCTAAATCTTGTGACCACTGATAAATTCATAAATTTTTTTTTTTGCATAACTGAAACTCTGATGTTCTCCATAAAACATATTTATCTTGCGGTACATGACGTGCACACTCAGGAGAGGATTATTTAAATATTAGCCCTCCTTAAAAAATAGTATTGAAAACAAATGAAGAATTACTTTTGCACTTTCTCTTCACATATAACTGGAAGTAATTAAAAAAAACCCTATTACAGATATCCCTCGGGTAACTTGCGTAGTGATATATAAAAAGAAGTCAAATCGTAGCACCAATGAAATTCTTTTGGCCTGATAATGTGCTGGAAGTAATTATCTGTAGAAACACACAAATGGGCGCGCGCGCACACTTGCTTTACTTCCGAGGAAAAGTATTGTTCCTCTATTGTTCCTCCGTCCTCGGACAGTAGACGGAATAAGGCACAAATTCATTGTTCGACGAGGACCATTGTTCTCATGATTTTTTTTTTTTTTTGTTCTCTGTCCGAAAATGTCCTCGGACATACGGCTAAACACGCCCACACACACACACACGCGCGCGCGCGCGCACATGTAAATGTGGCATGGAAATGATGAAAGTCTGGTCCAACCTCTTTCAGCTAATTCTCGTCATATGTCGAACGTGAGGGCATTTGATGAGCAATCCTATTCAGGGAACATTTCTTCTGATATTTTCCACACTGATGTAAAAATAACTAGAAAGTTCACTTATATATATTTTTCACAATTTTTTTTTTTTTTTTTTTTTTTTTAACAAAACTCATTCTAAATTCTCTTTAACAATCAAAAGAGTCAATTTGCAACACCAAGTGTGTAAATTTTTGTTCAATCTCACCTTTGGCAGTCGTTTGTATAATAAATCGGGCATTGGCAATAACTTCTTGCTAAAGACAAAGTCCATTTTCTGCCTCCGTGTAATGTTCTTTAGATGCAATACAATCTGAGATATGTCACTTAGTTCTGATCGATATACACCAAGCTCTTGTCTGCAGATAGTATAAAACAGAATATTGTTGGTATGAATCAGCGGCTTAAAGATAACCTCTTTAAGTTACAGGGAAATGTTAAATGCAGTACATTGGAGGTTTTGGAATCATCAAAAATATTATGAACTGATTCAATTGTGCTGAAAAGCACATAGGAGTAGTTGAAAGCGCTGCACACGAATATGGGCATATACTGTATGAGCCGACACATGAGTCAACAAAAAGTGGTCCAAAGTTTTCAACTACTTCATGTCACAATTACGATTATTATCATGACTAGCAAAAAGTACCCGTGGCAGCATGGGCCGGCCGGCGGGGGTGGGGGAGGGGGGTTGTCAAAGAATGTCAAAAATCACACTTTTTTACTTTTTGACCTAATATGTAATACCTGATTAAGACTTTTCAAATGATATCAGATTTATTTTGAGTTTCAAGTTATAAACCTGATTAATATACAATTGAAATTTGGATATAACACACACATGTATGGCGTAATGAAACATAAAACTGTGATTTACTAAAAGTAATAGGTTGTGAAAACTACCAATATTTCAAAGGTTTTTTTACCCAACGTAAATTTGTCAATTTAAACGCTTTTTCTTGATTAAACATATCATGTATATTGTCATGGCACTCACAGAAAAGAAATTATCTGATAAGGTGATAGATAACTCATTTTATGTTATCCCAAATGGAATGATGTACTTTTACTGGATGTGCATTTTGAATGAAAAACACTATTTGATGGTACATCTAGAGTGTGCATGTACATAAGGCAATTATCGCATGCATTATCAGTGCCCAATGTCCCCACCCCCTTAGAAATAATCTTAAATTATTTTTTTGTTCTGTTAGATGGGACTATTAACTCTCAAAATATGCTTCTTTGCCCTAAATTAAGAGGTGGGCGTGACCACAAGGGCTACTACCATGGCAACGGATCAAGAGCAATAGAATTTCAGAAAATGTCATGTATTCGTCATTAAAAAAGTACAAAACACATTGTAACATTTTACAATAATGTATCAAAAGTTTTTTCTCACTTGATTATAATAGGCATAGCACACGAGCAGTGTGCGAAACCTGCCACCTGCGTTGAAGAGCAGAGCAAATGATTTGTACTCAATAATTGAAAGAAGGTCAGAAGGAAAACGACAAGAGCTATAAACATATCCCTTTCACTATTCTTTAGAGTAACATCACATTCATATTGCCTGACAAAATCATATTTTATACCTAACTTGCAAGTATTTGTACAAAATAAATGAAAATGCCACATTTTCACGCACGGCAGAAATCAATCACCCGATCTGGCCAACACAGAGGGGCATCGAGAGATTGGAGACCTCCTCTCCCACAAAATGAACTTTTCTGGGGTGTTACACACCATGTATGGGCATGATTTTACCATAATATGTAAGTCTATGATCTCCTCTACACAACAATGGGTTCATGTATCTACTACCATACATATTTCTGAAGTTATAGTGGATCGGATGAAATTTCTCGATACGTTCATTATTTCGTCATTATAGCCCATTTTGATTTCATGAAGATATATTCTTGGAGTAATGTATTGTAAGTAATTTTCATTTTGGGGGTGTTCAAACTTGGTAAAACGTGAATTTTGGCCCAAAATTACAATTTTTGGCAGGTTTTCGACCCTTTTCGGGGATAATCAAATATCGATATCTCGAGAACCGAATGTCCAATTTACATGCTTTTTTTTTTTAAATGTCATCATTTTTAACAATCCTTTCAATGAGACTAACTTTGAACACCTCATAGATATATGATTTTTTGGTGTGCTATACCTAATTATAACCCAAATAAGAGCAAAAATCCCTTGATGCTACCTAAAAAAGAAGTAAATATTTGCATTGACTATTATTCTTTTCTTTTTACAGGACACTAACTTATCATAACTTATTAGTAAACTTAGTAAAGGGGTAATGGATGTGACTACTACATGTGTATGCCGTTACCATGGTAAAAAATATATTTATTGTGTTGTATTTCTAACAAAATACTATGGTTGTTTTCAACATGAAATAATGGTAAACATGTAATAATTTTTGCCGTCTGTTTGATTATATTAATTTTTTTTAATTAATTGGAGTAGTGCTAAACCTGATTTTAAAAAAACTGTTGCCATGGAAACAGGTGTTAATGAAGATGAAATCTTTCAACCAACCAAAGAAAGAAATGTGACCTACCAATACAAAATAAATGTTAAACAAACTGAATTTGAACAATATAAAATGAATCATGTATTGTTTTTCCCCTTAGCTATCAGAATCAGCTTGTTTCCCTTAAAGGCCAAGTCCACCCAAGTAATGAGTTGAGTTGAATCAATAGAGTAAAATTAAATAAACAAAACAGTAAAAAATATCAACATAGGATAAAAATAAGAAATTTACGGCATTTCGATGTTTTGCATTGTTTCGTAAAACAGTGATATGCATAACATGGACTGTATGCAAATTAGTGCTGCGATGATGTCATAAGCTTACTTTTCCTTTCGTATTCTATTATATGAAATTTCAAATATTTCATTTTTTTTCATAGATGTTTATAAAGATTCACTTCATTTTATGACAATGAGTTATAATAATGATGATCGTACACATTCTATGAGGAGTCAAATTTTGTTTTACATTCTTGGAGAAGAAAATTCAAATTTTGAAATTTCATATAATAAAATACAAAAGGAAAAGTGAGCTTATGACATCATCGGCTTAATAATTTGCATACAGCCCATGTTATGGATATCACTGTTTCATGAAACAATGTAAAACATTAAAATGCCATAAATGTCTCGTATCCGATTTGATGATTTTATAACCTTTTTTGTATAATTTTACTTTATTGATTGACTGAACTCAATTTGGGTGGGGGGGGGGGGGGGGGTGAACTTGGCCTTTAAATTTGGTTGCGGATAGTAATAATAATAATACATGTAACTTATATAGCGCCAAATCCACTCTGTGGAGTTCCTCATGGACTTTGTCATGGATAATAATAATAATAAAAAATCACAAAACTATTGGAATTTGAAAATTACCACACATTCCTAATTGAACAATATGCAAGCAAATGTCAGATTTTCTCTCTATATATAATCTAAGCTTTCAATTCAAATCTTTCTAGATATTAGAAAGAAGTGTTTTGACTAAACAGTGTCAAAATTGTTGCTAGCTCACAAACTTTAAAAACTTTTCCAATCATGTAAAAATTGTTTGTATATATTGTGATCTTTGATGATTCGTCATTAAAAACATAATTATAAAATTAAAAAAACTTTAAAAACTTTGAGCTATACAGACATTAGCGCCCACCCCATCAAAATTACGTCTGCATGGCTTTCATCATTTGCTCGACAACTCGGAAGTCAGTCTCGCCAAGGTATATTGATAATGTATCAAATCGTATTGAATATGTAAGAATACTTGCCTACATGTACATAGGATGGATGGGCCGTTCACATAGCAGTTCCCTATAACCGAATTGCAGTCCCAAATCTGCCCCTGGCAGTTTCCAACTATTTTATTGTTGTGCAAATCGGTGAAGTCTGATCGGGCCTTTACTGTCAGAGACACAGAACTTATGGATGACTAAAACCCATTTCTTTTAACCCTCTCAGTCCCCTAGGTGAAAGAATGTGTATTAACCCAATGGGGTTTTATAGCTTGGGACTGAGAGGGTTAACATGTTATGTATGCAAGTTGATGCTAATGTGGAGCTTATTATCAGAGCAACAAATCAAGGTACACTAATACATCAAGTAAAAAAAAATAAATGAATGGATAATAAATTAAAGTCTACAAATGAAATGACGATACTCATTCTGCAAAATTATTCAAGAATGATTCAAATCATCAGTTTTAAAGTAATTTTTTATATAATGCTGAATCAGATTTACCCAAAAGTTGTAAGTTACAATTTGCGATATTGCATACTAAATCAATGGTTGAATAATTCTTTGATTTCATGGTTTTTCTTTTAATTTGTCGTGCAAAAGCCAAACTTTATATAATCATTTTTATAATATAAGTTATCATTAACTATAACTGGCTGGAAAAAAATTATATATGTGATATGAACAACATACCATTTATATGTATCATTATGGTTCATTATAAATGCACTGTGCGGTCCACAAACATAGAATTTTTCTTTCAAAAATATAAAGTCATGTGAATGCAATGGGCCAATCTCCGGGAGGTGGAACATCATATCAGAAAGTGAGAGATGATTTGTCATGTATACATAATGGAAATATACTCTTGGGAAGAGCAGACTAAGAGGGTTATGTGAAAACAATACTCTGTAATGATATTGTGTATTGTATTATGTAAACACAATTACACAACCGGGACTCTAGTGGAGTAATGTACATTTATCCTAAAGTATGCAAGTCAATGAATCTGCCAACCTGTGCAAAAAGTTTTTACCATACAGACAGCACTTTAAATTTTGTTGGGGTATGAGTTTAAGTTTTCAGAATGAAAGACAGAGATGATTTATATCTTATAATAGTTCGTATCTATTATAAAATAAATCCTAATATGATTACAGGGAATTCAATAAGGTCATTCATTATAACTTTCCTTGGGAACAGGGGTGTCGATCCGTGTTCATGATTGGGGGATGACCGGCGAAGGGGTATTCCCTCCCACACCAAAATCTATTTAAAAAATCTGTCCATAAAACTTGCATTTTAGAGAATCCTGAAATGGTTTCTGTGTGAATAAATGTTGTTAAATAATGAATTTGGATACTAGTTTTTTAGTTAATGTATCACAATTCTCTTTAACAAAAAAATATTAGGGGGGGGGGGTGATAACACAGATTTTCGGAGGGTATATCATAATAATAATAATAATAATACAATACATTCATTAGGTGCCTAATTCTGATGTTTCTAAACGCATATAATATATATATATTTATATATATTGTATATATAATATATATATAATATATAACCCCCCCCCCCCCCCCCCCGAGATCGACTCCCATTGTTTGGGAATCTCGATACCACTTAGCTATCTCTTCCCTTTGCATGAAAAATCTTTGCTAACTGTTCCATGTTCTAACCAATTTTGTAAATCTGACAGTCGGAGACATGCAAAGTGGTACGTCCGGGAGGTGAACAATTTCTCACTTTTAAAATATCCCCAAAGTTCCCCTTTTAATTAGGAAAAGTGAACCCTTGTACTTCAGAAAGGTGTCTCCTTTTCTTTCTAACCGGTGTCAGTTCCACATTCTTATTAAAGTCTCCCTTACCATCTATGATAAAAGCCACCCTTAACTTGGATTACTATCCCTATTCAAATCAGTAGGTGCTACATTTTACTCTTGCAAGTACCCCTTCCCCTCCCAATAGTTTCTTTATAATGTGTGTTTATTCAGTAGAATTGTTGAGAGTTCTGTTACATTACATCACAGCACAGTAGAATAACTAATAAAGTAGCTACACTATATAAATTTATCTGATTAATGTTCCTTTTTCACCTCTGAAAATGTCCCTTTTGGTACTATATACGGTCCTTTTTAATAAAACCCCCTATTCAAATCTGATACGTGCCCCTTTTCCTTCGATAAGTGCTTTTCTTCCTTTGCAACAACATTTGTGTCATTCTCATAAGCTGATAAGTACCCTTCATCTATTATTCCCCCTGTTAATTCTGAGAGCTACCTGTTTTTAGACAAGTACCCTTATTCCTTTTTTTTTTCTTTCAAGAAAGTGATCCTTTCCGTCTAATAGGTGCTCCTTTTCATCTGTTGAGTGCCCTATTTATCCTCAATAATATTATCCCTTTCATTCTGATAAATGGCGTTTTCTTTCCATTAAGTGCCCTTTTGACCCCAAAGTGTCACATTTTTTATGAAACGTGCCCCTTATCATTTTAATAAGTGCCATCGTTCTTTCAATAAGAGCTCCTTCCCTTAATCAAAAAGCCCCTATCAAAATCTAATAGGTGTCCTTTTTCCCTTTCTGTAATAATTGCCCCGTTGTTTAAAATAATAAATACACCAGTCTCCCTTTTCCATTCTCATACTCATAGCTGGTGAGTATAACTCATGATATGCAAGAAATGCCCCTTTCACCTCTGATTGTTGGCCTTATAGCTCACCTGAGCCGAAATGTTCAATTGGGCTATTGCGGTCGCTCACCATCTTTGTCGTCCGTCGTGCTAATCTTTTCAATCTTTTCAACTTCTTCCAAAAATGCATGGCTGGATTTTAACCCAAACTTGGTAGGATTCATTCTTAGGCAGAAGGTAAAGGATTTTTTTTCCAATGACCGATTCTAGGACAACTACCCCCTGGAACCCCCCGGACAACTACCCCCAGGACAATTACCCCCGGACAACTATACCTGGATTCTGGGGTAATTGACCAGGGGTAGTTGTCCGGGGGGGGGGGGCTAAATTTTGTTGGGGGGGGGGGTATCGGGGTAATCGTCATTTTATGGGGATAATTTTCCAATCATTATTTTTTTTTAAATCGCTTGCTCGCCTAAATAAGATTAACACTCCCTTACTGAATACGATTGTGCCCGCCCCGCTTCGTAGGAAGAAGATCCCGTTTATGCTACCAATTATTAAAAAAAAGAAGTTTACATAAAATTTACATTCCCTTCAATACGATTTTGCCCCCCCCCCCCCCCCCCCGCTTTGTAGCAGGAAGATCCCGTTTTATATGCTATACATTATTATCAGAAAAGAAGTGTAAAAAAATGTTGATTGCTCGCTACGCTCACTCGCCTTAACAATATTAACATTTCCTTAAATACGATTGTGCCCGCCCCACCATTTGCCAAGAAGATTCCGTTTATGCTACCAATTTTTTGTCAACGAAAAGTATTACTATTTCTTCCGCTCGCTCTCTACGCTCGCTCGCCCAGTCAAAAATTCACATTCCCTTAAATATGATTATTATTAAAATCGCACATTAAATGGGCTTGCTTGCGAATAATTATGAAATAAACACTCATTTGATGTGGAACAAATGATGGTAGGTGGTGCTTTAATTAGAAATCGGCAAGAAACAAAATATATTCGAATTACATTTGTTAAATGAAAATAGACTCACTGTTGACACTGGTCGAGAACAAATATTTCTATTACTTGCTTCTGCATCGGTCCCCCTCCCCCCCCCCCCCCCAAAAAAAAATAATAATGATGTCGTCGTTCGCAAACAAAGGTATATCGGTAATCGATGGCACACAGACTCAGGTTCGTCGGTAAATTAGTGGTCTCGACACCCCCCCCCCCCCTTCCAACTCAGAAAAGCCTAGCGTCGCTAGTCTTTCATGATGACTTGAACCCCACTAGGATGACTTTTTCTTCATGAGAATCTGGTGTCACTGGCAGATCCAGGATTTTTCAAAGAGGGGGCGGTGATGTCTCGATGTGAAAGAGTGATAAGCGAAAACAGAAAAGAAATAAGAAACGCCTCTGCCACCAAAATAAGGGGCCAAAGTCCTAAATGTCTACCAGGGATAATTTTAAAAAGCTCCGCCAACCAATATTGATTAGCTGCCAAGTCGTAATTTTAAGTCGCTACACTCTACATAAACACTAAATTTGTGATTATACCATACTTAGTTGCCAGCTAACCCTAATGAATACCATCGATATGTGTATGTATTATGATCTTTGCGTGACTTTCAAACATAAATTTCAAAGTACTCTGACTTTTTGCGGTTCTTATCTTAGTTGACATTCCACAAGGTTACAGGAACTATGTATGGAATTTTTTTTATATACCTGTCATGTTTTTTTTTTTTTAAATACTGTAGTCTCATTAGTACATGGATGCTATCCACATTGTACTTTGAATCCCACTAGGATGACTTTTTCCTCTTCATAAGAATCTGATGTCACAGGCGGATCCAGGATTTTTGAGGGGGGGCGGGCGAAGTTTCTATGTGAAAGAGTGATCGGCGAAAAAAAGAAAAAAAAAAAGAAAAGCCTCTACCACCAAAATAGGGGCCCGAAGTCCTAGATGTCTATCAGGGGTAATTTAAAAAGCTCCGCCAAAAGGCCCCCCTGGATTCACACAGCCCGCTATATTATGATCGCTTGGAAATTAAATAAATATACAGACCATCACAGACCCTCACATTCAACTGCACACTGTGATATAAAGAGAGAAACAAATAGGATTAGTTGAATCTTTCCTGAGTTGGCTTCAAAATGTAGGGTATAATTGTCTAAAACTTATGTATTCACTTTAGCGTTTCCATTTATGCCTTTCCCTTTTCCCTAAATGTGCCTTTTCTGTTAATGCCCCCTTGTGCATGCCCCTTTTCAACAGAAGTTCTTTTTCTGCTGGTGTCTACTTTACCCCCCCCCCCCCCCCCCCCTATCACGAGAGGCTTACCGCCCTGGTCTGTGACCAATATTGATTAGTTGCCAACTCGTGATTTTAAGTCGCTACACTCTACATCAACACTAAATTGGTGATTATACCATACTTAGTTGCCAGCTAACCCTAATGAATACCATCGATATATGTATGTATTATGATCTTTGCATGACTTTCAAACATAAATTTAAAAAGTACTCTGACTTTTGAAGGTTCTTATCTTAGATGACAATCCACAAGGTTACAGGAACTATGTATGGCTTTTTTTTTTATACCGGACATGTTTTTTTTTTTTTAAATCCTGTAGTCTCATTAGTACATGGATGTTATCCACATTCCACATTAGGCTTAGCCTTACATAATCAAGTGGTTATTTGTGAAATATCCATAGCCGTTATTATTGTTGCTTTTACTTGTTAAGTTATTTTGTTTTATTATGTGCCTACATTAGTTGTATTTTTTTTTACCAATTTATGCTATACCTTACTGTTTATTCCTGTTACATCAGGACCATGATACAAAACAGTCTTATACTGAGCATGCTTTTATACTATATGACTACATTCAAATAAATAAGTAAAAAATACATAAATATATAACTAGAATTTTGAATGAATCAAGTAGTAGGTCTTGCCATCATGTTCAATGCGAAAAGTTTGCTATCACCCATTCTATTGGGGACACAAATGTTCTGGATCTAGATTTGAATCAATTTCTGGTAGAAAGACAACACCATTCTCAGCCAACGAGCAGATTCTAATCGCTGACGGCGTTTGTTAATCTGGTTGCTATATATTTTATATTGGTTAGTTACAGGTCTTTCTTTTATGTTGGAAGATGTATTCTTCATTAACATTCTGTTTCCATGGCAACAATTTTTCTTTATATATATCAAAGTTAGCTGTATTCCAAACTAAAGTTTTGAATATAATGAAACAGGCGGCAAAAATATTACATGCTTACCATTATTTCATGTTGAAAACAAAATAGTTCTGTATTTTATTAGTAATGCAATAAATGTATTTGTTACTATGGTAACGGCCTACACATGTAGTGGTCATATCCATCACCCCTTTACTTAAATAAATGATAAGTTAGTGTCCTGTAAAAGAGAAGATAATCATGTACAATATAAATGTGTTAATACTTACTTTTTTCGGTAGCATCAAGGTTTATTTTGCAAAAATATGATTTTTTTTATTACTGTTTCCATAGCAACAGCCATTTTCAAACATGATGGACACTTTTTATAACTCTTATTTGGGGTTTAATCAAGTGAGAAACTTTTGATACACTATTATAAAATGTTACTTTCTTAATCCCGAATACATGACATTTCCTGAAATTCTATTGTTTTTGATCCGTTGCCACGGCAATAGACCTTGTGGTCACGCCCACCTCTTAATTTAGGGCAAAGAAGCATATTTTGATAGTTAATGGTCCCATCTAACAGAAAAATACTTCATTTAAGATTATTTTTAAGGCGGTAGGGACATTTCAGTTTTTGGCGCATAGACTATACTGATAATACATGGGATAATTGCCTTATTTACATGTATGATCAGTTGCCCTAATTTCGCCCTTGCTCTAATTTCGCCCCCCAAGCGCAACAATGGTACCCAGCGCGTTTAATGCATTTAAACGCGTGGGACTACGCGTAAGAAACTATATGACGCTTAGGCCGAAGGCAACGGATAAAAATGAGGGCAAAAAATGTAAGTATTGGCTTAATATTTCGTATTTTAATCAAAATAATGTAGAAAATCACTAAAATGGAAGTTTCATACCGCCAGTGAATGTCTAGAGTCATAGAATGTCGAAAATTATGTATGTTTCCACGACGTATTCCCACTGTCCGAGCGTTTCATGGAAATCGCCATTTGTGTGTAATGTTGTGCTGCCAACTACGTCGCTCTCGTAATGGCAAATGTTGACGATGTTGGCGAATGTTGACGATATGGCGAATGTTGACGCCATCTATAGTCACTGTGAAGGAGTGGGGGGGGGGGGGGGGGGGGCGAAATTAAGTACACCCTTATCCAGCGCGCGTCGGTGAACACGTGTCCATTGTGACGTCATTTCTGAAGGAACGCGAAGGAATTGACGCGCAATTTTCATCGCATTTTTAACTCAAGTATTTTTAACATATGTTCAGCGTTTTTTAGAACAATCTATGAAGTATTACTCCCGTAATCGTTCAAAATGTCGTTAGGGGGGCGAAATTAGGACCACGCATGTACACTCTAGATGTACATTCAAATAGTGTTTTTCATTCAAAATGCGCATCCAGTAAAAATACATTATTCCATTTGGGATAACATAAAATGAGTGTATTACATGACAATATACATGATATGTTTAAACAAGAAAAAGAGTTTAAATTGACAAATTTACATTGTGTAAAAAACTTTGAAATATTGGTAGTTTTCACAACCTATTATTTTGAGTAAAGCACAGTTTTATGTTTCATTACGCCATACATGTGTGTGTAATATCCAAATTTCAATTGTATATTAATCAGGTTTATAACTTGAAACTCAAAATAAATTTGATATCACTTGAAATGTCTTAATCAGGTATTACATATTAGGTCAAAAAATTAAAAATTGTGATTTTTTACATTCTTTCAAATTTTGAGCCAAAAATGGCATATTTAGGCAAAGTGCGCGTGGCATCCGCCCGTACGTTATTCCCCAGTATTTTTGCAAAGGTTTTAGCATGGAAGCCGAGCATTACCCCAAAATGCCGTCCAAAGTAAAAAAAGTCTTGGCTGGTCTACTAATACCTTGTTCTTATGTATATGTATTGTTTTATTGGGTTTAATTTTTCTTTTGTTTCTTTCTTCTTCATTCAGTTTTGTTGCTGTTATACTTTTCTGTAAATATGTTTCATCTGTATATAAGAACTAATGCTATATATTTCCATAATGTCTTGTAATGCTCTGTTTAGGACCCCACTGTAAATAAGCTCTCGAGCTTTCATGGGTCATCCTGTCAAGCTTTCATGAATTTTTTATTTTATGTATGTGTATATTTGAACTTGACAAATAAATCAAATCAAATCAAAGCATTATGGGTTAAACTTACATCGCATGAACGCAATACATGCGCGAGCTATTGCTTGTGTCTCTTACACTGACCGTTCATGACTGCAACGTTCCATCGGACACTTATGCGATTGCGACACCCTAACATCCGGTCTAAAAACGGAAAAATTCATGAAATATAGCTCAGGTTTTTTTTTTAAATCATGTCGCTTTGCAGACAGCATTGGAATAGCATTCTATCTCTCTCTCTCTATTTCTTTAAAGCACAGGGGTGGTATTCTGAGCACCATTTTATATCTAATTTTTTTTAATGTTATCTTTTTAAAAAATTGGTATTCTGAGACCACTTTTTTACCCCGATCTCACATTTCATCTCAGTCTCCTACCTCTTGCGTGCCAATACATGTGGTACACATGATACGCGCAGCTTTAAACGCTTACGTCAATCATAATTGTGGGAAAGATGAAATAAGACTTAAAATAGGGTAGGGCTATTGTATCTCTAGGATGCAATATATGCGATATTTTTTGACAAGTATGGTGCTAGTCGTGCGATCGAAATAAACAAAAAGATACGAGTAAGTACCGACTATATTTCTCAAGCAACATTCTCATATGATTATCGAATTCTATTTAAAGATATTTGATAAGCAAAATCACACGTGCAATCATGCTTGTGATGGTGTTCTAAACCTTAGAAAGTATCTTAAGAATTTCAAGGAAATCCTAGCAAAATCGCGTTTCAGCTTTGGGGCACGCGTATTGTAAAAAATAGCGCATTTGCGCTCTCTTGCCCCAGAGACTGGCAGAGAGCAATTCTATTGTTAGCCTATTGACAAGGCCCTCGTGACTTGGCTATTTTTCTCGGCAAGTAAGCTAGTAGTGGCTGCATAACAAGACTAGCCGCCCAGCCCGGTGAATGCGCGATCGAGCGACGGGAGTCGCGAGGGCCTTTTGGAACCTGGCCTGTATTTCTTATGCTATCCTTTGTTCCTAGCGAGGATCTGCTACCTTATAGGTAGGAGCCAATCAGCGAACGTATCTTCGCATGACGTCAGCATAAATTTGGTATGCAAATTCGCCTTCATCTCGAGCTAGCTCGCTCGGCACCCGGCGCCGCGGCCCGTGCAAGCTACATCAATCATGAACGAATCACATGAAAAGCAAGCCCCGCAGATACCGTTGTGATTGGTCGATAATCCTCGGTGTAGGCGTGTTAGCATACGAATGTCAACTCGTGAATAATTCATATCGGAACGATGGAAACCCAGGTTCCAAAAGGCCTCGCGACTAAAGTCGCTCGATTGCGCGTTCACCCGGGCCGTGTTGATTCTTTTCGTCGCCGGCTAGTCTCATCTCAGGCACAGCATGACGAGGAAAATAGCCAAGTCACGAGGCCTTGTCAAAAGGCTATTCTATTGTCTGAGCGTGATTAAAAGTGAAATCTAACGACATTTCTTACTGGTTAAGGCATCTTAATGGGCGTGTCTTAGATGAAATAAACTGGTTCTCAGCATACGGATTTTAAAAAATTTAAGGGTATTTTATTAAAATCTCTTTTAATAACTCTCTGAGATAAAATGAATCTCAGAATACCGTCCCAGGACTCCAGCATGCCTTGTGCAGTTGATTTATTCTACTAGACTGCTAGCTTTGAGAATCAGTTTCAAAATTAAATTTACAAGCATGCTATTCCCCTTTGATCTTTCTATTATTTCTTTCTCCTTCTCTTTTCTTAAAAGCGCATAGGGACTGCATTGAGGTGATATATACATTATAAAGACACCGTTTTTTATTCACTAGTAGTAGTACTAACCTTATTCTAGTTTTGAGTAATCATTGAAGCTATAGGAGAAATGAAATTACCAAAGTGTGATTTAAGTATAAGGAATGATACTATAGGCCCAGCACAACCCTGACATATAAAAATCCAATAAAGAATCCAAAATGTCCGGCGTTTATGCTGATATTGTAAATTCCATGGAATATTAATACTTAGTAACATCAGTGTACGGTTTTGAGACTAGAATGTAATACTGACACAATTAAAATCTCTTTGGTAAAACAAAATACAGCATAATTATATGAACTCCGTGAAGGCGGGGCAAGATAGGACACAGCGCAGGATGGCACTGATTAGGCCCAAATAGTATAGAAATATATAATGCCACGAGAGGGTCTGGATAGAACTATATGGTCCCTATTAAAGGTGACGTGAGCCACGACTATTTTCTTGAGGGGCGCAGCCCCGAAGGAAAATGGTCGTCTTCACGTCACCGAGCGCGCCATAGTTTAACCAGAGACTGGAATGTAAGCATTTTATATCCGTCATCTTTGAACTAAAGCTGAAATATGAGATGATCATCTCCTAGGCAGGCCTATGTTATAGGTAGAAGGGATGAATTTGCACGGACATCAAACGCGTAATGATGACATCCTCTATGATCCTATATCATTTGTACAAGGATCGATTTTTATAAATATATCTATAATTATCGTTGTTGGTGATTAAGACCCAGCCCGTAATTCTATACTTGTGTCCCAAATTTGATATGTACAGTAATTGATCTATTACGCCACTCTACTACATTATAGGGCCCTTTACGAGTACCCCTTTCTGACAAAAAAAAATAGTTCAGCGAGGTAAATAAAAAAATAAAAAAATAAAAAAGGTAAATAAAGAGGAAAGCAGGGATTGGGGGGCATCATATTGGATTATCTTCAAGGAAAACCGTCGTCGACGTTACCCTCCCTTCCCAAATTTTAATCAAAAGTTAGATATAGACTGAGATTAGTCTGTATTGGTGCTTTTGCTACAAAGATTCAAAAGTTTAACCTACATTGCATAAAGTATGATTTGTCCTCGCTTGGTCGCTGTTGAGGTACATTTCTTGTAATCCCTCCATCCCCCCCCCCCCCCCCCCATCCCCCAACCCCCTCCCCCGCCCGGCAAGAAGTCGCCGGCCCGCACTATATTATGTACAAGAATATTTGTGTCCTGGAAAAGTGTTCTCCTTATGATACCGAAAGAGGAGTTATCAACTGCATAGGGCATTGTTTATCTTCCACGCCATCAATACGAAAATATAAACTCACCTAAAAGTTTCCATATTTGCTTGATCTGCGCTCCATTTTTGCTGAATTAATTTCTCGTAAAGGTAGAGCTGTTGATCATTGATATCTTCGAAGTTCCATAGACTTTTGGTCATAGAATGTGTCATTCTAAGTTCAATAGTTGAGGGGGAAAAATGAAAAGGGGTGAAAATAAATTTCATTATGCATAAAGTAGTTGGGATGAAACTGAAAAGAATACATGTATCAGTGGAAGTCATCATTTCAGTGACGGATTCAGGATTTAGAAAAGGATAGGGGCACATTTACAAAATACACAATAAAGGGGGTAAACCTTTTGTTGTGTACTTATAGTATGTCAATCGAGTTTCCAGGGGGAGGACGTACTCTCCCTCCCCGCTCCCACCCCCCCCCCCCCCCGAAAGAACCCAACAACAGCAACAAACAAAAACAAATAGCGTTTTAGATGACCATTGGAATATCAATAAAAATGATAAAGCAACATATATGCAACTTGTGTAGCCCATACTATAGCTATACTTACACGGTCATTCCACTTCTCGGTACTACAAGGTGGCTCCAAGTGCCCTTTGTAATGTTTATAGATGTCGTCTGAGTGGATGTTGTGGTGTTCTGTATTGTGGTGTTCTGCTCATTATTGTCATCATTGGACGTGAACTCTACATCATTTACGAACGGGCTGCATAATTATTTTTAAACATGACAACATTGATACGTAAGTCCCTAGCTGCGTATTAAGAAAGAATAAAGATTACTGTAGGCAACAACGGTGACTTGGGATAAAAAGTTTAAAATAACCTGCCACTATTTCCTCAAATCTGACAAATCTTAACATTTACATAATATACGTAATATATAGTTCAAAAAGTTCTGCGACGGAGATTAAAACTTAGAGAGATACAGAATAAATGACTCCTTATTTCGCCTTATAGGCGAAATATTGAACCTTTGTGTCTATCGGAGTCATTTATTTTGTGTGTGTGTGTGTGTGCATGTGTGTGTGTTTCTCTCCATTCTTTTTAAATATATAATATAATATAATATATACTACACAGTGCATATCAAAACAAGTACACACTTTTCCAAAATCATAATTTCACGATATCGATATGTTTGTTTTTTTCTTGACGATTACGTGTGAGGGTCAGTTCCATCGGATGAAAAGTACTGACAATATTTACGCTCGAGTGAGTACTGGCTATTTTTGTAAGTCTCGCAAAGATTGGTTTGCGCAAAAATGCCTCAGTCTTGAATTTGATCAAGGTGCCTATTATGCAGTGCCAGTAACCTCATGCTCACTGTTAAGTATTAATAATTGATTTTAACAATAGTTTAATCCTTATATTAATCCTATACATATCTGCACACTTCCACCCCCCCCCCCCCACACACACACACACACACTCAAACGCCCTACTCAAAACATCATTATGTCTTTCTGCATGCACACAATTCCACTTTTGACTGGAGCATGTCGAAAGTATGCAAATTCAATGCATTACAGGAAGATGATTTTCCATTTTCAAGAAGGGAGGGAGAAAAAAAAATCTGATTTTGAACAGTGTATTTGGTTCCTTTCTTTGCCCTATCTCTTCCATCCAGATAAGGATGCGTCACTGTCTGGAGCATGTCGAAAGGATGCACTGTACTGCATGATGATATTGTTTCCATGATTGAGAAGAAATGTTAACAACATTAATTTAATCAATAAAGTTGTAACTTATAAGAGGAATAAGAAATTTGAATAAGAAAATATGTAAATGTTAGGGTTCTCCTTCCGTTAATGCATTCAATCTTGGAAACACTCTTCAGGCAAAAATGGGTATTGATACAGATGATTTGTGCTGGAAAAATACCACCTGCAATGTTGACGGCAGTTGTAGGTTGGGGGCAGTGGCACATCCAGCCATTGGGTGAAGCTGGTGTAGCTTTTCCTTGAAGGCATAGGGGAAAAAATCAGTACAACATGCTATGCTCTGATGCTTGTACAAGGACGGAGCTGTCCGAAATTTAACCCATGTTTTGGGAGCCTCCCGCCCCTCCCCTTTATCAATTTCTGGCAGAGGCGTCGATTCGTTCGAAATAGACAAAGCATTCGAGGGGCAGAGCATTGTTCACAAACAATGCTTGCCCTCCAATGCTTTATCTATGCAGAAAGAATCGACGCCTCTGATTTCTGGATACACCATTGTGGGTGACGTACTTTTCTAGGTATAGGGTTAAGGATTAAATGACTGTTGCTACCTAAGCGAGAACGGCTTGTCTCGAATGGGTGGGTTGCGCGAGCGGGATGGGAGCGGGAACGGGCACACCCTTTCGAGACAAGCCCCCCCCCCCCCCCCCCCGCCACCCGGTTATCTCGAATGGACGCGTTCCCAGCGAGAAGTTCAATGAACGCGCCACTTCGAGACAACCGGGGGGGGGGGGCTTTCCTCGAATGCAATGAATTTAAATAACACGTAACGACTTGTCTTGAGACTATGACAATTCCACATTTCCCCGCTGATATCGCTGAAAGCATGACTTTGGAAAAATGAGGTAAGTACCTCCGTTTTATTATATGACGATGTCAATATTTTTTAAATAAATCATAACAATAATTATGTAAAATTCTAATGTAAGTAGCATTCTATGACAATGAATTGTGCATATATAAAGATGAAAGCTGATATTTTACCGGAATTAAGACGCCTTTTTCTCTTAGATGAACAAATATTCCCGGGAAAATGTAAATAGGGGTCAATTCTGGTGGTTTCCTCCCCGGGGATAGGAGGGGGGGGGGTTAATTTCCTAATTTGCAGCAATAAGTCGATGTATCTACCTACCTCGTACCTCCTTTTCAAAAGTGACCCCCTATCCCGGAGAAGTTGGAATTTGTTTTACCCCCCTATCCCGGGGAATTTTCTGAGATATTGGACCCCCTATCCAGGCAAATCAAGAAAATTATAACTAATTTTGTTATTTACTATATAAATCTATGTATCTACCTATTTGCTAGTTTCCCAAACTATGCCGTCCTTCGAGAAAAACTAAGTCTAAAACGCGCATGCCCTGCCCGCGCGCGCGTACTCCCCGTCCACCAATATAATCGCGCAGCCGCCATACTTTTCCTCTTCCGAGCAGTCAGAGACAGATCTAGGACATGATGTCAGACAATTTCCTAATGTCAATTAATTTCCTAATTTGCAGCAATAAGTCGATGTATCTACCTACCTCGTACCTCCTTTTCAAAAGTGACCCCCTATCCCGGAGAAGTTGGAATTTGTTTTACCCCCCTATCCCGGGGAATTTTCTGAGATATTGGACCCCCTATCCAGGCAAATCAAGAAAATTATAACTAATTTTGTTATTTACTATATAAATCTATGTATCTACCTATTTGCTAGTTTCCCAAACTATGCCGTCGTTCGAGAAAAACTAAGTCTAAAACGCGCATGCCCCTGCCCGCGCGCGCGTACTCCCAGTCCACCAATATAATCGCGCAGCCGCCATACTCTCCCATAGACAAATTAAAACTTATAGACGGAAAGGTAGCACCCGCGGATTTCCCTCATTTGCATATAAGCTGTAGCGTCACCATTCAGGCTAAGCGTATTCGGCCTGATTCGGCCACGCCCATTTGGTAACATTTCATTTTCCCGAAGCCCCCGATACCAAGAAAATATCGAAAAGTATCGAGAAACTCCTTAGGCTTCTTACGAAAAGTTTTGTCACCGTTTTCACCGCGGCCAAAGTTAAAAGGGCCGATTAGCGGGATTATCTCCCGGATCTTGTCGTATCCATCGGCGACTCTAAGAAGTCGCCGTTCAGCGGGATTAGCGCGAGCTTTTGTTTAGAGACACCCTGCGATTCCTTCGATTTCGCCGACTTCCTGTTCTTTATTTTTGTTCTGCCTTGAAGGAAGTTGTATATTTAGTGTTTTGAAAGAGCGCCACTTACGGTTTAAATGGTGACTCATTCTGCTTCATTTTGCTTATTTTCTTTGGAAAAAGTACGAATGTATTGAAGTCTCCGTCAAAGTACCGTACGTATCATTTGTCATAGTTTTCTGAGAAAAAAAATACCTAGGTTTGTGCCATGACAAAGTCGGCCCCTAACATTTAATTTTCCCACATCGAGCCCACCACAAAAATATATAGTAATGATAAACGACATAAAAATTAATACACGAATAAATAAAGGACGGACAACTATTCAAAATATTGCTTTATGTTCCAAACCAAAAAAAAACCTCAACTAATAACAATAAAAATCCAATCCCAAAAATACATTGTGTAGTTTCCAAGCAATGCAATTATAAATTCACTTTCACATGTTAATAGCTGTTGTATGTAGCCGTCATGGCTGCGAATAAAAAAAAATGAAAAACTTAATGTTCTCGAGTTAAGACCGGATTTCTGAATATAAATACAACTTTTACTTTTGCTGGGGGCTGCAGCCCACCCCCTCCCCCCTCCACCCTTTTTTTAGTAAACACATTTCATAAAATGTATGAATTAGCTTAATATATTATCATTAATGAGTGAAATCAAATCAGCCCCACACACACTTTCAAAAACGCCCCTGTGTTGAAAGAGTAGCCTTTCTTTCTTTCTTGGCTTTGCCCTATATTTTTAACGTTTTCGGTATATATGTCAACAACATCTATTGGGTAATTCGGAATAATATTAAGCACACTTTATTCGAGTGCATGAATTAAAAAAATATTACTTAGTGCTTTGGGTAATGTTGTTACAAACCAGCATGATTGGGCAGTTATATAATGAGCGCTTTATTGAAATTAAAACATTATCGATGTGTTTTATTTTTTGAAATATCGATCTCGATCAGCCGTCTGGTCTTAAAAATGAACTCCAAAATATGGGGAAAATGGGGAGAAAAGTGATTCGATAAGTCCGTTTGTTGTATTAAGAGGGATCGAGTAAAAGAGCGAGAGAGCGAGGTAATTTATTAAAGTTATTAAGAATTCCGGAACGATTACAAACTTTCGTGATTGCGCCTGTCCCCGGATAAGGTTGTTGACTTTGATATGTACGTCGTTAACCTTCATAAGGATCTTTTTCATCACCATGTTTGGTGAGATGCCCTGTCCCATAGGAAACTGTAAGTAACATTAAAAATACATGTAGATTGATGTAGAAGATGGATGGCATAAAGAGAGGGAGAGGGTGGAGTGAGGTGGCAGAGAGACAAGGGGACTGGGTGGCAGGGAAAGAAAGAGAGAGACTGTCAGGATGAAGGAGAAATTGACCCTGTCTCGGAGAAGTGGAAGTCGTGAATTCGTGAATGCTTTATAGGTCGATTCACATTTCACCCCCCCCCCCCTTGTCCCCCGCAATTTTGAGATAAAGATAACGGCTCGTAGAAAACAATTTTTTAGGCGGAAAGTTATAGTTATTTGGACGTAATACTGCACCGTATGTAACAGGGGTGGGTACAGGGAGGGGAGTCCCCCCCCCCCCCTTCCCGCGCGAAGCGCGAAAGCTCCGACGTTTTAGCATCTTTTTTTTTTTTGGCGGAATATTAGTTCACCGCCCTGGCTGCTTTTCAGTTATTTGGGGCGCAATACTGCATTGTATGTAACAGGGCTGGGTACGGGTCGTAAAGCCGTAACGATTATAATGTTTCTTCACTCCCCTATTTTTCTTTCTCTCCTTTGCGTTTGCGCCCCCTTCAAGTGTTTCCTAGTGCACGTGCTCCCCTCCCCCCCCCCCCCCCCGACACACCACTGAGCGAAGAGACCGAGCAGGGGTGGGAGGGAGTATCCCTCTCCTACATCAGGGAATCTGTCTATAAAACTTGCATTTTAAAGCATACCAAAATGTTTTTAATGAAAACAATGCGAGTGAACTAATTTTCTTCAATATTTTCGTACTGAACTTTTTTTTTTTTAATTTCCTTTCTTCTAATCATTATAGGCAATTTTGAGAGCCAGGATAATGGCTTGTAGTGCCTTTTTAGGCATTTTTTCTCTCACTTCCCCCGCTTTTTCGCTCTCGCTTTTTTGTTGTTGTAGTGGCTGAATAGGGAGGGGGCATGGCCCCCGGTGCCCCCTGTCTACACCAGTGATGATAGGGTTTCCCCGAAGGTATCAGAGGGTAGTGTTTTTATATAAAGTGTGTACAATAATTGTGTGTGGTTGTGGTGGTGGGGACTGCATCCACCCCAGTTCCTGTTCTGTGGCCCATGCGAACCATTTGTATCTGCAAGACATTGGAGAACTAGAAAGGCCGTCAAAGGCGGCGCTACAGAGTAGTTGCATTCTTTCCCTAAACGATTCTTTCCTGTCACTATATTTTATATTTTATATTTTTCTCCTTTTTTATCGCAATAAAGACTTCTAGATTTGGCATAATCTAGTATTTAATACATGCATGTAAAATATTATGGTTACTTATTGTTATTATTATGTAATTTGGCACGATACTGGGTGTGAATATATTTGTTTGTGTATTTTACCTTGATTATTGTGAAAAATGTTATTTTGAAAAAGGAAGTAATAAAATATTCTTAAAAACAAAAAAAGAACTCTCCGAACTGAAGTTTCTATAACCGATCATCACAAAAAAAATCTAATCCATTCTTTCCTGTCACTATCCGAAATGAAGTTGGGGTCAAAACTTCAAGGTCACACAGAATTTGCAGGGGTCAACCAATCATCACCAAAATCTAATCGATTCTTTCCTGTCACTATCCGAACATTCCATGAAAATTTGGTGCGAATCCGTTCACCCGTTCTGTTGTACACAAACAAACAAACAAACATACGGAGCCCTTTACATAACCTTGCCGATTTCATCGGCGTGGGTACTCACTAATAAAAGATGGTCATTTCCATTCACATGCGCTGTTGTAAAGAAACTCCATATGCACATGCAGACCTCGATCCCTATACCGATATGCATCTTTTGAATCCAGACAAGGAGATAAACCTTTATCTTTTTACAGCAGAAACTGGGGAACTTCCCTCTCTTTATACCCCAGTGAAATCCCCTATCTTATTTACACAATATACTAACTGAATGTTTGTTTGCAAAGTTTCAAATTGCAGAACATAAAATTGTATCAATTTGTTGCAAAATAACATTCAGATTTATTTTTATCAAAGGCATTCACTATGTTGAAAATTTGCTTTTCACCATGGATAGCATCGTTTCTTCAAATCAACAATCAAGCGAGAACGAGGATTTCAACATGGAGTCAAGCTGCAGCGACGACTGGCACTTGGAGCTGAGCGAATCCATGGACTCCGATGGGATGACGTCATGTCATTCGTTCTCATTGTAGTACATGCACAAGTCTATACCAATCCAAAATTATAACATGAAAAGAATTATAATATGAACTGAATTATTAATTATTTATGATAAAGAGTGTCGGTACATTTATTCAAATCTTAATTCAAGTCTATACAAAGAAAGTAACATGAGGGGGGGGGTGGTTGTCACATGTCCGAAAAGTCTTCGACAAGCAACAGCAAAAAGAAAGAAAGAAAGAAATTGCTGGTGCCCTTTTGTAGCGAGCTCCAGCCATGGGGCGATTTTGTGTGTGGAGTATCCCCCTTGACCGGACCGTATTTTGGCTAGTTCGACAGTCCATCGTTATGTGTTCTTTATAAAGGCCGATTGATTGAAAAATAAAGTAAAAGAGAAAATGTAAATATGAACCCTTTACACTGCTTTCTATAAACTAGATGTATATTCTACGTACATTGAGGAGATATTACGAGATTCTTGGAGAAAACAAATCCGAGAGAGCTGCCAAGCTTCATTTATTTTTTCATCCGAGGCCTTAAAAACACTGTTTCTATAAAATATGCATTTTATTAATGATTTGGGTGCGTAGTAATCCAGGACCACACATTTCCGTCATTGTCTTTCATTTCCACCCCCCCCCCCCCCCCCCCCCCGAAAGTGCTGCCCTTGGCATGTGCCCCCTCTATCCGCTCCGTTTAATACACCACTGGACCGTGCGAGACAGAAGAAAGGTTGATGTAGCAAAATCGGATTATATGGATCTCGCTTTGAATTCTGAATTGTAACTTTCTATATCTCACTTATTCACACGATTCATCGTCAAGATCTCTTCATTGCGAAGCTGGTTTAAGCCATCGCTGTTTAATCTATTGAAAGTAGAGAGGAAATACAAAAGAGTTGGCTTTCAAAACAGAAGTAAGAAGAACTGGGAAGATGACTTACGAACGACGAAACTATTGATACACGATAATAATAAGGGGTAAATTCTGTAACCCTTTGAAAAGCCGAAAAGAAAATAAGCCTTTTAACCAGAAAGAACAGTACATGTATCTGTGTAGAGATTATGAAACAAGGACAAAGAGAGAGAGAGAAAATCAATAATCGTCTCTTGCTGGAGGTGACTTAATCCTTGTTCTTTGAAAGGGGCGAATTCTCTACCTCTTTAAAACATGGCGAAGAAGAAAAGAAATTAGCTATTAGACACCAGTAGATTGTACACATTTTTTGGAGTAAACTATAAAGCGGAGAGACTCGATGACTTTCAAGCTAAGACGCGCGTTATCTTCATCATGTTCATACTACCTGTTAGCCAGGGGCGGATACAGGATTTCCAGAAAGGGGGGCACACACTGAGGAACCCTCCGTTTGACGAAGCCAAACGGCCATCTGGGGGTCTGGGGCATACTTTGTCAACACAATACGCCCCTTGCGCGCCCCCCCCCCCCCCCTCTGCTTATTCTCTTATTCGTTAAAGCCGAACAGACAAATAGTTAGCTTTCAAAATAGAATTAAGAAGAACAGTCGAAATTTGGATACAGGTGAAAGATTTAGAAGGAGAGAGAGAATCGTCTGGGTGTCAATTTTTACGAAAAGCAGTTGTCATTATTATTTATATTTTAAGCTCTAGTTAACTAGAGCGGCGCTAAGAAGCAGTTTATCTCTATCCCGCTTTTGAACATGACGATAAAAAGCGGCCAATTCTATAACTCTTTTTAACAGCCGAAATTAAAGAAAATTATTTTTTTAAACTAGAATGAAAAGGCCCTCGGTTGCGATAATGAAACAAGTATCTGATTTGTTTTAAGCTTGAGTTAACTATTGGGCGGGGAGAAACGATGAGTTTTAGCTAAGATGCAGTTTGTCTTCGTCATGTTCATACCGCCAGTCAACATGATGATAATTAACAGCCAAATCTCTTATTCGTTAAAAAAGCCGAACACACAAGACAGAGTTACCTTTCAAAATAGAATTAAGATGAACAGTCGAAATTATGATACAGGTGAAAGATTTAGAAGGAGAGGGATTGTTCGGGCGTTAATTTAAAAATTAACAGGTGAAAGATTTAGAAGGAGAGAGATTGTTCGGGCGTTAATTTAAAAATTAACAGGTGAAAGATTTAGAAGGAGAGAGAGAATTGTCTGGGTGTCATTTTTTACAAAAAGCAGTTGTCATTATTATTCATTTTTTTTAAAGCTCTAGTTAACTAGAGCGGCGCTTAGAAGCAGTTTATCTCTATCCCGCTTTTGAACATGACGATAAAAAGCGGCCAATTCTATAACTCTTTTTAACAGTCGAAAATAAAAGAAAATTATTTTTTAAAACTAGAATGAAAATGCCCTCGGTTGCGATAATGAAACAAGTATCTGATTTGTTTTAAGATTGAGTTAACTATTGGGCGGGGAGAATCGATAACTTTTAAGCTAAGATGCAGTTTGTCTTCGTCATGTTCATACCGCCAGTCAACATGATGATAATTAGCGGCCAAATCTCTTATTCGTTTAAAAAGCCGAACAGACAAGAAAGAGTTACCTTTCAAAATAGAATTAAGATGAACAGTCGAAATTATGATACAGGTGAAAGATTTAGAAGGAGAGAGATTGTCTGGTGTCAATTTTTACAAAAAGCAGTTGTCATTATTATTCATTTTTTTAAGCTCTAGTTAACTAGAGCGGCGCTTAGAAGCAGTTTATCTCTATCCCGCTTTTGAACATGACGATAAAAAGCGGCCAATTCTATAACTCTTTTTGACAGACGAAAATGAAGGAAAATTATTTTGTAAAACTAGAATGAAAAGGCCCTCGGTTGCGATAGTGAATCAAGTATCTGATTTGTTTTAAGATTGAGTTAACTATAGAGTGGGGAGAAACGAACTTTCAAGCTAAGATGCAGACACGAAAGAGTTAGCTTTCAAAATAGAATTAAGAGGAACAGTCGAAATTATGATACAGGTGAAAGATTTAGAAGGAGAGAGAGAATTGTCTGGGTGTCAATTTTTACAAAAAGCAGTTGTCATTATTATTTTTTTTTAAAGCTCTAGTTAACTAGAGCGGCGCTAAGAAGCAGTTTATCTCTATCCCGCTTTTGAACATGACGATAAAAAGCGGCCAATTCTATAACTCTTTTTAACAGACGAAAATAAAAGAAAATTATTTTGTAAAGCTAGAATGAAAAGGCCCTCGGTTGCGATAGTGAAACAAGTATCTGATTTTTTAAGCTTGAGTTAAATATAGAGCGGGGAGAAACGAACTTTCAAGCTAAGATGCAGTTTGTCTTCGTCATGTTCATACCGCCAGTCAACATGATGATAATTAGCGGCCAAATCTCTTATTCGTTAAAAAAGCCGAACAGACAAGAAAGAGCTAGCTTTCAAAATAGAATTAAGAAGAACAGTCGAAATTATGATACAGGTGAAAGATTTAGAAGGAGAGAGATTGTTCGGGCGTTAATTTAAAAAAAATTAAAGCTCTATTAACTATAGAGCGGCGCTAAGAAGCAGTTTATCTTTATCCTGCTGTTGAACATGGGGAATTGATGATAAAAGAAATGAAGCTTTTTAACCATACAGAAAAGGACCTGTGTGGAGATTATGACACAAGCTCGTGATTGAGAAGCAGGGACCGCGGAACCGGGCTGGGGCTGCAGCCCCCCTCACTTTTTTCAGTAAACACGTGCAAACGTATGGCAGTGCAAAAATGTGGTTATACACGCCCCCCCCCCCCCCCTTAGCCCCTCCACTTTCCAAGACGTTCCGCGGCCCCTGAGAAGGACAATGGGAGAGAAGAAAAATCAATCGTCTCGCGAAGGCAGGATGTGACTTAATCCTTGTTCTTTGAAAGGGGCGAATTCTATACCTCTTTGATATGGCGAAAAGAAAAGAAAGAAGCTTTTATAAACAGTTTTTAAAGGTAGAACTAACTAGAGCAGGATACAATTTCTTTATTATGATTCTGGTAATAAGTAAAGAGCGAACCGAAAAGAGAGTTAGCATTCAAAAGAAAGAAATAAAACTGTGGAGATTATGAAACAGGCGCGTGATATATAAGGAGAGAGAGAAAATCGTGTGTTAATTCTTCAGCTTAAGAAAGCGGCGATTTCTATTGCTCTTTCACAAGACGAAAAGTAAAAAAAGTAAGCTTCATACGCAGACATCAACGATCTCTGTCAATATTATTCTTGGTAAAGACTAGTCTAATCAGTAAATTTGCCAAAATTGAATGACTTTGCGACAATCGAATCCAAGCTATAAAAAGAAAGCAAATAACATTGAAAGAAATCAAGTTTACATGATTAATTTAGAAAAAGATATAATGATATAAAAACCTCTGAAAGTTTGAACCATAATCTAATAAATTTCCCCGCACAAAATGACAGAATTATAAACCTTTTGACTATAGCTAGGTTAATCAACCCTTTAAGAAAATCATACCGGCATAGGAAAGGCTCAACGAAAAAAGCATGAAGTTGATGCGGGAAGCTTTTTCAGTGCCGTGAAACTACTTGATTTGTTACCCTTTAAAGCGTTAGAATTCATGGCTTAAATGAATTAAAATTCATGTTTTCATGAAAAGAGATCCTAAAGAAACATAAGGACTAGGTTTTATTAGAATTAATAAACGGTTGCTAAGGGCTTTATAAAAATCTAGTTGACATTACAAACGAAAATGCTGCATGACTGCAAAACGGAAGTCAAACTTTGGAAGCGTTTTTCCCGAAGAAATACTTTGCCACAGCCCTACTTTACTGAAGATTTAAAAGCTATTATCTCCACTAATACTCACTCTCTAGAGTTGAACTATATACCAAATTAAAGCTTATGAAACGGAGAATAATAATCAATAATAAAATGCAATTTCAAAAAATGCGACTTCTGTCTCATTTTGACGTGACGGGTCACATTTATTTTGGGAAATGTGTTTTATTATTTCAGCGAGACTAATTCTCATTTTTGCCACAGATTATAAGCTCTCAGCGGTCGGAAGACTTATGAAATCAGAGAGTTCAAAACGGACTAAATCAGTTCAATTTTCGCTAACGTCTAAAAAATATAAAATAGGGGAAAATGTTCAATAATAACTCCTCTGTTATGATTGGTACGCTGGTACAAGAGTATATATATATATATATATAATGCGAAAGGAAATGAGAGAATAATGATTGCGTAGCTTAAATCAAAGTTCCCCAGAGCTGTCCTCCCTTTTTGAAATTTTTGCAAAGGCTGAAAAAACGTCTCCGCCGAGAATCGAACCCGGGTCGTTGGCTTAGAACGTCAATGCCTTAACCACTAGACCACGGAGACGGGTTAGTAGTTTCGGCGACACCAGATTCAATTGACCGACAGATTTGACAAATCTTCAACCTTATTAATTAATTCCTTTGTCGGGGCAGGTGAGTTTTGAACAATGACAAGCCGCATGCCTCAGCTGGATCCAAGCGAATGCTTTGAGATACATGTATACATTAGAATAATTATTAACAATTGTAAGGAAATAACATATACAACAGCTTTGGCAACTCTCGTGGAAATAAATACAATGCGAAAGGTAATGAGAGAATAATGATTGCGTAGCAGAGCTATCCTCCCTTTTTGAAATTTTTGCAAAGGCTGAAAAAATGTCTCCGCCGGGAATCGAGCCCGGGTCGTTGGCTTAGAACGCCAATGCCTTAACCACTAGACCACGGAGACGGGTTAGTAGTTTCGACGACACCAGATTCAATTGACCGACAGATTTGACAAATCTTCAACCTTATTAATTAATTCCTTTGTCAGGAACAATGACAAGCCGCATGCCTCAGCTGGATCCAAGCGAATGCTATGAGATACATGTATACATTAGAATAATTATTAACAATTGTAAGGAAATAACATATACAACATATATATATATATATATATATGGATATTTGACTAACGGGTACATTAAGTCGACACCTAACAATGCAGTTTATTCCGTCATAATAGCGACCCCTACATTAGGTCGACAGTTGGTACATTAGGTCGACAGTTGAACAAAGAAAAAGAACAAAAACTGTCCTCCTAATGTACCCATTAGTCGTATATATATATATATATATATATATTTATTTATATATATAAATTTATTTATATATTCGGGATTATTCTTTTTTATAACCACCAACTCCGATCCGCCTTTGGAAAAGCAAGTAATCGAAGATGGATATATTTTGTTAGATGCCTTTTGCTGAGTTATATGACTTTCCCAAAACGGGGGGGGGGGGGGGGGGCAATGTTATTACAACATGGACACCATGCCCATACAGGAATTTACAAAATGGGCCCTGAAAAGTAATCAACTTTCGAACTCAGAATACCCGAAACAAGTATTGTGTAATGTGTTCACCACCCTAAGCATGAAGGGGGATAATGTCAGGCTGTTAAAAGTATAACCCCCCCCCCCCCCCCCCACCACCCTGATTTTAGCATTTGTTATACCCATTTCACTGTATTATTATATCATCATGATGGGCAAGTTCATCGCCGGGTATTGAAAAGAAAAAAAAAAAACCTTTTAATGTGTTTTTGTGTACAGGCATGGTGCGGACCTTGTCATGGCATTGCCCCCCCCCCCCCCCGGAAATGGATGTGTAGCGACAATTTGTAGAACACTATTCAACGTGTAAAATGCCCGAATTGGAGCTCCATTGACAAAATCGGGGATTAGCTGAACTGCTTCGTTCGTATTTTCTTTGTTCTCATCTGCAATGAAAAGACAGGAAATCTGTTCATGCTTTTGAAACCGTTAGAACCTAAGCTGCGCTCAGTTTATCGTTCGTAATTTATGTCGCTTGACTGAATATATTGAGTTCAATAAAATGTGAATAATGTTCCTTTTTTTATACAGAAAAACAATTCAGCAGACGAAGCAATAATGAAAGTTTGTGTGATGCTGATGATGAGAAATTGTGAACTCCATAATAAACCTATGAATGTAAGAGAAAAAAAAGTAGAAGAAATGTCCTCAAAAGATTTTCATCTATACTTCATTATGCATTTGATTTTTTTTTGCCTCATGACTCCTTCCCGCGATAAAAAACAGCTGCATGATTCAATTGCACGCGCGATCACTTCAGGAGTTCAAAGTTGAAAGTGTAATTACGAATACAGTAGGCCTCGACCTACTACTACTTTCATTTGCTCAAACTTTACTCTGTCAGCTCCAACCCGTCAAAAAAAAATCCGATCAATGATAAAATAAACTTTCGTGGAAAATATATTAAAAAATGAAAAAAAGTTTCTATATGAAAATCAATCCGGTGGCAAAGCTGGAGAAAAAGAACCTTTTTCGTACATTTCTTTGTTTTCCCGGTTTTCTGTACTCTTCTCTTTCCTAAAACATTGTATAGTTCTTTTGTTTCCCCTTAATCTATCCTCTTCTCTCTCTTTATGTATTTCTGTCTTCAATATTTCAGCATGGGCAATGGAACAAATTTTTCCGCGATATGGCTAAACAGTTGTGTACAAAAAAAAAGGCGCGGCTGGGGCACGTGCCACCTCCCCCCCCCCCCCCCCCCTCCTCCCGTAGATATGCCACTGAAACGAATAACATTTGTTATCAAACACAAACAAATGTTCTTATAAGCTACTGTAAACGTTAAACTTGATTGGATTAGATCAAATTTTTCATAATTAGAATAGATAAATATCTAAATAGTAAAATTCAACTTCATCTGGGGGTATTTCATAAAGCAGTTCGTAAGTTACGCACGACTTTACGCACGATTGGTGGTCAGTTTTTGTACTAAATGATTGAGAATCTGATTAGTATAGCACCCAAGAACATGTTCCAGTTGTTCGTAAAGTCATTCGTAACTTTACGAACAGCTTTTATTATGAAACACCCCAGGCATAGATTAATAACAATAACAATAACAATAATATCTCCGCCATAATGCGAAAGCGTCATGAGCAGTATAAAACTTTAATACACAATGAAACGAACGCGCTGTACATGGCCAACGATTACATTAATATTTTACAAAAATATATCAGCATCAAGGCAGAATAGTAAATATTTGGTGATAAATTTAGATAAGTAATTAATCAAATTAGATTTTCTAGTACCTATTTCTTCATAGCTTATTTAGTTTTGTGTAATCCGAGGGAATACCACCAAACGAAAAATACATTCACCCTCTTTTTGTTCGTAATATTTTATGGTAAAAAGAAAGAAGAAACATAAAATAGTTAAGAAGAAGAAAGAACTCATGGCTGTTGTATTAGTGATTTCATTTAATTTGAAATAACTCTTTTAAAGCAGGGAATTACTCGACATACTATATAATTATATTATTTTCTATTCATGAGTGTTGCACTGCCTCCTTTTGAACAATTAAGATGTCGGCATCTTTTAATAGCATAACTATAACCATAAACACTAGTACTAGATATTTAACAGAAGTAAAATAATAAATATACCAGTTGACATGTATCCAATAAAGTCGTCGCTGTTCGCCGTATTTTTCATGTATTCATTTGGCTTCTAGCATATGCATAAACCAAACACTAGAGGGGGGTATTCAACAACCGCGATCTCAAAAACTATCCAACAATGTCAGTGCGGGCTATTTACGGCGATCCACCTGCTAAACGAGATAAATAGAACTTCCGCCGCATCGCTCAGTCGGCGTGTTGAGAACAAAGCCGGGCCGCAGGCGCGCCGAATCAATCGGCGCCGCCGAGGGCCCGCCGATGTAAAAACTTTCCGTAAGAAGCCTTATGCATTATTCATTTTTGTTTTGCATACTCGATTTATCAAACTTTGATTGGACCGGACCTTATGAATGTGATTGAAAAGGGACGATTTGACCTCACTTCCGCTGTGAATTTGACGTCACCCGCACAAAGTAAAAAAAGTTGTGGAAAGTTTAGAGGTGAGTACACCTGTATTTATGCTTAATTTTCGAAAAATAGATTATATTTATAACAAGTTCTGCCATTGTGAGTAATCTGTTTCAATTTCTCTACATTTTTAAGGGATTCTACAGAGCTGTATGTCATGAAACAATGTGTAATCTACTCTCGAACTTTCAATTCAATTTTCATCGTCATGAGCTAAATGTTGCAGCTCGATTCCCCTTACCACCCTGTCACTCGTGACGGTTTACCCGGACTTTCGGGCGGGACTATCTAGATACGTTTCGATAGATGATCTATTGATTGATGTCAATGCCAATGGCTGACAGATTTCGTAAACCTCGAAATAGATCGAACTTAGTCTGTATTTCGATGATTTGGTTATCTAAGTTAGATGTAGACGCATAGACCCCGTTATATTCTGAAAGACAAAGGGCCCAGGTGAGACCCTTTCTAATTAATTGATTCCGTAGCGTAGGCTGTTCTTGTCAGGAATTTTTTTTGAGAATGAAGAGGGGGTTTCATGTCGATACTAGTATTTTCCAGAGATCAGTCCAGGTCAAGGTTTACTTTGTGTACATGTACATAGTTTGGTAATGCAGGGTTGTAATTTTAACGTAGTGGTTCTTAGTAAAAGTTAATTTGCTTAGTTGTACTAATGTTAGATGAGCTTTGGCCCACTTTTTTCTTCTAAAGTTGAGCCAAAGCCAAGGCTAGCTAGGCAAGCATCTTTCTAATGATCTAGACCGAACGAGAGAGAAATTTCGGTCTAGGCTAGCATCATGGTGATGAGGTTTTATATTTTTTACATTTCAAGAGAGAGAGAGAGAGAGAGAAGGGGGTACATAAATTAGTGTTGATTATAGACCAGAATCAAAGGCCCTTTTAAAGAGGTAATAAATCTCCCCTGAGTATTAAATAGCTGGATGGCCTTTGTTTCAGTATTGCATTCATTAGTCTCAATCCCATTCATGTTGACTTTGATTTCCAAGTGGAAAGTCCTACTTGATGAGACATGAGAAATAAACAGGTAAGTCTAGACCTTACTGCGGCAGCCTGAACGCATAGCGTTCGTGGCAACATCCCTGGGCTAGGGACTAGACCTAACTAGTTAGACCTATACCTATTACAGCTAAAAATTATAGACTAGGTCTGGTGGTGGTAGTGGATCCAGGATCAGTTAACTGGGAGGGGGGGGGTGATGATGTGTTCACAATAAAGAGTGGCATTTTTAGTTAACATTGTCCAACCAAAACAACAAATTCTTTTTTCTTTTTTCTGAGGAATGGACAATTCATTTGTCATTTTTCCTTTATCCACCACTGAGATCTGTTTTCAGTGTAATATGAAATTAGCTGTTTAGTGTCTTTAAATATCAATTATGATATATTTAAGGGATGTTCAGTGGGATGTCATAAATACCAATTTTAGTCCCCTTAATTATTACATTTAACATTTCATTAATTCCTGCAAACAGAAACAAAACAAAATAAGATGGGTGAATGTATGTTATTGATGATATTATTATTTTCATTATTATTGTTATCATTATGATCATTATTATTAGTAGTAGTAGTAGGAGTAATATTAGGGCCAAATATGACACTATTGATTACAGTCCATAAATCTATTGTAGTTAGTCTCCTCTTTGAAAAGATGAAGAGGGTGAGGATGAGTGTTTGTGTGATTTTTTTTTCTTAATACAGGGTAATGCTTCTCTACCTCATCTATTCTACAACAGATGATGATGATGAAGAGGAATGCTTACCTACTGAGAATGAAGACAAATTCTGAGAGGAACAATTACTACTTAGCTGCTTCAGTTTTGCATGGTAGGCATATGCTTTAAGAGTAAGATTGCTATCAGCCTTCAGGGGCGTCAATGTGTTTTTCGGAGGGGGGGGGGGGTGGCAAAACAGCCTAATAGCACCCTTCATGATTTTTTCAATGCCTCTTAATTGCCAGCTTCTCCAAGGTAACATGAGTCAGGGAAATATAATTGTTTTTTTTTGTTTTTTGTTGTTGTTTTTTTTTTGGGGGGAACTATATTATTTGCCCTCCTACTGCCCACTTACCACCCAATAATCAACGCCCCTGGTTGTTATTAGTACCTCAATACAATCAAGGTACACACTTTTTGGTTTAAGAAGCCATTTTCTAGTGACTTTACTAATTTAGTTTCTTTTGAATAGCCTTGAAAATTTTATCTGTCCAACTGGAAAAACTTTTTTCCTCTTTAAATACTTTTGAGAATTCCCAAGTCTTGGAAAGTGGAGGGGCTTAGGGGGGGGGGGGGGGTTGCGTGTATTACCACATTTTTTGCACTGCCGTACGTTTGCACATGTTTACTGAAAAAGGTGGGGGGCTGCAGGCCCCCCCCCCCCCCCCACCGGTTCCGCGGTCCCTGTTAAAGTTCTTCAATTATATCTTAACCATCTTACCCACCCCCTCCCCATGTCAAATGTTGCAGTCACATACAGCCATTTTGTGTAGTAGCTCGTTATTGTGAGGAGGTCTTCCTCTTCTATGTGGCCTAGTGACATTACATGGCCCCTAATGAAATAAAGATAAGCACTGCCACAGCCACTTGGCCTCTCCTTTATTAAATCTTCTCACCATGTATAACAAATTAATAATAATAATTAACTGATTCTGTGAATTTGTGCTAATTTAATTACTATTCTATTATTGATCTTCACAGAAAATCCATACTATTCAACACTTTATTTCAGGGATGCCACTGTTCAGACAAAAGTAGCAATTCCTACTTTTCAACATAATTTTAGCCATATAAAACCACTGTTTATGTAGTACCCAAGGGCCCATTCTAGATGATTTTCCCACTTTTTTATCAATTCCAATTGGCATCCCTGTTATTTAGATTCAAACTATAGAATTAGATCTCTGTGTGTGTTTCTCCCCCCCCCCCCTTTTTTAGTTAGACTTTTAATACTATTAATATGCAATATACATGTACCAAGTAAAAGGAAGATGAATCATTTGATTTATATTTCTTCGAAGTGTCAACAAGACTCACATTTGTAAACAAATTTGTAGGCATTTTACTCCCAGTGTTAAAGATCGTATGCTCGATCTGTAATGAAAAACACAAGTCAGAAAAAATTGGAACCAGCGGGATTCGAACCTGTCATCTACTACCGGGCAGCGACTTAACCACCAGGCTATTCTGGTTCACAGCCAAGTCACGATGAACTGGAATCAAATACCCAAGATCCTCTTCTTTCTGACTCATTAATATTCAACAGTCCGCCGTAGACAATGGTTAGTAAACGAAGAAGCTTGATGGGAGGAATTTTAATTTGTAAACAAATTAAAATAGGCATTTTACTACCAGTGTTAAAGATCTTATGCTCGATCTGTAATGAAAAACACAAGTCAGAAAATATTGGAACCAGCTGGTTCAAGGTTCTTCGTTTAAAGACTCACATTATCTGTTTTTCAAGAGTAACATGGTGTGCGTATTGAACATGGAAATTAGATGGTCATTTATTTCTTTTATTATTTCTTCTTTTGTGGGGTGTAGTGGTAAAAAGTTAATAGTATCTATATCTCCAGTGTAAATTCAATAATTTACCTCTTGAATAGGGATTGAAATTAATAATGTATGATTCATTTATATTGAAATTCATTTTTTTAATGCATTTACATATTTGTACTACTGTCAAGAAAAGAATGATATTATTTGACCATGACAAGTCAGTTGTAATAGAACTCATGAAAGAGTATGACTGCAGATAAATGATGGGTTTATTTAAGAAGTAATACAATGTCTAAACATCTCTAAAGACTGTTATCATTTCTGCATGTACAAAAATATTCATTAAAAAGTGAGAAAATCTAACTATTCCCGAATTGACGTGTGCATAAAATTGCACCTTAAATCTTGATTGTAAGAAAGATAATTGTTATTGAAAATTTGCATGTGAACATGATAAAGGTCCTCTCACGTTATATCAATGACATGAACCATATGGGGATGGGGGTGTGATCGAGGTGCGTATGAGAGAGAGAGAGAGAGATAAAAGAGAGAGAGAGAGAGGGAAGAAAAAAAGATGAGAAAAGGTGAAATAGAAGATTTTATGATTTTTTTTTTTTTTTTTTTTTTTGTGGGGGGGGGGGGGGGGGGTTAGCCAGCCCTCCAAGATTTTTTCCCCTCCAAAATGAACCAGGACGTGTGATCGAGGTGTGTGTATGAGAGAGAGAGAGGGAGAGAGAGAAAGGGGAGGGAAGAAAAAAGATGAGTAAAGGTGAAAGAAGATTTGATGAAAATGGGGGAGGGGAATTTTTTGAGCTAGCCCTTCGAGAATTTTTTGTCCTCCTCCAAAATTCGGGGGGTGGGGAGGGGGTTACCAGATTTGATGAGGTCCAGTTTTCCTCCATAATTCTCTGACAAGCAAAATATGAATTTCAAAAAAGGTTATATGTTATAAAAGAAAGGGTGGCACACTTAAATAGGCTTATACTTGTCTTTCAAAAAAAAATAGAGGGGGGGGGGGTCAAAAGCTGTTAGGGGGCAGTCTGTCCCCTTGCCCACCCCCACCCCGGGTATGCTAGTGGGGGGGGGGGGGTGAGAAAGAGGGAAAGAAAGTAAAGAATAAAAATGTAATAGTTTTCGGGTCAACTAATATGGCCGAATTTTCAAGGTTCATAATTCTGAAAGGTACAATTATGAGATTCACAAATTGGTATCAATGCAAAAGTTGCCCCTCAAGAAAATCAAAGGATACCTCTTCTTCTACACCAGCTGATATTTTATTCGTACCTTAATTTGGCCTTCAATTATTATACACACTCCCCTCCCCCCTTTTTTTTTTATAACATTATCCTACTGGTCAAAGATAGTAAATTCATTAAAAAGTAATTTGAAAAATTACTTATTATGAATGTAAAAGTTTTTTCTCTTAATTCATGAGATGTGATAAATTTAATGTGAACAACATGTATTTATCTTCTTCATAACTACGGTATACAACTCATTGAACTCGACCAAGTAACGTTATTTAAGTGGAACGACGTTAACCCTTTTGTGCTGACTGATCACATGTTGGGACCTAATTATCATAAAGATTTAATGACACCATATGAATGACGCCCATTCGTCAATTATCGATGCGTCGTCATTAGCCAAGTGATGAATACATTAGCATACATGAATAGATTAGGCGGATTTGACCTTTCTTAATGCGCATGCGTGACACTGATCCACATTTATATTTTACCTGTGTGTAAAGCATATACACTGTAGGGGAGCATCGTACAAAATGAATAATGCATCGGGGGCTTCGGGCGCGTTCAAATCGTGCCCAAATGTTACAGCGTAATGGCGGCCGCTTTAGGGGCTTGTACTCTCCTCTTCCTTTCTCGCCCGTCAGTGAAGTGACATCTTTGAGCTAAGTCTCAGCCTAAATTGCGAGATTTTTACCTCCAAAAGCGTTTTTGGTTGCTATTCGCAATAACAATCACACTCAATCAATTCTCACACTCATTTTGGTGTATCGGACTTTTCATAAGTCAACCTCCTTCACGGTCTTTTTAATCAAATTAAATTGCCGTTTTTCTTCCCCTTCTGGGCATTACACACAGACGGTGTGCTAGTACACTGTGTCAGGGCTCTTCCCCGTGTATGTAGGTGGTTGATACAACGCTCTTAGACAAGCGGTTTTTATCTGAACGATTGGTTAGTCTCCGTAACAGGAGTTTATTCCCACTCCGTATTGTGAGTTGGTTGTTGCCTTCTTTAGTTCTATATATTGTTTGCTTGTCTTTAATTTTCAGCAATGTCGAAGTCTCCGTCTACGGCTAGTGTTTCCCCTGTGGGGACTCGTCTAGCTTTGGGAGGGTTGGCTGCGAGAGGTTCATCTCGCACCACCGTTATCTTCCCTGGAGCTTCGACTGTAGGTAAGTTAGGGCCTACCTCGTGTACGGCTCGCCCCGTTATGAGTTCGCCGTCTATTTTGACGACCAACTCATGCGGGGAAAACCGAGAGAGTGAGTGCTGGGACTCGGCTAATACCTCTCTCGAAGATAGAGACTTGTATAACGGTGGGAGTGAGTGCCTTAGGCCAATACCTCTCACCGATAAAACTGTGGGTGTTACCCCAACCCACAGTTCGTCTCGCTCGAGCATCATTCCTCCCTCCCTAGCCATAGGTGTGTTTGCTCAGGGGTCGGCTCCTTTTGTCTCTCCGCACGCTTCTAATACAAGCAAGGCGGGAAAGAGTAAAAAGAGTCGTGATCTTCCTAATGTACCCAATACAGGGCTTACTACGGAAGCGGTGCCCGTTTCAAAGGGTAAAGGGAGCGATAAACATGCTCACCTGCCCAAGAAACGTAAGCGCCAGAGTACTGCCCAGCCAGCCGGCGGGGCGGACTCTCTCCCCTTGACATCGACTGTGTGTTCACCTCATGTGTCAGGGGGGGGGGGGCAAGAAGAAGAGGGTTAGCCCCCAGGGGCGACTACTTCTGAGTCGGGCGTCCCCCATGAACTTCTGAATTATCTGAAGATCATTGTGGAGAGGAGTGGTTGGTCAGACTCTGTGTCCGTACCCCCCACCACGCCTGACTCCAACCCCTGTACCCGCCCCGACCCAGGTCCGGTTTCGGATCCGGTTCGGATACCGGTTTTCCGGGTCCCGAACCCGGTTTTACCGGTTATCCGGTTAGGAACACTGGTTTTCCCTTGTTTTCCACCACTGCATCCAGTGGATTGGGATCCGGTTCCTTTCCTCAGGTATCCGGCTCAGTGTGGTTGGGTTCCAACACACAGGAGTCTTGCCGCCCCACTTCGGGCGTCTCCCGACCACGTTCAGCTTTTGATCGTCCGGTCGGGGCTGCTCCCATTCCAGCGGCACTTGGTGCTCCGCCTGGGGAGGAATCCTGGGACTGCCTAAACCATCATTCTTGGGATCAGGCTTCGCAATCGGGATTCTCGGAGGATGATGCCTCTTCACAGGCTGAGGTTACACCCCAGACCAGTCGGTCCTTGGCGGTAGATACTCAAGCCCTGCTGGAGAAATATCTTCCCGACACGTATTTACTGAGTCGGGCCGATTCGGGACATCCGTCTCTCCTTTTCCAAGGTGAGCGTCCCTCCAAGGGCATCCCTCTTACGGAGGACTTTAAGCGAGTCTACAATGACTTCGCCTCACAGCCCCTTTCCCTTCTCGGTAGGGCTCGTCCCTTGGCCAGGGATTTCACCTTCTCTCAACAGGACACTCTCGATTTCTTTACGAGAAAGTCTTGTTCCAGTGACCTCCTACATGTAGGTGGAAGGCTTGGTGTCAACTTTAAGAGTGCACCTTACGCCAAAACGGAGAAGTTCCCATCCATGATGGAAGCTCATTCCAGGACTGGCCTAAGACTGACTGCCTACTTTGGTACGCTCCTTTCCCTTCGCGCTAGGAGCCAGGAACTCCAGATGTCCGATGCGGACATCCGGTTACTAGACGAAGCCCTCTTGTCCTTGACAGGCTCGTTGTGGTCGGAACTGTCTGTTACGACAGCACTAGCCACCAATGCTAGGAGGAAGCTTGCTCTTTCCTCTCTGGGCATTGCGGATGCGGACATACCTGCCCTCTTGGCCAGTGTTCCGCACTCCGGTCAGCACCTCTTTGGAGGTAAGGTGTCTGAAGTGATCCAACTTGAGGTTGATTCACGCAAGCAGGCGGCGGAACTTTTAAAACGCCTTAAGTCCTTGGCTCCTAAGCCGCAGGCTCAGGCTACCTTTCCACCTCCTAGGCGCGGTGGCACTTCCAGCTATCAAGCCACTCGTGCACCGCAAGTTCAGCCCAGTGCTCCACGCACACGGAGCCAGGGCGGAGCCTTCTCCTCGGGGTAGGAGAAGGCCTCGAGGTCGCGGTCGGGGCCGTGGTTCGGCCCGCGATTCGCGGCGAGTTTGATGGTGCGCCCCGAGCGTTGGAGGAGAGGGTTGGAGGCCGTCTTCAGTACTTTCTTCCCGCCTGGGAAGAAATTACCGACGACAAATTCGTGCTCTCCATTGTGCGAGGAGGCTTCTGCATAAAGCTCACAGAGCCCCTCCCACACGGAGCCATCCGCCGCAACCCCCCTACACTATCGCCCCCCTTTCTAGAGCACATCTCCACCGAGATTCAAGAGCTGCTGGAAAAGGGCGCGATCGAAAGGGTAAGAGACCACCCCTATCTTTATAATTCCCAAACGCTCGGGGAAGCTCAGAATGATCTTGAATAATAAGGTCATAAATACCTTCATACCAAGAGAGCGTTTCCGCATGGAAACCTTGGCCTCGATTCTTCCGGCGATCAGACCGTCAGATGTGGCCATTTCGGTAGACTTGAAAAATGCTTACTTTCACATACCGATACACCCTTCTTCGAGGGATCTTCTAGGTTTCTCCTTTCAAGGCGAAACTTTCCGGTTCAAAGCCTTCCCATTCGGCCTGAAACCGGCACCTCGAGTCTTACCTCGAGTAGTCTCTGCCCTAGCCGCTTTCCTCAGGTATCGCGGTCTGAGACTTTTCACTTACCTGGACGACTGGCTCCTGGTGGCGAGCTCTGTGTCCGTCCTTCAGTCACACATGGACCTACTTCTCCGTACCACACAGGAAGTAGGATTCATAGTCAACTGGGACAAGTCGGAGTTGACTCCTACCCGCAGACCCATTTACCTGGGCGCGGAAATAGACATCGTGAACCAAGTTGCCCGCCCCAGTCGGGAGAGAGTTCAGGCAATTGTCTTACTAGCTCGATCTCTTCGTCTCTTGCGTCGAGTTCGGGCAGGCCGATTGCTCCAGTTCTTGGGCCACTTATCGAGCCTTGTGGATGTCCTCAAGGACTGTCGGCTTCATATGAGGCCTTTCCAACTTCATCTTCTGAAGTTTTTCAAGCCCAGTGTAGACTCGCTCAAGGTGTGGATTCCTCTCTCCGAGGAAATCAAACGCCTGCTTATCCCCTGGTCGAAAGAGTCGTTCCTGCGTCAGGGCAAGTCTCTTCGCACGCCCCTTCCGTCAGTCACCATCTCGACGGATGCCTCCCTTCTGGGGTGGGACGGCCATTGTTCGGACCAGGTGGTCTCGGGGGACTGGTCACATCTGTGCACCTTGCCCCACATCAATGTGTTGGAATTGATGGCAGTCTTCATGTCTCTCCGCCATTTCGAGAACATGATTGTAGGTCGCTCCGTCCTGATTTTGACGGACAACACCACTGTTGCTGCCTACATCAACCGACAGGGCGGGACTCGTTCCTCTACCCTGAACGATCTGACCGCCAAACTTTGGAAGTGGTGTCGGTCTCACCGAGTGATTCCGATCGCCTCCTATGTGCCCGGGCGGGACAATCTGATTGCAGATTTTCTGTCCCGGGGCATGTGTCTTCCCTCCGAGTGGACACTGAATCAAGAGGTCTTCGATTACCTCAGTTCAGTCTGCGCCCCTCTAGAGATAGACCTGTTTGCGACATCTCTCAATCATCGCCTCCCGAGATACTGCTCTCGAGTGCGAGATCCGGAAGCTTGGGCCCTCGATGCGTTCTCCCTTCAGTGGGAGAACTTCCGGGGTTACGCCTTTCCGCCGGTCTCCTTAATTCCTCAGGTCCTGGGGAAGATTCAGGAGGATCAGGCGTGGGTTCTGCTCATAGCGCCTTGTTGGCCGAGGAGACCTTGGTTTCCTCTTCTTCTGTCTCTGCTGGACGGTCGGCCTCTCTCCCTTCCCCGGAGAGCAGACCTCATAGCTCAGCCCCTATCGGGGATCCTCCATCATCGTCCAGCGGCTCTACATTTGACCGCCTGGCCTCTGTCGGGGAGGATGCGAGGACGGCAGGACTCTCAGAGAGAGCCTCCCAGTTCATAGTCCAGAGCAGAAGAGAATCTACCCGAGCTGTTTACAACTCGAGATTAGAAGCCTTCCATGCTTGGTGTGGGGAGAAGGGATTTTCTTCCCGTTCTGCCCCGGTTGGTGCTATTGCGGATTTCCTGATCGCCCTTTTCGATAAGGGCAGATCCCTCTCTACCATTCGTGGTTACCGTTCCGCTATTGCTGCGGTTCACTTTGGTTTTTCTGATGGTTCGGGATTTTCGAACTCTCCCTTCTTGACTCATTTGCTGAGGTTGTTCTTTTTGAAACGGCCAGCGAATCGCCAGTTGACTCCTGCGTGGAGCCTTCCTTTGGTTTTGGACGCCTTGGCCAAACCGCCCTTTGAGCCGTTGTGCAAAGCGTCGTTACACCATCTCTCGATTAAGACTGCCTTTCTCGTCGCTATTGCTTCTGGGCAGAGGAGAAGCACTATTCAGGCTCTCTCTACGGCGCCCGGGCATATCAGATGGGAAAGGCAAGGTGTACGTCTTGTCCCTCGACCTTCGTTTATTGCCAAGAATCAGACGGATTCTTCTGGCTCAATCGAAGTGTTCTTGAGTCCTCTGTCAGAATTCTCTTCTGTCAAGGAGGATAAATCTTGGTGCCCTGTTAGGGCTCTCAAAAGGTACTTGGATAGGACTAAGGTTTTTCGTAAGGATGATCAGCTCTTTCTCATTTCCCGTCACCCTTATTCCCCAGCATCACGGGAGACTATCTCCCGTTGGATTGTCGAGGCTATCCAAGCTGCGGGTTCGGAGGCTCTGCTGTCTGAGAATCATCCAAGAGCGCACGATACTAGGAGTGTTTCTACTTCCTGGGCGCTTTTTCAGGGTATTCCTTTGGAAGACATTTTGCGGGCTGCCTTTTGGCGTTCCCCTACTTCCTTCACATCCTTCTATCTTAAGGATGTTCTTTCGGGTGAGGTTAGATTTGCTAGCTCTGGTTTGAGAGCTGCTTCGTCTTTCCTTTCTGCCCCGCGTTAGTTCCTCCCGTCCTGGGACATGCCACCCGGGTTTTTATCCGTGCTATTCTAGCAAATAGGTAGATACATCGATTTATTGCTGTAAATCAAGAAAATTATAACTAATTTTGTTATTTACTATATAAATATATGTATCTACCTATGTCCCTCCCTCCAGCCCCTCTCCTTGTCTGACATCATGTCCTAGATCTGTCTCTGACTGCTCGGAAGAGGAAAAGTATGGCGGCTGCGCGATTATATTGGTGGACGGGGAGTACGCGCGCGCGGGCAGGGCATGCGCGTTTTAGACTTAGTTTTTCTCGAATGACGTCATAGTTTGGGAAACTAGCAAATAGGTAGATACATAGATTTATATAGTAAATAACAAAATTAGTTATAATTTTCTTGATTTGCCTGGATAGGGGGTCCAATATCTCAGAAAATTCCCCGGGATAGGGGGGTAAAACAAATTCCAACTTCTCCGGGATAGGGGGTCACTTTTGAAAAGGAGGTACGAGCATAGGCCTACCCCTTGTATGGGGAGTTGGGAGGCCGGGTACAAACGACCATTTGATATGCGTTTTGACTTTTGATAGTGGGTATTGATAGAATGATAGTGGCATTAAAAGGTGTTTCTAACTTTGGAAAAATGATAAACACACCTTGGCTTATGTCAGCACATGTTTTAACAGGTCACGCCAAAAAAATAAAAATAAATAAAAAATCCTAGCTACGCCACTTGCCCTTTCGTCCCCGTGTGTTTTAATGCATAATTATTCAATTCTCCTATTTATTTTGCACAATTAATTATTTCCTTGTCAAAAGCTTTTTTTACATACTGTTTTATTATATTTTCTACATCTTAGACAAAAGAAAAACGAAAAAACCAGCAAGAGTACATTTTTCAAAAATTTCTATATCGTCTGTTACAAAAGTCTACTCAACACACCCATTCGAGGAAACCCCCCCCCCCCCCCAGTTGTCTCGAAGTGGCGCGTTCATTGAACTTCTCGCTGGGAACGCGTCCATTCGAGATAACCGGGGGGGGGCTTGTCTCGAAAGGGTGTGCCCGTTCCCGCTCCCATCCCGCTCCCGCAACCCACCCATTCGAGACAAGCCAGCGAGAACATGCAGTTAAGGTTAATACTCACTCAAGCCCTGCTGGAGGGATATCTTCCCGACACGTATTTACTGAGTCGGGCCGATTCGGGACATCCGTCTCTCCTTTTCCAAGGTGAGCGTCCCTCCAAGGGCATCCCTCTTACGGAGGACTTTAAGCGAGTCTACAATGACTTCGCCTCACAGCCCCTTTCCCTTCTCGGTAGGGCTCGTCCCTTGGCCAGGGATTTCACCTTCTCTCAACAGGACACTCTCGATTTCTTTACGAGAAAGTCTTGATCCAGTGACCTCCTACATGTAGGTGGAAGGCTTGGTGTCAACTTTAAGAGTGCACCTTACGCCAAAACGGAGAAGTTCCCATCCATGATGGAAGCTCATTCCAGGACTGGCCTAAGACTGACTGCCTACTTTGGTACGCTCCTTTCCCTTCGCGCTAGGAGCCAGGAACTCCAGATGTCCGATGCGGACATCCGGTTACTAGACGAAGCCCTCTTGTCCTTGACAGGCTCGTTGTGGTCGGAACTGTCTGTCACGACAGCACTAGCCACCAATGCTAGGAGGAAGCTTGCTCTTTCCTCTCTGGGCATTGCAGATGCGGACATACCTGCCCTCTTGGCCAGTGTTCCGCACTCCGGTCAGCACCTCTTTGGAGGTAAGGTGTCTGAAGTGATCCAACTTGAGGTTGATTCACGCAAGCAGGCGGCGGAACTTTTGAAACGCCTTAAGTCCTCGGCTCCTAAGCCGCAGGCTCAGGCTACTTTTCCACCTCCTGGGCGCGGTGGCACTTCCAGCTATCAAGCCACTCGTGCACTGCAAGTTCAGCCCCAGTGCTCCACGCACACAGGGAGCCAGAGCGGAGCCTTCTCCTCGGGGTAGGAGAAGGCCTCGAGGTCGCGGTCGGGGCCGTGGTTCGGCCCGCGATTCGCGGCGAGTTTGATGGTGCGCCCCGAGCGTTGGAGGAGAGGGTTGGAGGCCGTCTTCAGTACTTTCTTCCCGCCTGGGAAGAAATTACCGACGACAAATTCGTGCTCTCCATTGTGCGAGGAGGCTTCTGCATAAAGCTCGCAGAGCCCCTCCCACACGGAGCCATCCGCCGCAACCCCCTACACTATCGCCCCCTTTCTAGAGCACATCTCCACCGAGATTCAAGAGCTGCTGGAAAAGGGCGCGATCGAAAGGGTAAGAGACCACCCCTATCTTTATAATTCCCAAACGCTCGGGGAAGCTCAGAATGATCTTGAATAATAAGGTCATAAATACCTTCATACCAAGAGAGCGTTTCCGCATGGAAACCTTGGCCTCGATTCTTCCGGCGATCAGACCGTCAGATGTGGCCATTTCGGTAGACTTGAAAAATGCTTACTTTCACATACCGATACACCCTTCTTCGAGGGATCTTCTAGGTTTCTCCTTTCAAGGCGAAACTTTCCGGTTCAAAGCCTTCCCATTCGGCCTGAAACCGGCACCTCGAGTCTTACCTCGAGTAGTCTCTGCCCTAGCCGCTTTCCTCAGGTATCGCGGTCTGAGACTTTTCACTTACCTGGACGACTGGCTCCTGGTGGCGAGCTCTGTGTCCGTCCTTCAGTCACACATGGACCTACTTCTCCGTACCACACAGGAAGTAGGATTCATAGTCAACTGGGACAAGTCGGAGTTGACTCCTACCCGCAGACCCATTTACCTGGGCGCGGAAATAGACATCGTGAACCAAGTTGCCCGCCCCAGTCGGGAGAGAGTTCAGGCAATTGTCTTACTAGCTCGATCTCTTCGTCTCTTGCGTCGAGTTCGGGCAGGCCGATTGCTCCAGTTCTTGGGCCACTTATCGAGCCTTGTGGATGTCCTCAAAGACTGTCGGCTTCATATGAGGCCTTTTCCAACTTCATCTTCTGAAGTTTTTCAAGCCCAGTGTAGACTCGCTCAAGGTGTGGATTCCTCTCTCCGAGGAAATCAAACGCCTGCTTATCCCCTGGTCGAAAGAGTCGTTCCTGTTTCAGGGCAAGTCTCTTCGCACGCCCCTTCCGTCAGTCACCATCTCGACGGATGCCTCCCTTCTGGGGTGGACGGCCATTGTTCGGACCAGGTGGTCTCGGGGGACTGGTCACATCTGTGCACCTTGCCCCACATCAATGTGTTGGAATTGATGGCAGTCTTCATGTCTCTCCGCCATTTCGAGAACATGATTGTAGGTCGCTCCGTCCTGATTTTGACGGACAACACCACTGTTGCTGCCTACATCAACCGACAGGGCGGGACTCGTTCCTCTACCCTGAACGATCTGACCGCCAAACTTTGAAAGTGGTGTCGGTCTCACCGAGTGATTCCGATCGCCTCCTATGTGCCCGGGCGGGACAATCTGATTGCAGATTTTCTGTCCCGGGGCATGTGTCTTCCCTCCGAGTGGACACTGAATCAAGAGGTCTTCGATTACCTCAGTTCAGTCTGCGCCCCTCTAGAGATAGACCTGTTTGCGACATCTCTCAATCATCGCCTCCCGAGATACTGCTCTCGAGTGCGAGATCCGGAAGCTTGGGCCCTCGATGCGTTCTCCCTTCAGTGGGAGAACTTCCGGGGTTACGCCTTTCCGCCGGTCTCCTTAATTCCTCAGGTCCTGGGAAGATTCAGGAGGATCAGGCGTGGGTTCTGCTCATAGCGCCTTGTTGGCCGAGGAGACCTTGGTTTCCTCTTCTTCTGTCTCTGCTGGACGGTCGGCCTCTCTCCCTTCCCCGGAGAGCAGACCTCATAGCTCAGCCCCTATCGGGATCCTCCACCATCGTCCAGCGGCTCTACATTTGACCGCCTGGCCTCTGTCGGGGAGGATGCGAGGACGGCAGGACTCTCAGAGAGAGCCTCCCAGTTCATAGTCCAGAGCAGAAGAGAATCTACCCGAGCTGTTTACAACTCGAGATTAGAAGCCTTCCATGCTTGGTGTGGGGAGAAGGGATTTTCTTCCCGTTCTGCCCCGGTTGGTGCTATTGCGGACTTCCTGATCGCCCTTTTCGATAAGGGCAGATCCCTCTCTACTATTCGTGGTTACCGTTCCGCTATTGCTGCGGTTCACCTTGGTTTTTCTGATGGTTCGGGAGTTTCGAACTCTCCCTTCTTGACTCATTTGCTGAGGTCGTTCTTTTTGAAACGGCCAGCGAATCGCCAGTTGACTCCTGCGTGGAGCCTTCCTTTGGTTTTGGACGCCTTGGCCAAACCGCCCTTTGAGCCGTTGTGCAAAGCGTCGTTACACCATCTCTCGATTAAGACTGCCTTTCTCGTCGCTATTGCTTCTGGGCAGAGGAGAAGCACTATTCAGGCTCTCTCTACGGCGCCCGGGCATATCAGATGGGAAAGGCAAGGTGTACGTCTTGTCCCTCGACCTTCGTTTATTGCCAAGAATCAGACGGATTCTTCTGGCTCAATCGAAGTGTTCTTGAGTCCTCTGTCAGAATTCTCTTCTGTCAAGGAGGATAAATCTTGGTGCCCTGTTAGGGCTCTCAAAAGGTACTTGGATAGGACTAAGGTTTTTCGTAAGGATGATCAGCTCTTTCTCATTTCCCGTCACCCTTATTCCCCAGCATCACGGGAGACTATCTCCCGTTGGATTGTCGAGGCTATCCAAGCTGCGGGTTCGGAGGCTCTGCTGTCTGAGAATCATCCAAGAGCGCACGATACTAGGAGTGTTTCTACTTCCTGGGCGCTTTTTCAGGGTATTCCTTTGGAAGACATTTTGCAGCTGCCTTTTGGCGTTCCCCTACTTCCTTCACATCCTTCTATCTTAAGGATGTTCTTTCGGGTGAGGTTAGATTTGCTAGCTCTGGTTTGAGAGCTGCTTCGTCTTTCCTTTCTGCCCCGCGTTAGTTCCTCCCGTCCTGGACATGCCACCCGGGTTTTTATCCGTGCTATTCTAGCAAATAGGTAGATACATCGATTTATTGCTGTAAATCAAGAAAATTATAACTAATTTTGTTATTTACTATATAAATATATGTATCTACTAGGTCCCTCCCTCCAGCCCTCTCCTTGTCTGACATCATGTCCTAGATATGTCTCTGACTGCTCGGAAGAGGGAAAAGTATGGCGGCTGCGCGATTATATTGGTGGACGGGGAGTACGCGCGCGCGGGCAGGGCATGCGCGTTTTAGACTTAGTTTTTCTCGAATGACGTCATAGTTTGGGAAACTAGCAAATAGGTAGATACATAGATTTATATAGTAAATAACAAAATTAGTTATAATTTTCTTGATTTGCCTGGATAGGGGGTCCAATATCTCAGAAAATTCCCGGGATAGGGGGGTAAAACAAATTCCAACTTCTCCGGGATAGGGGGTCACTTTTGAAAAGGAGGTACGAGCATAGGCCTACCCCTTGTATGGGGAGTTGGGAGGCCGGGTACAAACGACCATTTGATATGCGTTTTGACTTTTGATAGTGGGTATTGATAGAATGATAGTGGCATTAAAAGGTGTTTCTAACTTTGGAAAAATGATAAACACACCTTGGCTTATGTCAGCACATGTTTTAACAGGTCACGCCAAAAAAATAAAAATAAATAAAAAATCCTAGCTACGCCACTTGCCCTTTCGTCCCCGTGTGTTTTAATGCATAATTATTCAATTCTCCTATTTATTTTGCACAATTAATTATTTCCTTGTCAAAAGCTTTTTTTACATACTGTTTTATTATATTTTCTACATCTTAGACAAAAGAAAAACGAAAAAACCAGCAAGAGTACATTTTTCAAAAATTTCTATATCGTCTGTTACAAAAGTCTACTCAACACACCCATTCGAGGAAACCCCCCCCCCCCCCCCAGTTGTCTCGAAGTGGCGCGTTCATTGAACTTCTCGCTGGGAACGCGTCCATTCGAGATAACCGGGGGGGGGGGCTTGTCTCGAAAGGGTGTGCCCGTTCCCGCTCCCATCCCGCTCCCGCAACCCACCCATTCGAGACAAGCCAGCGAGAACATGCAGTTAAGGTTAATACTCACTTTGATCAAATTCAAGACCTAGGCATTTTTGCGCAAACCAATTTTTGCGAGTTTCACAAAAGTAGCCAGTACTCACTCAAGATTAAAATATTTACAGTACTAATAGTGTCATTCGATGAAATAGATCCTTACCCATAATTGTAGAAGAAAAAATCATATCGATATTGTGAAATTATGATTTTGGAGGATATTTTCAAAGTGTGTAATTTTTTAAAATACGTATTTTATATACTCCCGGCGGAGACAGTTTTTGCAAACCCTGCAATTATTTCCACAGAAAAGAAGTCAGTAAGGAGGAACAATGAATTTAGCTACGCAAATTATTTCTCTAAATCAATTCAATTATTGATTTCTCACATATGTAAATTTACCCACGAGAGTTGCCAATGCTATAGTATTAGAACAAATTTCTCACACATTGTAAATAATTAATTAATTATAATACATGAATCCGCCATGGATCTAGCTAGGCATGCGGCTTTTCATTGTTCAATACTCCCCTGTCCCTCAAAGAAAAGGAATAAATTAACTGCGAAGGGGTTGCAGGGGCTGCCTGTCGGTGTTTGTGCCTGGTGTAGCTGAAAACCACTCAACCCGCCTCCGTGGTCTAGTGGTTAAGGCGTTTGGCGTACACTGCCAAAGACCCGGGTTCGACTCCCGGCGGAGACAGTTTTTGCAAACCCTGCAGTTATTTCCGCAGAAAGGAAGTCAGTAAGGAGGAACAATGAATTTAGCTACGCAAATTATTTCTCTCAATCAATTCAATTGATTCAATTGATTTCTCACATATATATATATACAATGTATATATATATAAAGTTCAAAAGTTCTGCGACGGAGATTAAAAATAGAGAGAGAGACACACACAGAATAAATTACTCCGTGAGACACAAATTATTGGCAAAACAACAAGCGTAAATAAACACCAGAGTCATGGCGCGAGATGGAGAGAGAGGAGAGGAAGGGAGAAAGAGAGAGAGAGAGACACACACACACACGCACAGTGATGAAGAAAGATAAAGAAAGCAAAGGATAGGAAGAGAGAGTATAATTACGCGCTAGACATCAACCTTCAAGTTGACACCAGTTTAGCATATGAAAAGTGTTTCAGGATGCAGTCATGCGTTAAAAATGGCAACCTACCACACCCCCCCCCCCCCCCCCCCCCTAAAATATCATTTCTAGTAGAAAATATGAGGTCATTGGTTTGGTCAGTTGTGCAAGCATTTTTGCTTTTTCGGCATTCTGAAAAATCTGATCCTGGTTTGTACTGATGAATATTTTATTGCTCATCTTCACCCAGGTGTTAAATTGGTACCCGGTAGGATGCAAACGTCACATTGTGGTTGGATTAGCATATGCGCGCTTGCAAACAGGCGACTGGCTTAATGCTCCCCAGAGGAATGGAGAATGTGCACTGTAATGTGCAAAATCGCAACTGAATCCAGGGGCCGGGGTAATAATGCTGTAAGCGTTTGGTCGGTTATATTGTAGCTGGTAAGGCGCTATTTAAGAAACAACTATTATTATTATTATTATTATTATTATTACATCATCTTCATTGACTAATATACAATAATCAATCCTTTACTCATGCAGAAAACTAACATTTTCATCTAAGAAACACTTCAATATTTGGGGATCACCACAGTGGTTTTTTCTCATGGAAAATCATATTTGCTTGTTTATTCTTTGCATTTGCGACACATTTCTTTATTTTTCAAAGTTTTCCTCTAATCACGTTTCAAATGATAAGACTCCTCATCAGAGAACCTGCCCCTGGTAGCGACCACAGCACGGTACATCCTGGGCATCCAGCTGGTCAAGTTGTGGAGAAAGTTACTGGAAATGGCTTTCCAAGCCTTCTGAAGAATTTCCGACAGATGAGGCTTACTTGTTGGGCATCTTACCCGGACCTTCCTGTCCAGATTTTCCCATAGCATGATTTTAGGACCCTCTTCTCTTCTGTTTTCTGAAGGGGTTTTTACATTGCCTTGATGAATGTTTGGGTTCATTTTCTCCTGGAAGACAAACTTGTGGAAGTAGTTGTGGAGGTATAGTCACGGGAAATGTATTTAAATGCCTTGCTGGGCATTTTTATCAGACCTTTCTCTCCAGCTTTTCCCAAACTACAGGAGCGACCAATCCATGATTTTCAAGAACCCTTTCTCTGCTTTTTCTCCAGGTAGTTTTAGTACTGCCTTAATGAATGATTGGGGTCATTGTCCTTTTGGAAGGTCAAACTCTTTCATCTTCAGAAGACAGAGATTTCCAGTGACTATCTCTACAACATGACCAGCCGGATGCCCATGATGTGCAGTGCTGTGATCGCTGTCAGGGGAAGGTTCTTAGATAAGAAATCTCTATGATCTATCATAAAAATGAGTGAACCGATGTGGTACGTGCATCATCTTTTTATTTCGAAATCATATAATTTGGAAACAACGTATATGTGGATGATTTATGTAATATTCTATAAAAATTATTAGATATACATATATGATGAGGAGCCCCATGTCTGTGCACCCAAGGTTTGACACAAAATTAAACAAGAATTTCTCTAATATTTCTCTAATGCTTAATCTTATAATATTCCTGATATTTTAAAGATTAAGTGCAAAAAATCTCATCAAAGTCAGAGCGAGAACAATGCCATTTTCACAAGAGACGGCGGCCATGTCATTTCAACACTGAAAAAAACAATGGTGCCCATGTCTGCGCACTCATTTATTTCACAAATTCAAATTCATACCAACTGGTCTGTCCCGTATTTCCTTCAGTTTGGAGAGTTTGACCCAACATTCTCCCCGTACTCAGGTTGCTAGATTGTGTGTTCTGCTGGGATATAGACGGCTGGACCAGACGTCCTGATGACGTCATTATGACGTAGTATATCACTGAAGAGGCCAGAATAGTCAGTAAACTGTAGAACTTTGGTTTCGCGCAGTCAAAACGAGACATCATAAACGTAGTGATCACTATAAAATATTGCAGAACAAGAGAGGATATTTAAATAACAAACGTGAATTATAATCATAGGCATGCAATGCATATTCATCTGTTCTACTTATTTTACAAAATAGCAGAGAAGGAATGCTCTTTTGTCTACCAGAACCATTGTGAAGGGTAGAATGAGGAGTTGCTTATTTTAATTATCCACACTCTTTGCCCATCATGTTCATAGTGTGCATATTAAATCAAAATTATTTTACAATTTTTGTTGAAATATTAGAAGCATTAATAAAAATGACAGTTTTTTTATTATGATTTTTTAGATTATTAATTTATATACAAACAGGCCGATGATTGACCCTTACGGTACCCCAGATCAAATATTCACTGCAATGGTCATTTATAACACATTGTTGCGTAGGCCCTACCCGTAAAATAAGTTTGGAACCATTTATGGATATATTACTAATCCTATAAAACTTTTTCTTGACAAAGTAATTTTGTAACTTTGAAAAATAAAATATAAAAAAAAACAAGATATGAAAATTCTCGGTACTGAGTGAATATGAGGTAGGGGAATTCCCGAATATTGCTCATTTAAAAATGATCCCCCTCCACCCCTGGAGGGTAGATTGTATGGCTTGAGAGCAGGTGGTTTTGTGGTCAGAGGGTTTGAAGCATGATGGTTGGTTGCTGGGCCGAACTTGATCGAATTCATGAGTCTCTATATTTTGCGTTAAAATAAATTCATAAAACAGTGATGGGCTAAAAGCTATATGCAGTGCAGTAAATTGAAATGACATTAAAAAGATCAGAAAAAAATGAGTGAGATCCGTTCACAAACTCACCGTATTTTGAGGTAAATTACACAGAAGATCTTGCTGTTGTCACAGTGCAGAGTATAATTATGATGGTTTAACTACCCAATAACCGAGCAGAATTTCTTTAAATGTAAAGGGCTGAAAAAAGAAAACAAAATAAGGTTGACAGGAAGTATAGAGACGTTTATCGAGGTGAACTGTAGCTTGCGATGTTCACTTGTGAATAATGATCCGAGCGTGCCAAAGCACGTCAGCACCATGGTCAGCACAGAATATAGTGTGGGGGCTTTATGTGCATGCGTATTTGGATACATATTATGCTCTGCAGGGGCGTCGATGCGTTTTTCGGATGGGGGAGGGGGGGGGGGCAAGACAGGTAAATAGTAGGACATTAATGAAAGACTACCAGCCACAATAATCCATGGTTTTCATAACCATTTATTGGGACATGCTTACACAAACAGATGCCGGCCGAAAAGGGCGAAGGCCATCAAACAACACATTAACATGCTTATAAAACATTGCCCGTAAGAGGGCATCATAACACAATGGCGTGATATCACCTCTTTTCTTTATCTTCTATATGTATAAAATACAAAGACTATTTATAATTTCTTATTTCTTTAAATCAACAGAAATCACAACAAATACAAGTGATTTACATGATTAAAGACAAAATCATTGAGCAAAAAAAAAACCCACAAAAAAACAAAAAACAAAAACAAACATTTAAAATAAAGCAATTGGAACACAATTTAAAAAATAAAATAAAATGGCAGAAAACTGAGTTACAAAATAAGTATACATGAGTTCAAGAACGAAGCTCGTTAGACAACCTTGTAACATGTTTAAAAATGTATAACAGTTGAACATCTGATAAGTTAACATGAGTGTTTGGATAAGAAAATGAAAACTGTTCAACTGCAAATATTTACACAAACTAGAAACTGTTTAAAGATAGGTCAGTGTACAGCAGGTAATAAACCTGTATAAAATCGTGAACAGTTTTAACTATATCAACAAGCAAAGTTATACATTCTAACTTCAATATTAAAGTGAGTGGTACTGATCTGGCTAGAAACCTTTAATTTAATTAAGATTGACTCAGTGCAATGACATATACATGCACATGCAGTATAGACTTTAATATTAAAAGTACAATGTATTGGCATAAAATCATTTACAACATCAAATGTGATCAGGCACCACAAAACCCCCAAAAAAATCTTTTAAATACTGGTACTAAATCTTTAACAACTTCTTTAACAAAAGTACAATTTCCTGTTGAAATATGTTCACTTTTTGTAGAGAGGGGAAAAAACTCAAAACTGGTAACTTAACCTCCAAAAGCAAGTAACCATACAGACCCTAAAACAACAGTGGTGATGAACAAATTTTTTGGAAACAAATTAGTCCAGATAGAAAGTTGTGAGATATGCGACTAAAATACATTACAACACATGTATATAGATAACTGGTCATAATGGTCATAGCAGATAAATAAATATTCACAGGTAATACATGACATTGAGGTGCCATAAAATACATATACCATCCTCGAAATATATATCAACCAACATGGTGACCAAAATACATGTACATGTGGTAGAAAAAGCAGTCACAATTACACTATGAAATCAAAGGCAGCGAAAATAAAGCAGTACCAAACATAATTGATATGGTCACTTATTAACAGACATAGTACATCATAATGCAGTTATTAAAAACAATAGAAATACATGTCAATGGAATCAGTGTGATTCTAGTTACTTTTTCAAGAATAAAATACACTAACAGTCATGTATTTTAGATACTTGGCATTACCGTCATCATAGGATACACAAAGGACAGGCAAAACATAAGAAATGTAATATAATATCTAGCGACCACCACAGCAAGTCAAAGACTATTAGTGTATGCAAAGCAAGACATACCGTATGAAGACAAACATGAAGCAGAAAAATAGACATGATATGAGTTAAATGTTCGTTTAGATAAGAAGAACATTGTAAACTCGTAGAAATGTCATGGTCTAGTGGATACGTCACGGGACTGTGGATCACATGGTTCGCGGTTCAAGTCCCGCCGCGGCACTAATGTCCTTTGGCAAGATATTAATCTACATTTGCCACTCTCCACCCAGGTGTAGTAAATGGGTACCTGGTAGGAATTTATTCATTGAATGCTTTTAGCGCCTTAGGGAAGCTCGGCTAAAGCAAGCGTAATAGTAGTACTTCCGCGCCTCGGAATAGTTTACCTAGATAGATGGCGCGTTATAAATGTATATTATTATTAGTAGTATTAAAATTCCAGGCAGTCTATAGTGTCATTCTATGAGACTACAACAACATTATGTAAAATGAAACGATACAGAATTATATTACATCCCTGTAGTGGCACCATCCAGAGTTGTGAATATAATGCAACATACATTGTTTAAACGAAGTTTTATGAAAAAAAAATACATTCAAAGGCTTACAAAATCAAGGAAAATCATTATCTTGAGCAGTCATGCCTAAAGGAGATAACCCTAACAAGTAAAGTCTAAGCTTGTGTTACTATAAATTGTCCCCCAAACAAACATTAAAAAATATTACCTGTAGAGGTATAAAGAATAATCAAACAAACAAATCGTCCCAAATTTAAACAGAAGTATACGATGTGCAAACTGGCATCATAAACAATCATTCCATATCGATATAACCAGTACATGATCACCAGAACTGCCCTGTAGACACAAAAATTATTGGCATACAGACATAAATCACAACATAGAATATCACAGAATGTAAAAGCGAATAAAAAGGACACAGATTGAGGAAGGGAGAATTGGAAGGGATACACCATGTACACTAGTCAAGAGAAAGGAGTGAGAAAGATGAGGAGCAGCGCAATACATCTATATGTTAATGCAAACAGTCCGTGGGGAGCTAGATGGCCAGAACATTCGCTGGAGACTGAAATCACGCTCTGCATATCAACTTGCTCACTCAGTCTGTCGGAGAACATGCAGTGGTCAAAATCACAGGTGAAAGAGTCATGTGATATGATGTCTGCATCTGGAGGACGGCCAGGAGAGGGTCCGCCTCTCAAGCCCGTTGAGTTCGAGGATCAGGCACGATGTTGGACGCAAGTGACATCGCGAAAATGTCCGGAGGGCGACCAGGAGGAGCTAGCTAGGGCCTTTCCATGGAAGGGATCGCAGGATCTGCCTCGGAGAGCAAAGGTGGCGTTGCAGGCACTGGGTTCTTGGGAAGTATCTGGGAGGGGGGGGGGGGCGATGTTGCTGGCTCCGATGTTACGAGCGTCGTCAGCAAGCTTAGTAGGGGGTGCGTCTACTGGAGTACCTAGGGAACACTGGCTGACATCTAATGATGGCCGACAAGCGGGGTGATGATGAGGTGCGGGCAGGGTACCAGCCGGGACATCAGGGGGACGTCACGAGTGATGGTGATCGTCTTAAAGGGAGCGACAAGTCGCAATCTATGGGCGCTTTTAGGTTGCTCCTTTTCTCTGGATCAAAGTTCAAAGCGACTTCAATTTATCGTGCGCAGCTAATAAAAGTTCGCACATTGACCCAAATTTGAGTAAACAAGATCGCGCGTTCTTTATTCCAGTATTTGAATCTCATTGGTCGGTTGCGTATGGAGGGATTCGAGTTTAACGATCGCGCGAGGAATCCGGCAATAACATTCCTTCGGTAGCGCACGATTGGACCTGATTGTATCCGAATTTCCCCGAGTCAGGACAACTGGTTAGGCCCATGGATTACGACTTGCCACTCCCTTTAAGGCTGGAAGTATGGGCTTGCTTAGAGGGAACTGCAAGCATACAAGCAAACTCAGTGTCCTTGGGATGTAGATCTGAGCACTCAGATGGTCTGTGTGTCCCTCCACGGTGGTCTACGCTGAAGGAGGTTGGTTCACTTGAGCTGTAGGAGGCAGGTCAGGCTCAGGTGTATGAGAAAACATCTGATGAGATGGCTCCGCTTCGTCGACGATGACTGGAGTACAGGGGTGTCGATCCGTGTTCACGATTGGGGGGGGGGGGGGAGGGGGATGACCGGCGAGGGAGCGAAGCCAGTGACGTATCTAGGGATTATGGCGCCCGCCCGGGGCAACCCCCCACCCCGAGTGCCCAAACCTATTTACGTTCTTGTACAAGCGAGGGAGCAAAGCGACGAGCGGCAAAAACACAAGACACATTAAATTTTTCTTGTGCATTTTATCCAGGAAATCTTGCAATTTACCACCGCAATTGAGCAGCAGAGTTCGAATTTTATATATTGAGATCATGTTGATAAACGGTTTCCTATTCACTCACTTCTATAGTCGGGAGCAAATTAATAGTCTAGGAGTCTGTCCCGAAATAGGCAACCCATTTTACATAATACGAGATCTGACCCCTTAAAATTACTTAGATCATCCATGTCATTCACGAAAAGCTTGCTCGAGCGAAGCCGCCGGGTTTGGCCCCCAGAACCCCCCCCCCCCCCCCCCAAAAAAAAGGGCCCCAAAGTCGGCGCGAAATTAGGAGATACTGAAAGAAAATGATTATGCGAGGGAGGAAAGCGACTGAGCTTTGGAAAATGTTCGCATTTCAAACTTTCATAAACTACACTTCTAATGCATTTACCCTGCGGATTTTGGGGCGCATAATCCGTAAGGATTTTCTCCTTTTTTTTCTTTCTCTCCTTTGCGTTTGTGTGCCCCTCCAAGTGCGGCCTGGGGAACATGCCCCCTGCCCCTAGATGCGCCACTGAGCGAAGGGAGGGTACCGGAGGGGTAACCCCCCCCCCCCCCCCCCGCACACCAGGGACCTTTTTCAAAAATCTGTCTATAACACTTTTAATGAATCCTCAGAACGGATTCATGCCAATGATTAATATTTCTGTTTTAAGAATAAAAAATCAAACATATCATTAGTTATTCGAGAGTCTGTTATGAATCGCGTGTTTATTTATTTCATACCATCGATAAAAGAGCAGGAATTCAGAAATGCGGGTCCCTCTTTTCATTTCTATATACTTCTTTTGTCCAGTCAGTATCAATTTCTGTTCCATTGTCTAATATGAAGCTGAAAGCTATTGTGATTGGCCCGATTTTAATTACAGTATCGATCAATGAAGTGTATCGTTACTAAGCATACATACTTTATACCATGCACCAAAATGATAATTATTGTAGTATAACTTGCTGGGAGTATAACTTGCTCTGGAGGCTAAACCCGACGGCTACGCTCAGGCTGACAATCTTTTTGTTAATGACATAAAGTCTTGATGGTCTAAGCGTATACGATAGGTACATGGTCTAAGTAACTTTAAAGGGTAAAATCCTATGCGTAAAATGGGGTGACCATTTCCGGACAGGCTCCTATATACTTGTTTTAAATATGCCTGCAGAAAGTCGTGTGGACACTTATTCATGTACTCCAACATATAGCTGTAACTGCTGAATAGGCTTTTCAAATAGGTTTTGTGTGTTACATGTATTTGGGTATTTGGTATTTTATTCACCCGTTGACTACTGACAACGGCGTAGTCAGGATTTAATTTTAGGGGGCGGTTGTGAGAACGCGAAACGTGCAAAACTGGTGATGAGCACGCGAAGCGTGCTCCCTCAGGAAGGTGTGTGCAGGGAGGGGCAGGGAGTTTCCTCTCTCCCTCGCGAAGCGCGAAAGCTCTGACGCTTGAGCAAATTTGAGAGAAAGATAATGGTTCGTAGCGCCTTTTTAGGATTTTTTTTTTTTAAATGGTTTATCTTATCAAAACATGTATTATGTTTACATAAAACAGCAGATGGTGGGTTATGTTCATGCTTACATAATATGTTTATAGTTGGCATAACATATCATCTAAAATAAACCCGTAATGGGTGAATAGTAATATAGTATTGACTCATCTTGCCTTCCAGCAATTTCATTACATCGCTAGTCGCAAATGTTTTGGCGCCATGAAATGTCCATTCGTGCTAACTTTCTATTGACATCAATATCAGATTTAATTTTTTTATGGCATTCCTGTTCACCCCGATGTATTTAATTTATTTATTTATTTATTTATTTTATTTATTTCTGATATTTATACAGGGTGGCTCATATCACCAATTTGGTGGTCTTCCATGAGGCCCTGTTTGGTAACAATAAAACAAATAACATCAACAATAATCAATATATATAAATACACAAGCATAAACACGTATAATACATATTAATCGGTATCCTCATTAGTTAAGTAATCATTCAGTAATATTCATTGACTATTTACAAGAATTTCGAATCGAATTTTAAATTAAGGATTATTAGCATTGTAAACTGTGAAATAATCAAATTAAAATATGGATGATAACCACACATCAAAATGAGGGGAAAATAATTAATTAACAACACATATACCAAAGAAGTTGCTATGCATAATACCCCCATATAGTTCGCAGTTTACATCTCCTCTGCAGATAACAGAGCTTTTAGAGTGTATTTGAAACTGTTTAAAGTAGGCAACATTTTGATAGAAGTTTCAAGTTGGTTCCATACTGCAATTCCAGATATTAGGGGACTATGTTTGTATGTGTCCGTCCTAAATTTAGGCACACGCAATGTATCTCTTACAGCATGTCTTGTGCTGTGATCATGTAGAGAGCTGACCTGTTGTAAACCTTATTGTAATATATTTAATGAATAATTCTATTAGGGACGTGTATAGATTGTCTTTAGATTTATTTAGTAACTTACTGACGGTGTGCAATAACATTTTCTGAACTATGCTAGGTGTCGGGGTACTTAGGGCCTGGATATGACGTTTCCAAGAATGCCGTACTTTTCAGGCATTTCTGTTCAAATTCACACCTCGATCTGTATGTAAAATAAATTGTGTCTGCGGTAGATGTGATAGGTGCTTTAGGTATGTTTTGGCATCAGGAAGTCTTAATAATAATTGTTTGCATGTTATTCTGTTCCTATTCACCCCCGTTATTCAGAAAAAAAATTAAGAATACGAAAAATGAAGAAAAAATGTATAAACACAATTGCAATCAATTCCTCTCCCGGGAATTATATGCCAGACCTTATTTCTGAGGTCTTGATGATTCACTTCCAGTCAGTTGGTCTGAATATTTCAGGACATCATATTATCTTCCACACTGGGGTATATATTAATTGATTCACACCATGTAAGTCATGATTGGACAGCTAGAGGTATGTATTACATTACTAAAATAAATTAGATGAGTTTGCATTATTACTTTGAAAATGAAATTACCAAGAAAAACTTTTACACTTTTGTTCCTATGCACCCCATTTTACGGTACTCTAAAATGCAAATATCAGATTATGCTTTTAATGAGTGCACCGAGTAATATTGTGATTGATTATTTGTCTGAAAAAAAATACAGACGTTATTGTCGTTGTGTTTTTTTCTTCTAGATAACTTATGCTCTCTGCATAGCTAACATTCTATTGAATTATGCTTTAGGGAAACCGATTCATTTTTAAAAATAGTGTATCGGGAAGTACATATACTGTAATTGATATTGTCTAATCAAATTACTAATATTGTTTTTTCTCTTTTGAACGCAGCTTATACCGTTTGTATAGTGCATAGCTTACCCTCTTTTACTATATTATGTACAAAGCCGACTTGATTGTGAGAGGATTTCCATGAATCTTTCTATTCAATTTAAAGACTTTATTTCCAACTTTTCAATATAAGTGTATTTTTAACAAAAATATGACAAAATATACATTCATGTGGTACCTAAATATTTGGAGGACACACCTCTGAATGCAAAAGCTTGGGGCGAGGGTGTCCTTATTACACAATACATAGTAGTACATAATAAATATATAAAAAGAACAAAACATAATATTCCTATACCGCTGAGCTTGATTGGAGGGAAAAAAGAAAAAGGGAAAGAAAAAAAAAAGAGGGGGGGGAGGGAAAAAGGGGAGAATGGAGGTGCAACATAAAAGGAGTACGGAAAAGAGAAATATTCACGAAGAAGCAGAGGGAAGAAAGGGAGAGGATAGACCCAATGAAGAGCGGGGAAGTGTCCTAAACCATATTATTTGTAAGATGAAGTGAAATGTTCTTTTTTTTTCACTTTAGATGAGAGGGGTTATGCGATCAAATTAGAGGGGTTATGCGACAAGACAACGTCATACTCTCTTTCCCTCTCTCTCCTTCTTCCTCTCTATCTCTCTCTCTCATACTATGAAAATCATATAAACAATTCAATTTTAGAGAATAGAAAATGTTCTGATGCTTACCTGTATTGTAGAAAATAAAACACAAGGATGTTACTCCCAGTGTTAAAGATCGTATGCTCGATCTGTAATGAAAAACACAAGTCAGAAAAAATTGGAACCAGCGGGATTCGAACCTGTCATCTACTGCTTGCCGGGCAGCGACTACCACCAGGCTATTCTGGTTCACGGCCAAGTCACGATGAACTGGAATCAAATACCCAAGATCCTCTTCTTTCTGACTCA